>CM050923.1:19683508-19774620 GCA_027742785.1 Vigna reflexopilosa
CCTCCACTTCGTCCACTTCGTCAACTTCCTCCACTTCGTCCACTTTGTCAACTTCGTCCACCTTGTCAACTTCGTCAACTTCTTCCACTCTGTCCACTTGGTCAACTTCATCAACTTCGTCCACTTCCTCTACTTCGTCCACTTCCTCCACTAAGTCCACTTCCTGCATTTCGTCCCCTTCGTCAACTTCCTCAACTTCTCCACTTCGTCCACTTCGTCAACTTCGTTCGCTTCGTCAACTTCGTCAACTTCGTCCACTTCGTCCATTTCGTCCCCTTCGTCAACTTCGTCAACTTCGTCAACTTCGTCAACTTTGTCCACTTCGTCAACTTTGTCAACTTCGACAACTTCGTCCACTTCCTCCACTTCGTCCACTTCCTCCTCTTCCCAACTTTGTCAACTTACTCGACTTCGTCCACTTCGTCAACTTCCTCAACTTCGTCAACTTTGTCCACTTCGTCCTCTTCGTCCACTTCTACCACTTCGCCTACTTCGTCCAGTTCGTCAACTTCCTCCACTTCCTCCACTTCGTCCACTTCGTCCACTTCCTCAACTTCGTCAACTTCGTCAACTTCGTCAACATCGTCCACATCGTCCACTTCGGCAACTTCATCAACTTCAACCACTTCGTTCACCTCGTCCACTTCCTCCACCTCTCCACTTCATCCACTTCACCAACTTCGTCCACTTTTTCCACTTCCTCCACTTCCTCCATTTCGTAAACTTCCTCCACTTCCTCCACATCCTCCACTTCATCCACTTCATCCACTTCGGCCACTTCCTCCACTTCCTCCACTCCGTCCACTCATCAATTTCATCCACTTCGTTGACTTCTTCCACTTCCTCCACTTCCCCCACTTCCTCCACTTCCCCCACTTCGTTCACTTCCTCTACTCCGTCCACTTCGTCAACTTCGTCAACTTCGTCAACTTCGTCCATTTAGTCCACTTCCTCCACTTCCTCCACTTCCTCCACTTCAACCACTTCATCCACTTTGTCCACTTCGTCCACTTCGTCCACTTCGTCAACTTCGTCCACTTCGTCCACTTCGTCCACTTCGTCAACTTCGTCAACATCGTCCACTTCGTCCACATCGTCAACTTCGGCAACTTCATCAACTTCATCCACTTCGTTCACCTCGTCCACTTCGTCCACTTCCTCCACCTCTCCACTTCGTCCACTTCACCAACTTCGTCCAGTTTTCCACTTCGTAAACTTCCTCCACTTCCTCCACTTCCTCAACTTCATCCACTTCGTCCACTTCGGCCACTTCCTCCACTCCGTCCACTCATCAACTTCAGCCACTTCGTTGACTTCTTCAACTTCCTCCACTTCCCCACTTCGTCCACTTCGTCCACTTCGTCCACTTCGGCCACTTCCTCCACTTCCTCCACTTCATCCACTCATCAACTTCATCTACTTCGTTCCACTTCCTCCATTTCCCCCACTTCGTCCACTTCCTACACTTCGTCCACTTCGTCCACTTCATCCATTCGTCCACTTCGTCCACTTCGTCCACTTCCTCCACTTCCTCCACTTCCTCCACGTCGCAAATTCATCAACTTCGTCCACTTCGTCAACTTTATCCACTTCGTGAATTTCAACCACTTCGTCCATTTCGTCCACTTCCTCCACTTCATCCACTTCCTCCACTTCAGCAACTTCGTCCACTTCGTCCATTTCCTCCACTTCGTCCACTTCGTCAACTTCCTCCACTTCGTCCACTTCGTCAACTTCCTCCACTTCGTCCACTTTGTCAACTTCGCCCACTTCGTCAACTTCGTCAACTTCTTCCACTCTGTCCACTTGGTCAACTTCATCGACTTCGTCGACTTCGTTGACTTCGTTGACTTCGTCCACTTCCTCCACTTCGTCCACTTCCTCCACTTCGTCCACTTCCTCCATTTCGTCCCTTCGTCAACTTCGTCAACTTCCTCAACTTCTTCCACTTCGTCCACTTCGTCAACTTCATCCGCTTCGTCAACTTCGTCCACTTCGTCAACTTCGTCAACTTCTTCCACTCTGTCCACTTGGTCAACTTCATCAACTTCGTCCACTTTGTTCACTTTGTCCACTTCCTCCACTTCCTCCACTTCCTCCACTTCGTCCACTTCCTCCATTTTGTCCCCTTCGTGAACCTCGTCAACTTCCTCAACTTCTTCCACTTCGTCCACTTCGTCAACTTCGTCCGCTTCGTCAACTTCATCAACTTCGACCACTTCGTCCACTTCCTCAAGTTCGACAACTTCGTCAACTTTGTCCACTTCCACCAGTACGTCAACTTCGTCCACTTCGTCCACTTCCTCCACTTCTTCCACTTCGTCAAGTTCACAGACTTCGTCCAGTTCCTCCACTTCCTCCACTTCGTCAACTTTCTCTACTTAGTCCACTTAGTCCACTTCCTCCACTTCCTGCACTTCCTTCACTTCCTCCACTTCCTCCACTTCATCAACTTCGTCAACTTCGTCCACTTCCTCCACTTCGTCCACTTTGTCAATTTTGCCGACTTCGTCAACTTCGTCTACTTCATCAAATTCATCCACTTCATCCACTTCGTCAACTTTGTCAACTTCGTCAACTTCGTCAACTTCGTCAACTTCGTCAACTTCGTCATCTTTCTTCCACTTAGTCCACTTCAACCACTTCCTCCACTTAGTCCACTTCCTTCACTTCGTCCACTTCGTCAACTTGGTCAACTTTGTCAACTTCGTCCACTTCGTCAACTTGGTCAACTTGGTCAACTTCGTCCACTTCGTCAACGTCGTCAACTTCGTCCACTTCGTCAGCTTCGTCAACTTCCTCCACTTCCTCCACTTTGTCCACTTCGTCCACTTCCTCCACTTCCTCCACTTCGTCAACTTTGTCAACTTCGACAACTTCGTCCACTTAGTCCACTACCACCACTTCCTCCACTTCCTCCACTTCGTCAACTTCATCAACTTTGTCAACTTCGACAATTTCGTCCACTTAAGCTAATACCTCCACTTCCTCCAGTTCCTCTACTTCGTCCACTTAGTCCACTTCCTCCACTTCCTCCACTTCCTCCACGTCGCAAATTCATCAACTTACTCCACTTCGTCCACTTCATCCACTTCGTGAATTTCGACCACTTCGTCCATTTCGTCCACTTCCTCCACTTGCTCCACTTCCTTCACTTCGTCAACTTCGTCCACTTCGTTCGTCCAATTCGTTCGTCCAATTCGTTCGTCCACTTCGTCCACTTCATCCACTTCGTGAATTTCAACTACTTCGTCCATTTCGCCCACTTCCTCCACTTCATCCACTTTGTCCATTTCCTCCACATCGTCCACTTCGTCAACTTCCTCCACTTCGTCCACTTTGTCAACTTCGTCCAGTTCGTCAACTTCTTCCACTCGTTCCACTTGGTCAACTTCATCAACTTCGTCCACTTCGTCCAGTTCCTCCACTTCGTCCACTTCGTCCACTTCGTCCACTTCCTACATTTCGTCCCCTTCGTCAACTTCCTCAACTTCTTCCAGTTCGTCCACTTCGTCAACTTCGTCCGATTCGTCAACTTCGACCACTTCGTCCTCTTGCTCAACTTCGTCAACTTTGTCAACTTCGACAACTTTGTCCACGTAGTCCACTTCCTCCACTTCGTCCACCTCCTCCTCTTCGCAACTTCGTCAACTTACTCCACTTCGTCCACTTCGTCAACTTCCTCATCTTCGTCAACTTTGTCCACTTCGTCCTCTTCATCCACTTCGTCCACTTCTACCACTTCGCCCACTTCGTCCAGTTCATCAACTTCGTCCACGTCGTCCACCTCATCAACTTCCTCCATGTCCTCCACGTCCTCCACTTCATCCAACTTAGTCCACTTCCTCCACTTCGTCCACTAAACCAACTTCGTCCACTTCCTCCACTTCGTCTACTTCGTCTACTTCCTCTACTTCGTCCACTTCGTCAACTACGTCCACTTCGTCAACTTCGTCCACATCGTCAACCTTGTCCACTTCGTCAACTTCTTCCACTCCGTCCATTTCGTCAACTTTGTCTACTTCCTCCACGTTGTCCACTTCCTCCACTTCGTGAACTTCGTCAACTTCGTAAACTTTGTCCACTTCGTCCACATCATCCACTTCCACCAGTACGTCAACTTCGTCCACTTAGTTCACTTCCTCCACTTCCTCCACTTCGTTCACTTCAACAACTTCACAGACTTCGTTCAGTTCCTCCACTTCGTCAACTTTCTCTAATTAGCCCACTTAGTCCACTTCCTCCACATCCTGCACTTCCTTCACTTCCTCTACTTCCTCCACTTCATCAACTTCGTGAACTTCGTCAACTTCGTCCACTTCGTCTACTTCGTCCACTTCGTCCACTTCGTCCACTTCGTCAACTTTGTCGACTTCGTCAACTTCGTCCACCTCGTCAAATTCGTCCACTTCGTCAAATTTGTCAACTTCGTCATCTTCGTCCACTTAGTCCACTTCGTCCACTTAGTCCACTTCATCCACTTCCTCCACTTCCTCCACTTAGTCCACTTCCTTCACTTCGTCCACTTCGTCAACTTGGTCAACTTTGTCAACTTCGTCCACTTCGTCAACTTGGTCAACTTATCAACTTCGTCCATTTCGTCCACTTCGTCAACGTCGTCAACTTAGTCCATTTCTTCCACTTCGTCAACTTCGTCAACTTCCTCCACTTCCTCCACTTCGTCAACTTCGACAACTTCGTCCGCTTAGTCCACTACCTCCACTTCCTCCACTTCGTCAACTTCATCAACTTTGTCAACTTCGACAATTTCATCCACTTAGGGTACTACCTCCACTTGCTCCAATTCCTCTACTTCGTCCACTTCATCCACTTCGCGACTTCGTCAACTTACTCCACTTCGTCAAATTCGTCAACTTCGTCAACTTGTCCACTTAGTCCACTTCCTCCACTTCCTCCACTTCCTCCACGTCGAAATTCATCAACTTACTCCACTTCGTCCACTTCATCCACTTCGTGAATTTCGACCACTTTGTCCATTTCGTCCACTTCCTCCACTTCCTTCACTTCGTCCACTTCGTCAACTTCCTCCACTTCCTCCACTTCCTTCACTTCGTCAACTTCGTCCACTTCGTTCGTCCACTTCGTCAACTTCCTCCACTTCGTGCACTTAGTCCACTACCTCCACTTCCTCCACTTCGTCAACTTCATCAACTTTGTCAACTTCGACAATTTCGTCCACTTAGGGTACTACCTCCACTTGCTCCAATTCCTCTACTTCGTCCACTTCATCCACTTCGCGACTTCGTCAACTTACTCCACTTCGTCAAATTCGTCAACTTCGTCAACTTTGTCCACTTAGTCCACTTCCTCCACTTCCTCCACTTCCTCCACGTCGAAAATTCATCAACTTACTCCACTTCGTCCACTTCATCCACTTCGTGAATTTCGACCACTTCGTCCACTTTCGTCCACTTCGTCCACTTCGTTCACTTCGTCCACTTCCTCCACTTTCTCCACTTCCTCCACGTCGCAAATTCATCAACTTCATCCACTTCGTCCAGTTTAGCCACTTCGTGAATTTTAACCACTTCATCCATTTCGTCCACTTCCTCCACTCCATCCACTTCGTCCACTTCAGCAACTTCGTTCACTTCGTCCATTTCCTCCACTTCCTCCACTTCGTCAACTTCCTCCACTTCGTCCACTTCGTCCACTTCTTCCACTTCGTGAACTTCCTCCATTTCGTCCCCTTCGTCAACTTCGTCAACTTCCTCAACTTCTTCCACTTCGTCCACTTCGTCAACTTCGTCCGCTTCGTCGACTTCGTCAACTTCGACCACTTGTCCACTTCGTCCACCTCCTGAACTTCGTCAACTTTGTCAACTTTGTCTACTTCGTCAACTTTGTCAACTTCGACAACTTCGTCCACTTAGTCCACTTCCTCCACTTCGTCCACTTCCTCCTATTCGCAACTTCGTCAACTTACTCCACTTCGTCCACTTCGTCAACTTCCTCAACTTCGTCAACTTTGTCCACTTCGTCCTCTTCGTCCACTTCTACCACTTCGCCCACTTCATCCAGTTCGTCAACTTCGTCCACCTTGTCAACTTCCTCAACTTCTTCCACTTCGTCCACTTCGTCAACTTCGTCCGCATCGTCAACTTCGACCACTTCGTCCACTTCGTCCACTTCCTCAACTTCCTCAACTTCCTCAACTTCTTCATCTTCCTCCACTTCCTCCACTTCCTCCACTTCGTCAACTTCGACAACTTCGTCCGCTTAGTCCACTACCTCCACTTCCTCCACTTCCTCCACTTCGTCAACTTCATCAACTTTGTCAACTTCGACATGTTCGTCCACTTAGGGTACTAGCTCCACTTCCTCCAGTTCCTCTACTTCGTCCACTTCATCCACTTTGTGACTTCGTCAACTTATTCCACTTCGTCAACTTCGTCCAATTAGTCCACTTCCTCCACTTCCTCCACTTCCTCCACGTCGAAAATTCATCAACTTACTCCACTTCGTCCACTTCATCCACTTCGTGAATTTCGACCACTTCGTCTATTTCGTCCACTTCCTCCACTTCGTCCACTTCGTCCACTTCGTCAACTTCATCCACTTCCTCCACTAGACCACTTCCTCCACTTCCTTCACTTCGTCAACTTCGTCCACTTCGTTCGTCCAATTCGTTCGTCCACTTCGTCAACTTCCTCAACTTCGTGCACTTCGTCAACTTCGTCCTCTTCGTCCACTTCGTCCACTTCGTTCACTTCGTCCACTTCCTCCGCTTCGTCCACTTCCTCCACTTCGTGAATTTTCACCACTTCGTCCATTTGTCCACTTCCTCCACTTCATCCACTTCGTCCACTTCAGCAACTTCGTCCACTTCAGCAACTTCGTCCACTTCGTCCACTTCCTCCACTTCGTCCACTTCGTCAACTTCCTCCACTTCGTCCAATTTGTCAACTTCGTCCACTTGGTCAACTTCATCAACTTCGTCCACTTCGTTACTTCATCCACTTTCTCCACTTCGTCCACTTCCACCACTTCGTCCACTTCCTCCATTTCGTCCCCTTCGTCAACTTCGTCAACTTCGTGAACTTCCTCAACTTCTTCTACTTCGTCCACTTCGTCAACTCGTCCGCTCGTCAACTTCGTCAACTTCGACCACTTCGTCCACTTCCTCAACTTCGTCAACTTCGTCCACTTCGTCAACTTCGACAACTTCGTCCACTTAGTCCACTTCCTCCATTTCGTCCACTTCCTCCTCTTCGCAACTTCGTCAACTTACTCCACTTCGTCCACTTCGTCAACTTCCTCAACTTAGTCAACTTTGTCCACTTCGTCCTCTTCGTCCACTTCGTCCACTTCTACCACTTCGCCCACTTCGTCCAGTTCCTCAACTTCGTCCACGTCGTCAACCTCGTCAACTTCCTCCATGTCCTCCACGTCCTCCACTTCATCCAACTTAGTCCACTTCCTCCACTTCCTCCATTTCCTCCACTTCGTCCACTTCGTCCACTTAACCAACTTCGTCCACTTCCTCCACTTGGTCTACTTTATCTACTTCCTCCACTTTGTCCACTTCGTCAACTACGTCCCCTTTGTGAACATCGTCCACATCGTCAACCTCGTCGTCGACTTCGTCAACTTCTTCCACTCCGTCCATTTCGTCAACTTTGTCCACTTCCTCCACTTCCTCCACTTCGTCCACTTCCTCCACTTCGTGAACCTCGTCAACTTCATCAACTTGGTCCACTTCGTCCACCTCATCCACTTCCACCAGTACGTCAACTTCGTCCACTTAGTTCACTTCCTCCACATCTTGCATTCCTCCACTTCGTCCACTTCGTCAACTTCCTCCACTTTGTCAACTTCGTCCACTTCATCAACTTCGTCAACTTCTCCACTCTGTCCACTTGGTCAACTTCATCAACTTCGTCCACTTCGCTCACTTCGTCCACTTCCTCCACTTCGTCCACTTCTTCTACTTCGTCCCCTTCGTCAACTTCGTCAACTTCCTCAACTTCTCCACTTCGTCAACTTCTTCAACTTCGTCCGCTTCGTCAACTTCGTCAACTTCGTCCACTTCGTCCACTTCGTCCACTTCGTCAACTTCGTCAACTTTGTCCACTTCGTCAACTTTGTCAACTTCGACAACTTCGTCCACTTAGTCCACTTCCTCCACTTAACCAACATCGTCCACTTCCTCCACTTGGTCTACTTTGTCCAATTCCTCCACTTTGTCCACTTCGTCAACTACGTCCACTTCGTCAACTTCGTCCACACCGTCAACCTCGTCCACTTCGTTAAGTTCTTCCACTCCGTCCATTTCGTCAACTTTGTCCACTTCCTCCACTTCGTCCACTTCCTCCACTTCGTGAACTTCGCCAACTTTGTCCACTTCGTCCACTTCATCCACTTCCACCAGTACGTCAACTTCGTCCTCTTAGTTCACTTCCTCCACTTCCTGCACTTCCTCCACTTCGTCCACTTCGTCAACTTCACAGACTTCGTCAAGTTCCTCCACTTCCTCCACTTCGTCAACTTTATCTACTTAGACCACTTAGTCCACTTCCTCCACTTCCTGCACTTCCTTCACTTCCTTCACTTCCTCCACTTCATCAACTTCGTCAACTTCGTCCACTTCGTCCACTTCGTCAACTTCGTCAACTTCGTCCACTTCGTCAACTTCGTCTACTTCGTCCACTTCGTCAAATTGGTCCACTTCGTCCACTTCGTCAACTTTGTCAACTTCGTGAACTTCGTTATCTTCGTCCACTTAGTCCACTTCATCCACTTCCTCCACTTCCTCCACTTAGTTCACTTCCTTCACTTCGTCCACTTCGTCAACTTGGTCAACTATGTCAACTTCGTCCACTTCGTCAACTTGGTCAACTTTGTCAACTCCGTCCACTTCGTCAACGTCGTCAACTTAGTCAACTTCGTCCACTTCGTCAGCTTCGTCAACTTCGTCAACTTCCTCCACTTCGTCCACTTCCTCCACTTCCTCCACTTCCTCCACTTCGTCAACTTCGACAACTTCGTCCGCTTAGTCCACTACCTCCACTTCCTCCACTTCGTCAACTTCATCAACTTTGTCAACTTCGACAATTTCGTCCACTTAGGCTACTACCTCCACTTCCTCCAGTTCCTCTAATTCGTCCACTTCGTCCACCTCATCCACTTCGCGACTTCGTCCACTTCATCCAGTTCGCAACTTCGTCAACTTCGTCCACTTCGTCAACTTCGAACACTTCGTCAAGTTCGTCCACTTCCTCCATTTCCTCCACTTCGACCACTTCATCAACTTCTTTAACTTTATCCACTTCGTCCACTTAGTCCACTTAGTCCACTTCCTCAACTTCCTCCACTTCCTCCACTTCGTTAACTTCGTCCACTTTGTTCGTCCAGTTCCTTCGTCCATTTCGTCAACTTCCTCGACTTCGTCGACTTCGTCCTCTTCATCCACTTCGTCCACTTCGTCCACTTCGCCCACTTCGTCCAGTTCGTCAACTTCGTCTACTTCGTCCACCTCGTCAACTTCCTCCACTTCCTCCACCTCCTCCACTTCATCCAATTCGTCGACATAGTCCACTTCCTTCACTTCCTCCACTTCGACCATTTCGTCCACTTCACCAACTTCGTCCACTTTGTCCACTTCGTCTACTTCGTCAACTTCCTCCACTCCATCCACTTCGTCAATTTCATCAACTTCATCCACTTCGTCCACTTCGTTCACTTCCTCCACTTCCTCCACTTCGTCCCCTTCTTCAACTTCGTCAACTTCCTCCACTTCCTCCACTTCGTGAACTTCATCAACTTCAACCACTTCGTCCACTTCATCCACTTCCAGCACTTCGTCAACTTCGTCCACTTAGTCAACTTCCTCCACTTCCTCCACGTCCTCCACTTCATCCAATTCGTCCACTTAATCCACTTCGTCCACTTTGTCTACTTCCTCCACTTCGTCCACTTCGTCCTCTTCGTCCACTTCACCAACTTCGTCCACGTTGTCCACTTCCTTCACTTCCTCAACTTCCTCCACTTCGTCAACTTCCTCAACTTCGTCAACTTGGTCCATTTCGTCAACTTCGTCCACTTAGTCCACTTCATCCACTTCCTCCACTTAGTCCACTTCCTTCACTTCGTCCACTTCCTCCACTTCATCCATTTCGTCAAGTTGGTCAACTTGGTCAACTTTGTCAACTTCGTGCACTTTGTCCACTTCTTCAACTTAGTCCACTTCCTCCACTTCGCCCACTTCGTCAGCTTCGTCAACTTCGTCAACTTTGTCCACTTTGTGCTCTTCGGCCACTTGGTCCACTTCCTCCACTTCCTCCACTTCCTCCACTTGGTGCAGTTCCTTTAGTTTGTCCATTTCCTCCATTTCGTCCACTTCCTCCACTTCCTCCACTTCCTCCACTTGGTGCACTTCCTCCATTTCGTCCACTTGAACAACTTCGTGAACTTCTTCCACTTCGTCAACTTCGTCCACTTAGTCCACTTCCTCCACTTAGTCCACTTCCTTCACTTCCTCCACTTCCTCCACTTCGTCCACTTCGTCAAGTTGGTCAACTTGGTCAACTTTGTCAACTTCGTCCACTTCGTCAACTTGGTCAACTTTGTCAACTTCGTGCACATCGTCCACTTCGTCAACGTAGTCTACTTCGTCCACTTCGTCACCTTTGTGAATTTCGTCAACTTCGTCCACTTTGTGCTCTTCGTCCACTTACTCCACTTCCTCCACTTCCTCCACTTCCTCCACTTCGTCCACTTGGTGCACTTCTTCCAATTCGTCCACTTCCTCCATTTCGTCCACTTGGTGCACTTCCTCCAGTTCGTCCACTTCCTCAACTTCGTCCACTTGGTACACTTCCTCCAGTTCGTCCACCTCCTGCATTTCGTCCACTTCAACAACTTCGTCATCTTCTTCTTCTTTCATCTTCATCTTCTTCTTCTTCTTCTTTTTCTTCATCTTCTTCTTCTTCTTCTGCTTTTTCCATTTCTTCCCCTTCCTCCACTTCGTCCACTTTCTCCACTTCGTCAATTTCGTCATCTTCGTCAATTTCGTCCACTTCGTGCACTTCGTCCACTTAGTCCACTTCATCCACTTCGTCCACTTCGTCCACTTCGTCCACTTCGTCCACTTCGTCACTTATCCCACTTCCTTCACTTCGTCCACTTCGACAACTTTGTCAAGCTCGTCCACTTCGTCCACTTCGTCAACTTCGTCAACTTTGTCAACTTTGTCAACTTCGTCCACTTCGTCAACTTCGTCCACTTCCTCCACTTCGTCAACTTCGTCCACTTTGTCCATTTCTTCGACTTCGTCCACTTCGTCAACTTCGTCCACCTTGTCAACCTCCTACACTTCGTCAACTTCGTCCACTTCTCAACTTCGTCTACTGACTTCGTGCACTTCACCAACTTCGTCCACTCTGTCCACTTCCACCACTTCCTCCACTTCCTCCACTTCATCAACTTCCTCCACTTCGTCACTTCGTCAACTTCGTCCACTTCGT
Organism: Vigna reflexopilosa; assembly: GCA_027742785.1. Taxonomy (NCBI): domain Eukaryota; kingdom Viridiplantae; phylum Streptophyta; class Magnoliopsida; order Fabales; family Fabaceae; genus Vigna; species Vigna reflexopilosa. Next base: position 19,694,995 of record CM050923.1, read on the forward strand.
GAACTTCTTCCAATTCGTCCACTTCGTCAACTTCGTCCACTTAGTCCACTTCCTACACTTCCTCCACTTCGTCCACTTCGTCAACTTCGAGCACTTCCTCCACTTCGTCCACTTCCTCTACTTCCTCCACTTCCTCTGCTTCCTCCACTTCGTCAACTTCGTCAACTTTGTCAGCTTCATGATAGCTGACGGCTTGAGCTGAATCGGGTGACAACATGAAATCTAGACTTGATCGGGCTGAAGAACCGGGAAGCAGCGGAAGAAACGGATTTACTCGAGAACCCTGGGTTTTGGAGGATTAATCGGTGAAAACTCTAGGGTTGAAGGTAAGTAAGGATTTAATCGGTGGAGAAGAAGTATGCAACGATTAAATCGACAAAATGGAAGGAAATCATGATTTGAATCGGTGAATGGGCGAAGAACGATGGTGGAAGAAATGATAGGGCACCAAACAAATATTAATTCGGTGCGAAGGTGTCAAAAGGCAAGGACAAGGCAAATCTGAGATATGGATCGGTGGAGATGATATACGTGAGGATCTGTGAGGGTGGATCTGTGAGGAAAATGGTTGCTGATGCGAGCTGGAAGAAAGGCGAACGCGAGATGAGGATCTGGAAGCTATGCTGATGGAATCTCGTGAGAGAAAAGTCACGCGTGACAGTAGACCTGACGCAAGCCACGAGGACACTAGTAATTGGTGAGAGTGGCGTGAGATGGATGCTACGGAGGAGACAGAATCTGATAATGGAAAATGAGAGAATGATAATGTGAGATGGAAGGTGGCTAGAGGAGATCCTTTGGGATTCTCTAGCCTTGACTTTCAAGGGAACTAAATTATGGAGTTCTCTCTACAGAAAGTTTAATTCATTATTCTCAAAAGTGTCCTACAAGAGGTGGTGACATGTCTATATATAGGACTAAAAGTCCCTCCTTTCTAGCACATGCCTAACACATTTTACACATGCTTTAATAAAAGTAAAAGAAATACTACACTAAACTAATTGGGCTTGGGCCCCGTGTATCATCCCCTCCCTCTTGAAAAGGATTTGTCCTCAAATCTGATGGTGCTTCTGAAGACTTATTTTTGTTGGCTTCACAAAGGTTCCTCCTGGGTCAAATATCCATCTGCAATAAGCATCAAACATATCTCTAATTAGTTTTCTTTGACCAAATAAGATATATAAAAGAATATATGTAGAAGAAGGTTTCCTAATTTTGAAATTTTTAATTTTAATATAACAAAGAAACCTTTCTTCATTTGAAATTTTATTTGTATCTTGAGTTATTGGTAACCATAAAGATAACCATAACCCGAGTTGTGACTTTGCATGTGTTGTAAGTGATAACATTTTTAAAGATTGAGTGTCAAATTCTTTGAAAGAAAAGTGAAATTTGGGAAATTCAAATATAAACGGAGAAAAGTGAGAGGATAGAAAACCTCCCCTTATGAATCTAGCTTCTAGGGTAGGAGGAGATGTTGCCCTTAGTTGCTTTTTCTTTTCTTCCATTTCTATTCTTTCAACTTCTTCCTTTTCTCTTCTTTGTGCTTCTTTTCTCTCTTTCTTTCTTCTTTTCTCTTCTTCTCTTCTTTCTCTTTCTTCCTCTTCTCTTCTCTTGTTTTCTTCCTCTTCTCTTCTCTCTTGCTCTCTTCTTTTCTCTTCTTCTCTTCTCTCTTTTTCTCTTTTTTCTCTTACTTCTTGCTTTTGTTTTTCTCTTTTTAATCTCTCAATTCTATATTTGCTTGTCTCTTCCCATAGCCTCTTAAGTTTTTCTACAAACTCACTTTCCCTACGAGAGAACCCACTTAAATTTTGAATGAATGACTCACCTTCTCTAATAAGCTCTCTCATAAGTTCTAAGTTTCTTTCAATTTCTCGAGGCACAAACTTTCTTCTCATACAAGCTTTCAATTCATTCCAATCATGAATGGGATATTGTCTACCTATCTCAACATGATATTGCCTATCATCCCACCACTCTCTTGCATGCTTTTTAAAACTAGAAGTGTAAGGACTAAGAATATAAGATTCATTATCTCTATAATAGAAGGATTCATATTTACTTTTTCTCACCATGAATGAATGCATGTCATTAATTTCCTTTTCCCAAGCTAGGTATGTTAATGCACCAATATCATCACCAAAGAATGGAATATTTTCACTAGCTTGTTTATACAAATCATCTTCAATCCTATCAAATTCATAAGATGAACAAGACTTCCTTCTAGCTTTATCATGTTCTCTTTTGATGTCTTTGTAACTAAGTTGCTTATTAAAATTCCTAGAATACCTATATGAACTAGAATACGACATCTTTTGTTCTTAAAAGTTCTTTTAATCAAAAAGGGTTTATAGGTTTCACACTTGACAAATCCCAGGTAAGAGAGGTGAGCCTAAAGAGGCTACTTAAATACCAAGTCTTTGCCTTGCCAGAATTGCCTTATGCTACTGACTAAATACCCTTTAAAGTAAAATTACTTTTAGAAACAAAGTACACAGACTCACAAACAAACATAGAATTTCGGACTCTAATGACACCTAAATGTAAGACGCCAAAAATTTAAACACAAGAAAAGTTTTGCCAAGATTTGAAAGAACACCAAGGACTCTTCCAAGACACTTGGACTTTGAATGGCCTTTTACAATGAAATTAAGAAAACTAACAATAGAGCCTATTACAAAACCAGATGAAGAAACAATTAAAAATAACAAATAACAGATATGCTTCAATCCTGGTCCTGATTCAAATTCGCATGAAGGATCTAGTGCTCCACTTTTTGGTTGCTTCTGGACAACGTTGGAGTCTCCTAGCTCTTGGGTTCTACAATCACAAATGTACAAAGCTGGATCAAGAGCTGTTAACGAACATATTGGAAGAGGGAAGTTACACTTAAATGAGCCTTCCCTTTCTTGGGTTTGTACACTTGATGCAGAGAAAGGTTCCTATTGACTGTTCATTACAATTTGTTGCACAGAGAAAACCTGCACAGATATTCAGACCAACATCAACAATTCACACATTACAAGTAATTACAAATCATGACAAGAACAGTTCAATCAAAACAGAAGCCATTTAAGGTAAAAGAAAACTCCTTTTAGTTCAAAGCTTCCACATGAAGTGCTTAGGTTGCTGTTTTCTTAGTAAACTTCTGCTCAAACTAAACTCTCCACTACCATAAACGCACTGTTTACCGAAGGACTATTACCGAAGGCCTTCTGGACCGTCGGTATAGGCATTGACTTAATGAAATCAGAATTTGGGATTTCCCTCTTCCATTCTCTGAAAATCCCTACGAAAGCAAGGTCCCCTTTTCTGAGTTCCCTCTCCCCTCTCCCTTGTCCCCCAACCGTAATCCCTACGAAAGCAAGGTCCATTACGGTTCCGCCATCGCCATTGGTAATTCTGGAGCTCCTCTCCATTGTCGAAAAGCGTCTATGGTTGAAGGACAGAGGCATCGACGTGACGCCTTCGGTTGTGGACGGTGGTTGTCTTAGGATTTGTTGACGACGATCCTTTGGCAGCGTGAGGAGGTACGTCCCGGGTCAGTGGGTTGTAGCGTGGTTTTGAGCAGAGGTTGGAGTTGGCGAGGAGGCTAATCCAGGGGCTGTCGGTGAGAAGGGCTTCGTGAGATAGCTGTCGGAGGTGCTACAACACCTAAGGTTGTCGCTGTTGTGGAGGTAAGTTATTGCTTCGATCAATTGCATCAAATTATGTTGTTGTATTGTATAGTTGTAGTTAAATATCCAGTAGTGTATTTGCGTTTTGACAATATTACTGCAAAAAGTAGTTGATACTTCTTGTATGGTTTAGTGATAAATAGTTTGGGAAGAAAAAGTTTAACAACGGTGAGAAATAAAATAAAATGGGCAGAGTATTTTGTTACCCATTCTAAAACTGTAGGATCAATGCCATCAACAAGCAGTTGAAGGCTCCAAATATCTTGCTTCCATAGTGAATCTTGTTTGTCACTTGTGAAAGGCCAAATTGCCCGAAATCCATATCATATGGACTGCAATAAGGGAGAACAATTTGCCTTGTGGATCAAGGGCCACTAGATTACAATGAACCTATCTACTCTTCCCTTACTTGTACTACTCTTCCAAGTGGCTCATTTTCTTTGTTATGAAGCTGCTTCCGTTCTAGATGGCCTCAAATCCTATTCCCTGCATGATCTTCCTCACTCGGTTTTTGGTTCTGAAAGTGCAGCCTTGGATTGCCATGGTAAAGGACCATATGTCGGAGTTTCTGATGGTAGAATCCTCAAGCGGCATGACACAAACAAACACTGGATTGACTTTGCAGTTACCTCTCCACATAGGTATATATATATATATATATATATATATATATATATATATACATATATATATATAAACTATAATGAGTGTTGTAATCTTCCTACAAATTGCATCTGCATGAACCCAACTACTACTAAACAATAATATTAATGAAGGAAAAAAAATAAAAACAACATTGTGTTATGCCGTGTGTTGTCAACAATATTATTGTAACGACCGGTCCCCGCCTTAAGAATGTTGTGTTGGAAGAGCGCAGGAACTGTCTTGTCTCCAACCTGAGACCAATGAGGGTGCTGGTATGTTCAAACCAAAGACCAGGGTTCAGTTTGAAACACATTTATACTAGTTCTCATAATATACTCTTGATCATTCCTTTCTTCTCTTTTTTTTTTGTGGTACTCGCACACCGTCTTTCTTTTTGTTGATTTGGACCACAACTAAACCTTTTGTCAAGAGAATTTCATAAACCAATTTGATCAGAGAATTAGATCATTTTAATTTGAACATGTCCTGAAAAAATACAAGAGCACTGTTCAACAGGAAATGTGTGTGGTCACTAGCTGGTCCAAGTAATTAAGAAAATTGATACAGTATAGTATTAGTAAAAAACAGGATAACATTGTGTGGAAAATGAGTTTGAATTTTTTTTACTTAAAATTGTGGAAGCCAGGCTGTGTAGGTTCGCTTTAGGATTTTCTTTTTGATGTTGATAGTTATCCATTGTTTTCAGTTATAGACAATTATAGAAATGCTCATTTATTAGGAATGGACAATACCAATTTCACCCTCATTCCTCCATTTAATTATTGTTGTGTTCTGCCTCACCCTCTCTTAACCCCACTCATAAATGAATCACTCTGTTAATTTCTTTAGTCCACGAATTAAATTCAAATATCCTAAAAATAATTATTTCTCAAAAAAAAACCTTGAAAAAATGTCACTCTCCCATGGAAATCTGCATTTTTACTACAACCACAAAATACTTGTTTAACTAAGGGTTTATGGGAGCTTGTTAAATGTAATTTTTTTGGGTAATGATATAATGTAATGTGTTCAACCACTGGTATATAGATATAAGACTAGTTTTATGATATAATGGTGCAGTATTGGTTTGTAGTTTAGCAAACTAATAATGGGTTATTTGAATCAGTGAAGTGTACTATATATATTGTTTAGATGATTTTATTGTTCAATATCTGATAAAATATAAGGATGTAGATAAAACTATGGTATAAGAAAGTAAGATAAATATTAATTTATGAATTATTTAGTGAGTATTGTCATAAAAAAGTATACAATAATGGTGATAGTCATTAGCAGGATGACATTAGTGATAATATGAATTATGATAGCATGTTTCTGTTCACTGTTTCAGTTTGGGTTTTTCACCGTGCTCACTTCATTGCCTGTGTCTTAGGTACTTAAAATTTCTTGTAACTCATTCTCTACAGTTAGATGTAGTGTATAAGGACTTCCTTGACTCAATGATTGTACTGTTGAGTATTGATTCCACTGATTTCTACATTATGGTGCAAATTTTGTCTAAAAAGTGTTGCACATTTGGCTACAACAGGGGTCTTTTTTAAATCTGTTCATTTCAGTGCAGTTTCAACATTTGTGGAAGTGTATTTTACCTTTTCAAACATGTATGCACTGTTAATTTGGTCAAATTTGATCTCATATGCAAAATCACTTCCTAAACCATCCATTTTGCCTTAATTTGGAAGTGAACTAGTGAATTTTGAGTGCAATGTGTGTCTTTGCTAGGTGAGTGTCTAAACACCTTCAAATTGATGATACAAAGTTGCTAAAAACATCAATTTATATTTCCAAACGTGTTTATGAAGAATCACCAATTAAACCACTAAATTTGGCCTAAAATTGGAAGTGGACCACTGATTTTGTGGTGTAATCTGTTTCTTGGCTGTTTAAGTGTTTGCACACATCCAATTAGATGATATAAACTTGCTTGAAGTCTCAATTGAGCCTAACAAACAGTGGCATTCATTTTGACCACTGTAGTCCCATTTTTTTAGCCATTTCTGGTGCAATTTTTCAGCTTTGGCTTGCTATTTGAAAACTTTAGAGGAGAAATATTAAAACTTGTACTTACGTGAGGTAACTTAAACAGTCCACAGTAGTATTTTGATTGTGTCAATCATTACTTAACCTTCATTATCTGTATCTGGGTCAGCCCTATGTTGGTTTTGATTCTAAGTTTAAAACAACATTAAGGAACACCTGATTAATTGATGTTCGTTGGATGTTCGTTGGATGTTCGTTGGATTAATTGATGTTCAATGGATATTGATAATTGATTGTATCTTTGAGATGCACATTATGCATGTTTGTATGTGCTTGAAAACTGATATGCAGGTCTGTTTGTAATTGAAATTTGATATACAGGTCTGGGTTGCACAAGAAATACCATTTCTCTGAAACCTTCTCTGCAATTTACCGAAGGCTTTTGCCCTTCGGTAAATGCCCACAGTAGGTCATTACCGAAGTCTTCTGCCCTTCGGTAAATACCCTCGTATGGTCATTACCGAAGGCTTTTGGCCCCCGGTAATTACCGAAGGCTTTTGGCCCTCGGTAATTACCGAAGGGCAAAAGCCCTCGGTAATTGTTAGCGACAAGAGATTTACCGAAGGATTTTTGGTCGTCGATAAGCCTTCGATAAACACCCTTTATCGACGGCTTATGGCAGTTTCCGAGGGCTTCTGGCCTTCGGTAATGCCCAACTTTTTTGTAGTGCTCAAACATCAACTCTGCACACATAAATCTAAACAAAATCCAGCAACAAAATCCAGCAAGTGCAAATGGACAGTGAACTAGATTTAGATTGGATGTAATTCACTGCAGAAACTAACCACCTAATTAATTCAGTCACCAAGTCAGAACTGGAATTTAGGTGCTTTAATCACTTCTTAAAACTGGATGATACATTGGCAATTAAAAATAGATTGATGCACAACTGATTATGACAAGAGCAGCCTTTGCAGCAACTCAGTGAATTACACTGGGTAGAAACAATTGGACCACACTAGTCAAGAACAATGTCCTAACTAATTCAGAAATCAGTGGACCATGCTAATCAAATCAATGGACAGAGTAATGTGAGGCAAATCAGAAATTGGCAGTTTTAAAACAGTGTTCTTGCAATTCCAGAAATGCTCATAAAACCATCAGCACATTATTTGCAATTCCTATGCATCTACCAAGTTCAAAGAAATCTTACCAAATCAACATCAGCATTCAACATGCCCAATTAAACCATGAAGTCAACATTTCACTGTCAAACAGTGAGTAGATCAATTAATTCAGCAGGCAATGTTTGACAATAAAGTGAGTGCAATGACAGTTTAAACATTCACAAGCACAATTAGCATCACTAGCAAATCAGCAATCACATTCAAGCATTTAATATCTCACTGACTTCATCAAACAGTTTATGAACTAAACTGATTTCAATAACTTCTTAAACAGTCAAAACTCTCCACTCTGATCATCTCATTTTCGTTTCCTGCATAATGAACAATCAACAAATGGTTAAATGAAACTGAACTCTCTTGCAAATGCCAAGGAATTTTAGGCTAAATTAGCCTTACTAAGCTCACAGCACTGAGGTTTCTCTTTAAAAATTTAAACACTGAAATGAAAAGTTTTAAAGAGAAATTTTCAGTCTAGGCCAGAGAATCCTATGGATCACCACCACCTAATATGCTACCATTCACACTTACCTTCTTTCAAATCCCAAAAACCAGGATGGAATCAGATTTCTCAATCAGGAAAATGGCTAGGCTAAACAAGGTAAAGTGAAGGACAAAACAAATCACAAGGTAATGGAATGACAAAAAAAAAACAACAGAGCAACTGACTTGAGATCAGATTAATAAAGCAAAGAAAAAGATCCAATTATGAGTCAGCAGAACAGAATGCACATGCATTGAGACAAAAAACCAGGAAAGTCAATCAAGACAAACAAGAAACAAGGTAATGAATAAGGTGAGCACACAAACAAAACCTAACAAGGGATCTAGAACATATTAAGAAAACAAATAAAAAAAAATGCAGTAAGGAATTGCAGAACTGGTTGCTGAACACAGATTTCAGATGCAAAATTGAACTTGTCCAATAGCTATTTTTAGCAATTTCAATTCTGGACACAATTACACACTGAAATCCATTCGAACAAGTTTAATGATGCTTGTTTTGATCATTCAAGGCTAGTTTACACAATTTCATAGGCTTTTACTCAAATTCACATGTTCAGTTCCTTGTTTTTCTTTTCAGAATTTGCCTCTTTTGAACCGATTTACTCAACTCATGCCTTTATTTCATTTTGGACCAAAACAGTGATTAACAAGCATTGAAACAACTTAGTTCTGCAGTTTAGAAATTTTAAAAATGGTTTGCAAAGACTCTAGGATTAAATACACAAAATTCCAACAATGATCTACTACTGAAATGAACAAAAACAAAACAAATGACTCAAGCAAGGAAATATGCAGTTCGGCCTACTGCTTGCAAGTAATCTCTGCTGTGATTTTCACACTAACAACCAAGCTAATGCTGAGCATATCACGAGTTTTCTGGTTGGCACTTTGTTACTAGTCATCTCAGCATTCCAGCTCAATTTTAAAAGTGCAGAATAGCTTCAATGTTCACCTTCAACAGCTTATTAAAACCAGAAGTTCACAACAGAAAATTCAAATCAGATCTGCTGCTCATTTCATGCATCCGAGCTCTCAGTATTGAATGTCATAGCTCATACGGTATGCACATTGAACATACAACCAGATCACCACAAACACAACTCAATTAAGAAGTACAACTTGAAGTTATGAACAAGAAAAATCAACTAACATGACAACTATAACAAAACAGAATTGATGCTCAAATAAAATGACTCAAACAAAATTTTGGACCGATTAAGATGAGGAAAAGACTCAAAGTAAAGCTGGCACACACAAATTGACTCAACCAGAACCTACTGTAAGCAGCAATTGATGTACAGAAACCAAACAATAAACAAGACAAAGTAAAATACTCAAGACATTGCACGAATGATAATCAACAACACGGAAAATTTGAAAAAAACCAAACGCACAGATTGAATCTCAAGAACAGAGAACAGATCGAGACAGAAAATTTGAGAATCGACGAAGAGTAACTCAGATCAGAGAGAAACGAGATACTTAGCTCAAGCGGACGCGCCTAACCTAGGCTCTGAATACCACATGATAGCTGACGGCTTGAGCTGAATCGGGAGACAACATGAAATCTGGACTTGATCGGGCTGAAGAACCGAGAAGCAGCGGAAGAAACGGATTTACTCGAGAACCCTGGGTTTTGGAGGATTAATCGGTGAAAACTCTAGGGTTGAAGGTAAGTAAGGATTTAATCGGTGGAGAAGAAGTATGCAACGATTAAATCGACGAAATGGAAGGAAATCATGATTTGAATCGGTGAATGGGCGAAGAACGATGGTGGAAGAAATGATAGGGCACCAAACAAATATTAATTCGGTGCGAAGGTGTCAAAAGGCAAGGACAAGGCAAATCTGAGATATGGATCGGTGGAGATGATATACGTGAGGATCTGTGAGGGTGGATCTGTGAGGAAAATGGTTGCTGATGCGAGCTGAAAGAAAGGCGAACGCGAGATGAGGATCTGGAAGCTATGCTGATGGAATCTCGTGAGAGAAAAGGCACGCGTGACAGTAGACCTGACGCAAGCCACGAGGACACTAGTAATTGGTGAGAGTGGCGTGAGATGGATGCTACGGAGGAGACAGAATCTGATAATGGAAAATGAGAGAATGATAGTGTGAGATGGAAGGTGGCTAGAGGAGATCCTTTGGGATTCTCTAGCCTTGACTTTCAAGGGAACTAAATTATGGAGTTCTCTCTACAGAAAGTTTAATTCATTATTCTCAAAAGTGTCCTACAAGAGGTGGTGACATGTCTATATATAGGACTAAAAGTCCCTCCTTTCTAGCACATGCCTAACACATTTTACACATGCTTTAATAAAAGTAAAAGAAATACTACACTAGACTAATTGGGCTTGGGCCCCGTGTATCACTTCGTCCACTTCGTCAACTTCGTCCACCTCGTCAACGTCCTCCACTTCGTCCACTTCGTCCACTTCTCAACTTCATCCACTTCGTCAACTTCGTCCACTTAGTCCACTTCACCAACTTCGTCCACTCTGTCCACTTCCTCCACTTCCTCCACTTCGTCCACTTCGTCAGCTTCATCCACTTTCTCCACTTCGTCAGCTTCATCCACTTCTCAACTTCGTCCACTTCGTCAACTTCATCCACTTAGTCCACTTCCTCCACTTCCTCCACTTCCTAAACTTCGTCAACTTCGTTCACTTCCTCCACTTCGTCACTTCCTCCACTTAGTTCACTTCCTCCCCTTCATCCACTTCCTCCACTCCGTCCACTTTTCCAACTTCATGTCCACTTCGTCCACTTCGTTCACTTCGTCCACTTCCTCCACTTCCTCCACTTTCTCCACTTCGTCCACTTCCTCCACTTCGTCCAGTTCCTCCACTTCCTCCAATTCGTCCACTTAGTGCACTTCCTCCACTTCCTCCACTTCCTCCACTTCACCAACTTCGTCCACTTTTTTCCAGTTCCTCCACTTCGTCCACTTCTTCCACTTCGTTAACTTTGTCCACTTCGTCAACTTCATCAACATCGTCAACTTCGTCCACTTCTCAACTTCTTCCACTTCGTCCACTTCGTCAACTTCGTCCACTTCGTCCACTTAGTCCACGTCCTCCACTTCCTCAACTTCGTTCACTTCCTCTACTTTGTCGACTTCGTCAACTTCGTCCATTTAGTCCACTTCCTCCGCATCGTCCACATCATCCACTTCCTCCACTTCGTCCACTTCCTCCACTTCGTCAACTTCGTCAACTACGTCCATTTCGCCCACTTAGTCCACTTCGTCCACTTCCACCAGTTCCTCAACTACGTCAACTTCGGCCACTTAGTCCAGTTCCTCCACTTCCTCCACTTCCTCCACGTCCTCCCCTTCATCCAATTCGTCTAATTAGTCCACTTCCTCCACTTCCTCCACTTCACCAACTTCGTCCACTTGGTCCACTTCCTCCACTTCGTCCACTTAATCCACTTCCTCCGCTTCCTCCAGTTAGTCCACTCCGTCCACTTCGTCAACTTCATCAACTTCGTCCACTTGGTTCACTTCGTCCACTTCGTCCACTTCCTCCTCTTCGTCAACTTCCTCCACTTCCTCCACTTCCACCACGTCCTCCACTTCGTCCAATTTGTCAACTAGTCCACTTCCTCTAGTTCCTCCAGTTCCTCCACTTCTTCCACTTCCTCCACTTCCTCCACTTCCTCCACTTCGTCCATTTCGTCAACTTCGTCCACTTCCTCCACTTCGTGAACTTCGTGAACTCTGTCCACTTCGTCCACTTCGTCAAATTCGTCCACTTCGTCCACTTCGTCAACTTTGTCAACTTCGTCGACTTCGTCATCTTCGTCCACTTAGTCCACTTCCTCCACTTCCTCCACTTAGTCCACTTCCTTCACTTCGTCCACTTCGTCAACTTGGTCAACTTTGTCAACTTCGTCAACCTCGTCAACTTCGTCAACTTTGTCAACTTCGTCCACTTCGTCCACTTCGTCAACTTCGTCAACTTGGTCAACTTTGTCAACTTCATCCACTTCGTCGTCAACTTCTTCAACTTTATCCACTTCGTCCACTTAGTCGACTTCCTCCACTTCCTCCACTTTTTTCAACTTCGTCCACTTTGTTTGTCCAGTTCCTTCGTCCATTTCGTCAACTTCCTCAACTTTGTCCACGGCGTCCACTTCGTCCTCTTCGTCCACTTCGTCCACTTCGTCCACTTCGCCCACTTCGTCCGGTTCGTCAACTTCGCCCACTTCGTCCACCTCATCAACTTCCTCCACTTCCTCCACTTCGTGAACTTCGTCAACTTCGACCACTTCGTCCAATTCATCCACTTCCACCACTTCGTCAACTTCGTCCACTTAGTCCACTTCCTCCACTTCCTCCAATTCGTCCACTTAATCCACTTCGTCCACTTCCTCCTCTTCGTCCACTTCTTCCTCTTCGTCCACTTCACCAACTTCCTCCACTTTGTCCACTTCCTCCACTTCCTCCACTTCGTCCACTTCGTCAACTTCCTCCACTTCGTCAACTTCCTCCACTTCTCAACTTCGTCAACATCGCCAACTTCTCCCACTTCATCCACTTAAGGCACTTCCTCCACTTCCTCCACTTTCTCCACTTCCTTCACTTCGTCAACTTCGTCAACTTCGTTCACTTCCTCCACTTCGTCAACTTCGTCCACGTAGTCCACTTCCTCCATATCGTCCACTTCGTTCACTTCCTCCACTTCCTCCTCTTCCTCCACTTCCTCCACTTCCTCCACTTCGTCCACTCACTCCACTTAGTCCAGTTCCTCCACTTCATCCACTTCCTCCACTTCGTCCACTTCCTCCACTTCGTTCACTTCCTCCACTTCGTTCACTTTGTCTACTTCCTCTACTTCGTCCACTTCACCAACTTCGTCCACCTTGTCTACTTCCTCCACTTCCTCCACTTCGTCCACTTCCTCAACTTCCTCCACTTCCTCAACTTCGTCCACTTCTCAACTTCGTCCACTTCGCCAACTTCTTCCACTTCGTCCAACTTCTTCAACTTCGTCCACTTAAGGCACTTCCTCCACTTCCTCCACTTGCTCCACTTCCTCCACTTCCTCAACTTCGTCAAGTTCGTCCACTTCCTCCACTTCGTCAACTTCGTCCAGTTCGTCCACTTCCTCCACTTCCTCCACTTCCTCAACTTCGTCCACTTCTTCAACTTCGTCAACTTCATCCACTTACTCCACTTCCTCCACTTCCTTCACTTCGTCCACTTCGCAACTTCTTCAACTTCGTCCACTTCGTCAACTTCGTCCACTTCGTCAACTTCGACCACTTCCTCCACTTCCTCCACTTCGTCAACTTCATCCACCTAGTCCACTTCGTCCACTTCTTCCACTTCCTCCACTTCGTCCACTTCGTCAACTTCTTCCACTTCGTCCACTTCCTCAACTTCGTCCACTTCGTCAACTTTGTCCATTTCGTCAACTTCGTCCACTTAGTCCACTCCATCCACTTGATCCACTTCCTCCACTTAGTCCACTTCCTTCACTTCGTCCACTTCCACTTCCTCCACATCGTCCACTTCGTCAAGTTGGTCAACTTGGTCAACTTTGTCAACTTCGTGCACTTCGTCCACTTCGTCAACTTCGTCAACTTAGTCCACTTCCTTTAATTCGTCCACTTCGTCAGCTTCGTCAACTTCGTCCACTTTGTGCTCTTCGTCCACTTTGTGCTCTTCGTCCACTTTGTGCTCTTCGTCCCCTTAGTCCACTTACTCCACTTCCTCCACTTCCTCCACTTCATCCACTTCCTCCACTTGGTGCACTTCGTCTAGTTCGTCCACTTCCTCCATTTCGTCCACTTCGTCCACTTGGTGCACTTCCTTCATTTCGTCCACTTCAACAACTTCGTCAACTTCTTCCACCTCGTCAACTTCGTCCACTTAGTCCACTTAATCCACTTCCTCCACTTGGTCCACTTCCTTTGCTCCCTCCACTTCCTTCTCTTCGTTAAGTTGGTCAACTTGGTCAACTTTGTCGACTTCGTCCACTTCATCCGCTTCGTCATCTTGGTCAACTTTGTCAACTTCATGCACTTCGTCCACTTCGTCAACTTAGTCCACTACATCCACTTCGTCCACTTCGTCAGCTTCGTCAATTTCTTCAACTTCGTCCACTTCGTCCAGTTTGTGCTCTTCGTCCACTTACTCCACTTCCTCCACTTCATCCACTTCCTCCACTTCCTCCACTTCCTCCACTTGGTGCACTTCCTCCAATTCGTCCACTTCCTACACTTCGTCCACTTCGTCAACTTCGTCCACTTCTCAACTTCGTCCACTTCGTCCACTTCACCAACTTCGTCCACTCTGTCCACTTCCTCCACTTCGTCCACTTCATCAACTTCCTCCACTTCGTCAACCTCCACCACTTCTCAACTTCGTCCACTTCGTCAATTTCTTCCAATTCGTCCACTTCGTCAACTTCGTCCACTTAGTCCACTTCCTCCACTTCCTCCACTTCCTCCAGTTGCTACAGTTCCTCTAATTCGTCCACTTCCTCAACTTCGTCAACTTCGTTCACTTCCTCCACTTCGTCAACTTCGTCCACGTATTCCACTTCCCCCGCATCGTCCACTTCGTCCATTTCCTCCACTTCCTCCACTTCCTCCTCCTCCTCCACCTCTTGCACTTCCTCAACTTCGTCAACTTCGTCGACTTCCTCCACTTCGTCAACTTCGTCAACTTCGTCCACTTCGTCAACTTCGAACACTTCGAACACTTCGTTCACTTCCTCCATTTCCTCCACTTCGTCGTCAACTTCTTCAACTTTATCCACTTAGTCGACTTCCTCCACTTCCTCCACTTCGTTCACTCCGTCTACTACGTCAACTTCGTCCACTTTGTTCGTCCAGTTCCTTCGTCCATTTCGTCAACTTCCTCAACTTCGTCCACTTCGTCAACTTCGTCCACTTCGTCCACTTCGTCCTCTTCATCCACTTCGTCCACTTCGTCCACTTCGTCCACTTCGCTCACTTCGTCCGGTTCGTCAACTTCGCCAACTTCATCAACCTCGTCAACTTCCTCCACTTCCTCCACTTCGTGAACTTCGTCAACTTCGACCACTTCGTCCAATTCAGCCACTTCCACCACTTCGTCAACTTCGTCCACTTAGTCCACTTCCTCCACTTCCTCCACTTCCTCCAATTCGTCCACATAATCCACTTCGTACACTTCGTCCACTTCCTCCACTTCTTCCTCTTCGTCCACTTCACCAACTTCCTCCACTTTGTCCACTTCCTCCACTTCCTCCACTTCGTCCACTTCGTCCACTTCGTGAACTTCCTCCACTTCGTCAACTTCCTCCGCTTCTCAACTTCGTCCACTTCGCCAACTTCTCCCACTTCGTCCACCTAAGGCACTTCCTCCACTTCCTCCACTTCCTCCACTTGCTCCACTTTCTCCACTTCCTCCACTTCGTCCAATTCGTCAACTTCGTCAACTTTGTTCACTTCCTCCGCTTCGTGAAATTCGTCCACGTAGTCCACTTCCTCCGTATCATCCACTTCCTCCACTTCCTCCACTTCCTCCTCTTACCTCCACTTCCTCCACTTCGTCAACTTCGTCCACTCAGTCCACTTAGTCCATATCGTCCACTTCATCCACTTCCTCCACTTCGTCCACTTCCTCCACTTCGTTCACTTTGTCTACTTCCTCTACCTTGTCCACTTCATCAACTTCGTCCACTTTGTCTACTTCCTCCACCGCCTCCACTTCGTCCACTTCCTCAACTTCCTCCACTTCGTCAACTTCAGCCACTTCTCAACTTCGTCTACTTCGCCAACTTCTTCCACTTCGTCCACTTAAGGCACTTCCTCCACTTGCTCCACTTCCTCCACTTCGTCCACTTCCTCAACTTCGTCAACTTCGTTCACTTCCTCCACTTCGTCAACTTCGTCCACTTCCTCCACTTCCTCAACTTCGTCCACTTCGTCAACTTCGTCAACTTCATCCACTTACTCCACTTCCTCCACTTCCTTCACTTCGTCCACTTCGCAACTTCTTCAACTTCGTCCACTTCGTCCACTTCGTCAACTTCGACCACTTCCTCCACTTCCTCCACTTCGTCAACTTCATCCACTTCGTCCACCTAGTCCACTTCTTCCACTTCCTCCACTTCGTCCACTTCGTCAACTTCTTCCACTTCGTCCACTTCCTCAACTTCGTCCACTTCGTCAACTTCGTCAACTTTGTCCATTTCGTCAACTTCGTCCACTTAGTCCACTCCATCCACTTCATCCACCTCCTCCACTTAGTCCACTTCCTTCACTTCGTCCACTTCCACTTCCTCCACTTCGTCCACTTCGTCAAGTTGGTCAACTTGATCAACTTTGTCAACTTCGTGCACTTCGTCCACTTCGTCAACTTCGTCAACTTAGTCCACTTCCTCCAAGTCGTCCACTTCGTCAGCTTCGTCAACTTCGTCGACTACGTCAACTTCGTCCACTTTGTGCTCTTCGTCCACTTAGCCCACTTACTCCATTTCCTCCACTTCCTCCACTTCATCCACTTCCTCCACTTGGTGCACTTCCTCTAGTTCGTCCCCTTCCTCCATTTCGTACACTTCCTCCACTTCCTCCACTTGGTGCACTTCCTCCATTTCGTCCTCTTCAACAACTTCGTCAACTTCTTCCACTACGTCAACTTCGTCCACTTCATCCACTTCCTCCACTTAGTCCACTTCCTTCACTTCCTCCACTTCATCCACTTCGTTAAGTTGGTCAACTTGGTCAACTTTGTCAACTTCGTCCACTTCATCCACTTCGTCAACTTGGTCAACTTTGTCAACTTCATGCACTTCGTCCACTTCGTCAACTTAGTCCACTACATCCACTTCGTCAGCTTCGTCAATTTCGTCAACTTCGTCCACTTCGTCACTTTGTGCTCTTCGTTCACTTAGTCCACTTACTCCACTTCCTCCACTTCCTCCACTTCATCCACTTCCTCCACTTCCTCCACTTGGCGCACTTCCTCCAATTCGTCCACTTCCTCCATTTCGTCAACTTGGTGCACTTCCTCCAGTTCGTCCACTTCGTTCACTTCGTCCACTTGGTGCACTTCCTCCAATTCTTCCACCTCCTACATTTCGTCCACTTCAACAACTTCGTCAACTTCGTCCACTTTGTGCTCTTCGTCCACTTAGTCCACTTACTCAACTTCCTCCACTTCCTCCACTTCCACCACTTCCTCCACTTGGCGCACTTCCTCCAATTCATCCACTTCCTCCATTTCGTCAACTTGGTGCACTTCCTCCAGTTCGTCCACTTCTTCCCCATCTCCACTTCTTCCACTTCTTCTCTTCTTTTCTTCTTCTCTCTTCTTCTTCTTCTTCATCTTCATCTTCATGTTCTTCTCTCTTCTTCATCTTCATCTTCTTCTTCTTCTTTCTCTTCTTCTCTTCTTCTCTCTTCTTCTGCTTTTTCCACTGATTCCCCTTCCTCCACTTCGTCAACTTCGTCATCTTCGTCAATTTCGTCCACTTCCTGCACTTCGTCCACTTAGTCCACTTCATCCACTTCATCCACTTCATCCACTTCCTCCACTTCCTCCACTTCGTCACTTATCCCACTTCCTTCACTTCGTCCACTTCATCCACTTCGACAACTTCGTCCATGTCGTCCACTTCGTCCACTTCATCAACTTCGTCAACTTCTCAACTTTGTCAACTTCGTCCACTTCGTCAACTTCGTCCACTTCCTCCACTTCGTCCACTTCGTCCACTTCGTCAACTTCGTCCACTTAGTCCATTTCCTCCACTTCGTCCACTTCGTCAACTTCGTCCACCTCGTCAACCTCCTACACTTCGTCCACTTCGTCAACTTCGTCCAGTTCTCAACTTCGTCCACTTCGTCCACTTCACCAACTTCGTCCACTCTGTCCACTTCCTCCACTTCGTCCCCTTCATCAATTTCCTCCACTTCTCAACTTCGTCCACTTCGTCAACTTCTTCCAATTCGTCCACTTCGTCAACTTCGTCCACTTAGTCCACTTCCTCCACTTCCTCTAGTTGCTCCAGTTACTCCACTTCGTCCACTTCCTCAACTTCGTCAACTTCGTTCACTTCCTCCACTCAGTCCACTTCCTCCACTTCCTCTAGTTAATCCAGTTCCTCCACTTTGTCCAGTTCCTCAACTTCGTCAACTTCGTTCCCTTCCTCCACTTCGTCAACTTCGTCCACGTATTCCACTTCCTCCGCATCGTCCACTTCGTCCATTTCCTCCACTTCCTCCACTTCCTCCTCCTCCTCCACTTCCTGCACTTCCTCCACTTTGTCAACTTCGTCCACTCAGTCCACTTAGTCACGTTCCTCCACTTCGTCCACTTCCTCCACTTCCTTCACTTCTTCCACTTCGTCCACTTCCTCCACTTCGTCTACTTCCTTCACTTCGTCCACTTCGTCAACTTCGCCAAATTCGTCCAATTCGTCCACTTCGGCCACTTCGTCAACTTCGACCACTTCCTCCACTTCGTCCACTTCCTCCACTTCCTCCACTTCCTCTACTTCCTCCACTTTACCAACTTCGTCCACTCTGTCTACTTCCTACACTTCCTCCACTTCCTCAACTTCGTCCACTTCGTCAACTTCCTCCACTTTGTCTATTTCGTCAACTTCGTCCACTTCTCAACTTCGCCCACTTCGTCAACTTCATCCACTTAGTCCACTTCCTCTACGTCCTCCACTTCCTAAACTTCGTCAACTTCCTCCACTTCCTCCACTTCCTCCAGTTCCTCCACTTCCTCCCATTCGTCCACTTAGTCCACTTCCTCCACTTCACCAACTTCGTCCACTTTGTTCCACTTCCTCCACTTCCTCCACTTCGTCAACTTCGTCAACTACGTCCACTTCGCCCACTTAGTCCACTTCGTCCACTTCCACCACTTCGTCAACTACGTCAACTTCGGCAACTTAGTCCAGTTCCTCCACTTCCTCCACGTCCTCCACTTCGTCCAATTCGTTCAATTCATCCACTTCCTCCACTTCCTCAACTTCCTCCACTTCCTCCACTTCGTGAACTTCCTCAACTTCCTCCACTTAGTCCACTTCCTCCGCTTCGTCCAGTTCCTCGACTTCCTCCACTCCGTCCACTTCATGAACTTCGTCCACTTGGTTCACTTCGTCCACTTCCTCCACTTCCTCCTCTTCGTCAACTTCCTCCACTTCCTCCACTTCGTCCATGTCCTCCACTTCGTCCAATTCGTCAACTAGTCCACTTCCTCCTATTCCTCCACTTCCTCCACTTCGTCCACTTCGTCCATTTCGTCAACTTCGTCCACTTCGTCCACTTCCTCCACTTCGTGAACTTCGTCAACTTTGTCCACTTCGTCAACTTCTTCCACTTCCACCACTACATCAACTTCGTCCACTTAGTTCACTTCCTCCACTTCCTCCACTTCCTGCACGTCCTCCACTTCATCCAATTCGTCCACTTAATCCACTTCATCCACTTCCCCCACTTCTTCCACTTCCTCGACTTCGTCCACTTCGTCAATTTCACAGACTTCGTCCAGTTCCTCCACTTCCTCCACTTCCTCCACTTCGTCAAATTTCTCTACTTAGTCCACTTAGTCCACTTCCTCCACTTCCTGCACTTCCTCCACTTCGTCCACTTCATCAACTTCGTCAACTTCGTCCACTTCGTCAACTTCGTCCACTTCTTCAACTTCGTCTACTCCGTCCACTTCGTCAAATTCGTCCACTTCGTCCACTTCGTCAACTTTGTCAACTTCGTCGACTTAGTCATCTTCGTCCACTTAGTCTACTTCATCCACTTCCTCCACTTAGTCCACTTCCTTCACTTCGTCCACATCGTCAACTTGGTCAACTTTGTCAACTTCGTCCACTTCGTCAACCTCGTCAATTTCGTCAACTTGGTCAACTTGGTCAACTTTATCAACTTCGTCCACTTCGTCATCTTCGTCAACATGGTCAGCTTTGTCAACTTCATCCACTTCGTCGTCAACTTCTTCAACTTTATCCACTTCGTCAACTTAGTCGACTTCCTCCACTTCCTCCACTTCGTCAACTTCGTCCACATTGTTCGTCTAGTTCCTTCGTCCATTTTGTCAACTTCCTCAACTTCGTCCACGTCGTCAACTGCGTCCACTTCGTCCTCTTCATCCACTTCGTCCACTTCGTCTACTTCGTCCACCTCGTCCACTTCTCCCACTTCGTCCGGTTCGTCAACTTCGCCCACTTCGTCCACCTCGTCAACTTCCTCCACTTCCTCCACTTCATGAACTTCGTCAACTTCGACCACTTCGTCCAATTCATCCACTTCCACCACTTCGTCAACTTCGTCCACTTAGTCCACTTCCTCCAATTCGTCCACTTAATCCACTTCCTCCACTTCCTCCACTTCCTCCACTTCCTCCACTTCTTCCTCTTCGTCCACTTCACCAACTTCCTCCACTTTGTCCACTTCCTCCACTTCGTCAACTTCCTCCACTTCTCAACTTCGTCCACTTCGCCAACTTCTCCTACTTCGTCCACTTAAGGCACGTCCTCCACTTCCTCCACTTTCTCCACTTCCTCCACTTCGTCAACTTCGTCAACATCGTCAACTTCGTTCACTTCCTCCACTTCGTCAACATCGTCCACGTAGTCCACTTCCTCCGTATCGTCCACTTCGTCCACTTCCTCCACTTCCTCCACTTCCTCCTCTTCCTCCACTTCCTCCACTTCGTCAACTTCGTCCACTCAGTTCACTTAGTCCAGTTCCTCCACTTCATCCACTTCCTCCACTTCCTCCACTTCGTTCACTTTGTCTACGTCCTCTACTTCGTCCACTTCACCAACTTCGTCCACCTTGTCTACTTCCTCCACTTCCTCCACTTCGTCCACTTCCTCAACTTCCTCCACTTCCTCGACTTCGTCCACTTCTCAACTTCGTCCACTTCGCCAACTTCTTCCACTTCGTCCAACTTCTTCAACTTCGTCCACTTAAGGTACTTCCTCCACTTCCTCCACTTGCTCCACTTCCTCCACTTCGTCCACTTCCTCAACTTCGTCAACCTCGTTCACTTCCTCCACTTCCTCAACTTCGTCCACTTCCTCCACTTCCTCCACTTCCTCAACTTCGTCCACTTCGTCAACTTCGTCAACTTCGTCAACTTCATCCACTTCCTCCACTTCCTTCACTTCGTCCACTTCGCAACTTTTTCAACTTCGTCCACTTCGTCAACTTCGACCACTTCCTCCACTTCCTCCACTTCGTCAACTTCATCCACTTCGTCCACCTAGTCCACTTCGTCCACTTCTTCCACTTCGTCCACTTCCTCAACTTCTTCCACTTCGTCCACTTCCTCAACTTCGTCCACTTCGTCAACTTCCTCAACTTTGTCCATTTCGTCAACTTCGTCCACTTAGTCCACTCCATCCACTTCATCCACTTCCTCCACTTAGTCCACTTCCTTCACTTCGTCCACTTCCAGTTCCTCCACTTCATCCACTTCGTCAAGTTGGTCAACTTGGTCAACTTTGTCAACTTCGTGCACTTCCTCCACTTCGTCAACTTCGTCAACTTAGTCCACTTCCTTTAATTCGTCCACTTCGTCAGCTTCGTCAACTTCGTCCACTTCGTCAACTTCGTCCACTTTGTGCTCTTCGTCCCCTTAGTCCACTTACTCCACTTCCTCCACTTCCTCCACTTCATCCACTTCCTCCACTTGGTGCACTTCCTCCAATTCGTCCACTTCCTCCATTTCGTCAACTTGGTGCACTTCCTCCAGTTCGTCCACTTCGTCCACTTGGTGCACTTCCTCCAGTTCTTCCACCTCCTGCATTTCGTCCACTTCAACAACTTCGTCAACTTCGTCCACTTCGTCCGCTTCTTCCACTTCTTCCCCTTCTTCCACTTCTTCCACTTCTTCTTCTTCTTCTTCTTCTTCTTCATCTTCATCTTCATCTTCTTCTTCTTCTTCTTCATCTTCATCTTCTTCTTCTTCTCCTTCTTCTTCTTCTTCTTCTTCTTGTTGTTGTTCTTCTGCTTTTTCCACTTCTTCCCCTTCCTCCACTTCGCCAACTTCGTCATATTCGTCAATTTCGTCCACTTCCTGCACTTCGTCCACTTAGTCCACTTCATCCACTTTGTCCACTTCCTCCACTTCGTCACTTATCCCACTTCCTTCACTTCGTCCACTTCATCCACTTCGACAACTTCGTCCATGTCGTCCACTGCGTCCACTTCGTCAACTTCGTTAACTTGCTCAACTTTGTCAACTTCGTCCACTTCGTCCACTTCGTCAACTTTGTCAACTTCGTCCACTTCGTCCACTTCGTCCACTTCCTCCACTTCCTCCACTTCGTCGACTTCGTCAACTTCGTCCACTTAGTCCATTTCCTCAACTTCGTCCACTTCGTCAACTTCGACCACCTCGTCAACCTCCTACACTTCGTCCACTTCGTCAACTTCGTCCACTTCTCAACTTCGTCCTCTTCGTCAACTTCACCAACTTCCTCCACTTTGTCCACTTCCTCCACTTCCTCCACTTCGTCCACTTCGTTAACTTCCTCCACTTCGTCAACTTCTTCCACTTCTCAACTTCGTCCACTTCGCCAACTTCTCCCACTTCGTCCACTTAGGGCACTTCCTCCACTTCCTCCACTTCCTCCACTTGCTCCACTTTCTCCACTTCCTCCACTTCGTCCAATTCGTCAACTTCGTCAACTTCATTCACTTCCTCCACTTCGTCAAATTCGTCCACGTAGTCCACTTCCTCCACTTCATCCACTTCGTCCACTTCCTCCACTTCGTTCACTTTGTCTACTTCCTCTACTTCGTCCACTTCACCAACTTCGTCCACTTTGTCTACTTCCTCCACTTCGTCCACTTCCTCAACTTCATCCATTTCGTCAACTTCGTCCACTTCTCAACTTCGTCCACTTCGCCAACTTCTTCCACTTCCTCCAACTTCTTCAACTTCGTCCACTTAAGGCACTTCCTCCACTTGCTCCACTTCCTCCACTTCGTCCACTTCCTGAACTTCGTCAACTTCGTTCACTTCCTCGACTTCGTCCAGTTCCTCCACTTCCTCAACTTCGTCCACTTCGTCAACTTCGTGAAGTTCATCCACTTACTCCACTTCCTCCACTTCCTTCACTTCGTCCACTTCGCAACTTCTTCAACTTCGTCCACTTCGTCAACTTCGTCCACTTCGTCAACTTCGACCACTTCCTCCACTTCCTCCACTTCGTCAACTTCATCCACTTCGTCCACCTAGTCCACATCCCACACTTCGTCCACTTCGTCAACTTCTTCCACTTCGTCCACTTCCTCAACTTCGTCCACTTCGTCAACTTCGTCAACTTTGTCCATTTCGTCAACTTTTCCACTTAGTCCACTCCATCCACTTCATCCACCTCCTCCACTTAGTCCACTTCCTTCACTTCGTCCACTTCCACTTCCTCCACTTCGTCCACTTCGTCAAGTTGGTCAACTTGGTCAACTTTGTCAACTTCGTGCACTTCGTCCACTTCGTCAACTTCGTCAACTTAGTCCACTTCCTCCAAGTCGTCCACTTCGTCAGCTCGTCAACTTCGTCCACTTTGTACTCTTCGTCCACTTAGTCCACTTACTCCACTTCCTCCACTTCCTCCACTTCATCCACTTCCTCCACTTGGTGCACTTCCTCTAGTTCGTCCACTTCCTCCATTTCGTGGACTTCCTACACTTCCTCCACTTGGTGCACTTCCTCCATTTCATCCACTTCAACAACTTCGTCAACTTCTTCCACTTCGTCAACTTCGTCCACTTAGTCCACTTCATGTACTTCCTCCACTTAGTCCACTTCCTTCACTTCCTCCACTTCCTCCACTTCCTCCACTTCGTTAAGTTGGTCAACTTGGTCAACTTTGTCAACTTCGTCCACTTCATCCACTTCGTCAACTTGGTCAACTTTGTCAACTTCATGCACTTCGTCCACTTCGTCAACTTAGTCCACTACGTCCACTTCGTCCACTTCGTCAGCTTCGTCAATTTCGTCAACTTCGTCCACTTCGTCCACTTTGTGCTCTTCGTCCACTTAGTCCACTTACTCCACTTCCTCCACCTCCTCCACTTCCTCCACTTCCTCCACTTGGTGCACTTCCTCTAATTCGTCCACTTCCTCCATTTCGTCAACTTGGTGCGCTTCCTCCATTTCGTCAACTTGGTGCACTTCCACCTACTGCATTTCGTCCACTTCAACAACTTCGTCAACTTCGTCCACTTCGTCCACTTCGTCCACTTCTTCCCCTTCTCCCACTTCTTCCACTTCTTCTTCTTCTTTTTCTTCTTCTTCTTCTTCTTCTTCTTCTTCTTCTTCTTCATCTTCATCTTCATCTTCTTCTTCTTCTTCTTCTTCTTCATCTTCATCTTCTTCTTCTTCTTCTTCTTCTTCTTCTTCTTCTTCTTCTTGTTCTTCTTCTTCTTTTTCCACTTCTTCCCCTTCCTCCACTTCCTCCACTTCGTCAACTTCGTCATCTTCGTCAATTTCGTCCACTTCCTACACTTCGTCCACTTAGTCCACTTCATCCACTTCGTCCACTTCCTCCACTTCGTCACTTATCCCACTTCCTTCACTTCGTCCACTTCGACAACTTCGTCCATGTCGTCCACTTCGTCCACTTCGTCAACTTGCTCAACTTTGTCAACTTCGTCCACTTCGTCCACTTCCTCCACTTTGTCCACTTCGTCAACTTCGTCCACTTAGTCCATTTCCTCCACTTCGTCCACTTCGTCAACTTCGTCCACCTCGTCAACCTCCGACACTTCGTCCACTTCGTCAACTTTGTCCACTTCACCCACTTCGTCCACTCTGTCCAGTTCCTCCACTTCGTCCACTTCATCAACTTCCTCCACTTCGTCCACTTCGTCAACTTCCACCACTTCTCAACTTCGTCCACTTAGTCAAGTTCTTCCAATTCGTCCACTTCGTCAACTTCGTCCACTTAGTCCACTTCCTCCAGTTGCTCCAGTTCCTCCACTTCGTCCACTTCCTCAACTTCGTTCACTTCCTCCACTTCCTCCAGTTGCTCCAGTTCTTCTACTTCGTCCACTTCCTCAACTTCGTCAACTTCGTTCACTTCCTCCACTTCGTCAACTTCGTCCACGTATTCCACTTCCTCCGCATCGTCCACTTCGTCCATTTCCTCCACTTCCTCCACTTCCTCCTCCTCCTCCACTTCCTGCACTTCCTCCACTTCGTCCACTCAGTCCACTTAGTCACGTTCCTCCACTTCCTCCACTTCCTCCACTTCCTTCACTTCTTCCAATTCGTCCACTTCGTCAACTTCGTCAACTTCGTCAACTTCGTCAACTTCGTCCACTTCGTCCACTTGCTCCACTTCGTCTACTTCCTTCACTTCGTCCACTTCGTCAACTTCGTCAAATTCGTCCAATTCGTCCACTCCGTCCACTTCGTCAACTTCGACCACTTCCTCCACTTCCTCCACTTCCTCCACTTCCTCCACTTCACCAACTTCGTCCACTCTGTCTACTTCCTCCACTTCCTCCACTTCCTCAACTTCGTCCACTTCGTCAGATTCCTCCACTTTGTCTATTTCGTCAACTTCGTCCACTTCTCAACTTCGCCCACTTCGTCAACTTCATCCACTTAGTCCACTTCCTCTACGTCCTCCACTTCCTAAAGTTCGTCAACTTCGTTCACTTCCTTTACTTCGTCAACTTCGTCCACTTCTTCCCCTTCCTCCACTCCGTCCACTTCTCCAACTTCAACAACTTCGTCCACTTCGTCCACTTCGTCCACTTTGTCCACTTTGTCCACTTCGTCCACTCCCTCCACTTCGTCCACTTCGTCAACTTCCTCCACTTTGTGAAGTTAGTCCACTTAGTCCACTTAGTCCACTTCCTCCACTTCCACCACTTCGTCAATTCCGTCCACTTAGTCTACTTCCTCCACTTCCTCCAGTTCCTCCCATTCGTCCACTTAGTCCACTTAGTCTACTTCGTCAATTTCGTCCACTTAGTCTACTTCCTTCACTTCCTCCAGTTCCTCCACTTCCTCCCATTCGTCCACTTAGTCCACTTCCTCCACTTCACCAACTTCGTTCACTTTGTTCCACTTCGTCCACTTCGTCCACATCGTCAACTTCGTCCACTTCGTCAACTTCGTCCACTTCGTCAACTTCGTACACTTCATCCACTTAGTCCACGTCCTCCACTTCCTCAACTTCTTTCACTTCCTCTAGTTTGTCCACTTCGTCAACTTCGTCCATTTAGTCCACTTCCTCCGCATCGTCCACATCATCCACTTCCTCCACTTCGTCCACTTCCTCCGCTTCCTCCACTTCCTCCACTTCGTCAACTTCGTCAACTACGTCCACTTCGCCCAATTAGTCCACTTCGTCCACTTCCACCACTTCGTCAACTACGTCAACTTCGGCAACATAGTCCAGTTGCTCCACTTCCTCCACTTCCTCCTCGTCCTCCACTTCGTCAAATTCGTCCAATTAGTCCACTTCCTCCACTTCACCAACTTCGTCCACTTGGTCCACTTCCTCCACTTAGTCCACTTCCTCCGCTTCGTCCAGTTCCTCCACTTCCTCCTCTCCGTCCACTTCCTCCACTTCCTCCACTTGCTCCTCTTTGTCAAGTTCCTCCACTTCCTCCACCTCCTCCACGTCCTCCACTTCGTCCAATTCATCAACTAGTCCACTTCCTCCAGTTCTTGCACTTGCTCCACTTCGTCCACTTCGTCCACTTCGTCCACTTCACCAACTTCGTCCTCTTTGTCCACTTCCTCCACTTCGTCCACGTCGTCCACTTCCTCCACTTCCACCACTTCGTCAATTCCGTCCACTTAGTCTACTTCCTCCACTTCCTCCAGTTCCTCCACTTCCTCCAGCTCCTCCACTTCCTCCCATTCGTCCACTTAGTCCACTTCCACCACTTCGTCAATTCCGTCCACTTAGTTTACTTCCTCCACTTCCTCCAGTTCCTCCACTTCCTCCCATTCGTCCACTTAGTCAACTTCCTCCACTTCACCAACTTCGTCCACTTCGTCCACTTCGTCCACTTCGTCCACTTTGTCCACTTCGTCCACTTCGTCCACTTCGTCCACTTCGTCCACATCGTCAACTTCGTCCACTTCTCAACTTCGTCCACTTCGTCAACTTCGTACACTTCATCCACTTAGTCCACGTCCTCAACTTCTTTCACTTCCTCTAGTTTGTCCACTTCGTCAACTTCGTCCATTTAGTCCACTTCCTCCGCATCGTCCACATCATCCACTTCCTCCACTTCGTCTACTTCCTCCACTTCGTCCACTTCCTCCATTTCCTCCACTTCGTCAACTTCGTCAACTACGTCCACTTCGCCCACTTAGTCCACTTCGTCCACTTCCACCACTTCGTCAACTACGTCAACTTCGGCAACTTAGTCCAGTTCCTCCACTTCCTCCACTTCCTCGACGTCCTCCACTTCGTCCAATTCGTCCAATTAGTCCACTTCCTCCACTTCACCAACTTCGTCCACTTGGTCCACTTCGTCCACTTAGTCCACTTCCTCCGCTTCGTCCAGTTCCTCCACTTCCTCCTCTCCGTCCACTTCGTCAACTTCATCAACTTCGTCCACTTGGTTCACTTCGTCCACTTCCTCCACTTCGTCCACTTCCTCCACTTCCTACACTTCCTCCTCTTCGTCAACTTCCTCCACTTCCTCCACCTCCTCCATGTCCTCCACTTCGTCCAATTCGTCAACTAGTCCACTTCCTCCAGTTCCTCTAGTTCCTCCACTTCTTCCACTTCCTCCACTTCGTCCACTTCGTCCACTTCACCAACTTCGTCCTCTTTGTCCGCTTCCTCCACTTCGTCCACGTCGTCTACTTCCTCCACTTCCACCACTTCGTCAATTCCGTCCACTTAGTCTACTTCCTCCACTTCCTCCAGTTCCTCCACTTCCTCCCATTCGTCCACTTAGTCCACTTCCTCCACTTCCACCACTTCGTCAATTTCGTCCACTTAGTCTACTTCCTCCACTTCCTCCAGTTCCTCCACTTCCTCCCATTCGTCCACTTAGTCCACTTCCTCCACTTCACCAACTTCGTCCACTTTGTTCCACTTCGTCCACTTAGCCGACTTCGTCCACTTCGTCCACTTCGTCCACTTCGTCAACTTCGTCCACTTCGTCCACATCGTCCACTTCGTCCACTTCTCAACTTTGTCCACTTCGTAAACTTCGTACAATTCATCCACTTAGTCCACGTCCTCCACTTCCTCAACTTCTTTCACTTCCTCTAGTTTGTCCACTTCGTCAACTTCGTCCATTTAGTCCACTTCCTCCGCATCGTCCACATCATCCATTTCCTCCACTTCCTCCTCTCCGTCCACTTCGTCAACTTCATCAACTTCGTCCACTTGGTTCACTTCGTCCACTTCGTCCACTTCCTCCACTTCCTCCACTTCGTCCACTTCATCCACTTCCTCCTCTTCGTCAACTTCCTCCACTTCCTCCACCTCCTCCACGTCCTCCACTTCGTCCAATTCGTCAACTAGTCCACTTCCTCCAGTTCCTCCAGTTCCTCCACTTCTTCCACTTCCTCCGCTTCGTCCACTTCACCAACTTCGTCCTCTTTGTCCACTTCCTCCACTTCGTCAACGTCGTCCACTTCCTCCACTTCCACCACTTCGTCAATTCCGTCCACTTAGTCTACTTCCTCCACCTCCTCCAGTTCCTCCACTTCCTCCCATTCGTCCACTTAGTCCACTTAGTCCACTTCGTCAATTCCGTCCACTAAGTCTACTTCCTCCACTTCCTCCAGTTCCTCCACTTCCTCCCATTCGTCCACTTAGTCCACTTCCTCCACTTCACCAACTTCGTCCACTTTGTTCCACTTCGTCCACTTCGTCCACTTCGTTCACTTCGTCCACTTCGTCCACTTCGTCCACATCGTCAACTTCGTCCACTTCTCAACTTCGTCCACTTCGTCAACTTCGTACACTTCATCCACTTAGTCCACATCCTCCACTTCCTCAACTTCTTTCTCTTCCTCCAGTTTGTCCACTTCGTCAACTTCGTCCATTTAGTCCACTTCCTCCGCATCATCCACATCATCCACTTCCTCCACTTCGTCAACTTCCTCCACTTTGTCCAGTTCCTCCACTTCCTCCACTTCGTCAACTACGTGCACTTCGCCCACTTAGTCCACTTTGTCCAATTCCTCCACTTCCTCCACTTCCTCCACGTCCTCCAATTCGTCCAATTAGTCCACTTCCTCCACTTCACCAACTTCGTCCACTTGGTCTACTTCCTCCACTTCGTCCACTTAGTCCACTTCCTCCGCTTCCTCCAGTTCCTCCACTTCCTCCTCTCCGTCCACTTCGTCAACTTCATCAACTTCGTCCACTTGGTTCACTTCGTCCACTTCCTCCACTTCGTCCACTTCCTCCACTTCCTCCACTTCGTCCACTTCCTCCACTTCCTCCTCTTCGTCAACTTCCTCCACTTCCTCCACCTCCTCCACGTCCTCCACTTCGTCCAATTCGTCAACTAGTCCACTTCCTCCAGTTCCTCCACTTCTTCCACTTCGTCCACTTCGTCCACTTCACCAACTTCGTCCTCTTTGTCCACTTCCTCCACTTCGTCCACGTCGTCCACTTCCTCCACTTCCACCACTTCGTCAATTCCGTCCACTTAGTCTACTTCCTCCACTTCCTCCAGTTCCTCCACTTCCTCCCATTCGTCCACTTAGTCCACTTCCACCACTTCCTCCACTTCCACCACTTCGTCAATTCCGTCCACTTAGTCTACTTCCTCCACTTCCTCCAGTTCCTCCACTTCCTCCACTTCCTCCCATTCGTCCACTTAGTCCACTTCCTCCACTTCACCAACTTCGTCCACTTTGTTCCACTTCGTCCACTTCGTCCACATCGTCAACTTCGTCCACTTCTCAACTTCGTCCACTTCGTCAACTTCGTACACTTCATCCGCTTAGTCCACGTCCTCAACTTCTTTCACTTCCTCTAGTTTGTCCACTTCGTCAACTTCGTCCATTTAGTCCACTTCCTCCGCATCGTCCACATCATCCACTTCCTCCACTTTGTCTACTTCCTCCACTTCGTCCACTTCCTTCACTTCCTCCACTTCGTCAACTTCGTCAACTACGTCCACTTCGCCCACTTAGTCCACTTCGTCCACTTCCACCACTTCGTCAACTACGTCAACTTCGGCAACTTAGTCCAGTTCCTCCACTTCCTCCACTTCCTCCACGTCCTCCACTTCGTTCAATTCGTCCAATTAGTCCACTTCCTCCACTTCACCAACTTCGTCCACTTGGTCCACTTCCTCCACTTCGTCCACTTAGTCCACTTCCTCCGCTTCGTCCAGTTCCTCCACTTCCTCCTCTCCGTCCACTTCGTCAACTTCATCAACTTCGTCCACTTGGTTCACTTTGTCCACTTCCTCCACTTGGTCCACTTCCTCCACTTCCTCCTCTTCGTCAACTTCCTCCACTTCCTCCACCTCCTCCACGTCCTCCACTTCGTCCAATTCGTCAACTAGTCCACTTCGTCCAGTTCCTCCACTTCTTCCACTTCCTCCACTTCGTCCACTTCGTCCACTTCACCAACTTTGTCCTCTTTGTCCGCTTCCTCCACTTAGTCCACGTCGTCCACTTCCTCCACTTCCACCACTTCCGTCAATTTCGTCCACTTAGTCTACTTCCTCCACTTCCTCCAGTTCCTCCACTTCCTCCCATTCGTCCACTTAGTCCACTTCCTCCAGTTCACTAACTTCGTCCACTTTGTTCCACTTCCTCCACTTCCTCCACTTCGTCCACATCCTCAACTTCGTCCACTTGTCAACTTCGTCCACTTCGTAAACTTCATACAATTCATCCATTTAGTCCACGTCCTCCACTTCCTCAACTTCTTTCACTTCCTCTAGTTTGTCCACTTCGTCAACTTCGTCCATTTAGTCCACTTCCTCCGCATCGTCCACATCATCCACTTCCTCCACTTCGTCTACTTCCTCCACTTCGTCCACTTCCTCCACTTCCTCCACTTCGTCAACTACGTCCACTTCGCCCACTTAGTCCACTTCGTCCACTTCCACCACTTCGTCAACTACGTCAACTTCGGCAACTTAGTCCAGTTCCTCCACTTCCTCCACTTCCTCGACGTCCTCCACTTCGTCCAATTCGTCCAATTAGTCCACTTCCTCCACTTCACCAACTTCGTCCCCTTGGTCCACTTCCTCCACTTTGTCCACTTAGTCCACTACCTCCGCTTCATCCAGTTCCTCCACTTCCTCCTCTCCGTCCACTTCGTCAACTTCATCAACTTCGTCCACTTGGTTCACTTCGTCCACTTCCTCCACTTCGTCCACTTCTCCTCTTCGTCAACTTGCTCCACTTCCTGCACCTCCTCCACGTCCTCCACTTCGTCCAATTCATCAACTAGTCCACTTCCACCAGTTCCTCCACTTCTTCCACTTCCTCCACTTCGTCCACTTCACCAACTTCGTCCTCTTTGTCCACTTCCTCCACTTCGCCCACTTCGTCCACGTCGTCCACTTCCACCACTTCGTCAATTCCGTCCACTTAGTCTACTTCCTCCACTTCCTCCAGTTCCTCCACTTCCTCCCATTCGTCCACTTAGTCCACTTAGTCCACTTCCACCACGTCCACCACTTCGTCAATTCCGTCCACTTAGTCTACTTCCTCCACTTCCTCCAGTTCCTCCACTTCCTCCCATTCGTCCACTTAGTCCACTTCCTCCACTTCACCAATTTCGTCCACTTTGTTCCACTTCGTCCACATCGTCAACTTCGTCCACTTCGTCAACTTCGTACACTTCATCCACTTAGTCCACTTCCTCAACTTCTTTCACTTCCTCTAGTTTGTCCACTTCGTCAACTTCGTCCATTTAGTCCACTTTCTCTGCATCATCCACATCATCCACTTCCTCCACTTCCTCCACTTCCTCCACTTCGTCCACTTCCTCCACTTTCTCCACTTCGTCAACTTCGTCAACTACGTCCACTTCGCCCACTTAGTCCACTTCGTCCACTTCCACCACTTCGTCAACTACGTCAACTTCGGCAACTTAGTCCAGTTCCTCCACTTCCCCCACTTCCTCCACGTCCTCCACTTCGTCCAATTAGTCCACTTCCTCCACTTCACCAACTTTGTCCACTTGGTCCACTTCCTCCACTTCGTCCACTTAGTCCACTTCCTCCGCTTCGTCCAGTTCCTCCACTTCCTCCTCTCCGTCCACTTCGTGAACTTCATCAACTTCGTCCACTTGGTTCACTTCGTCCACTTCCTCCACTTCGTCCACTTCCTCCTCTTAATCAACTTCCTCCACTTCCTCCACCTCCTCCACGTCCTCCACTTCGTCCAATTCGTCAACTAGTCCACTCTTCCAGTTCCTCCAGTTCCTCCCCTTCTTCCACTTCCTCCACTTCGTCCACTTCACCAACTTCGCACTTTGTCCACTTCCTCCACTTCGTCCACGTCGTCCACTTCCTCCACTTCCACAACTTCGTCAATTCCGTCCACTTAGTCTACTTCCTCCACATCCTCCAGTTCCTCCAGTTCCTCCACTTCCTCCACTTCCTCCCATTCGTCCACTTAGTCCACTTCCTCCACTTCACCAACTTCGTCCACTTTGTTCCACTTCGTCCACTTCGTCCACTTCTTCCACTTCGTCCACTTCGTCCACTTCGTCCACTTCGTCCACTTCGTCCACTTCGTCTACATCGTCAACTTCGTCCACTTCTCAACTTTATCCACTTCGTCAACTTCGTACACTTCATCCACTTAGTCCACGTCCTCCACTTCCTCAACTTCTTTCACTTCCTCTAGTTTGTCCACTTCGTCAACTTCGTCCATTTAGTTCACTTCCTACGCATCATCCACATCATCCACTTCCTCCACTTCGTCCACTTCCTCCACTTCGTCAACTTCGTCAACTACGTCCACTTCGCCCACTGAGTCCACTTCGTCCACTTCCACCACTTCGTCAACTACGTCAACTTCGGCAACTTAGTCCAGTTCCTCCACTTCCTCCACTTCCTCCACGTTCTCCACTTCGTCCAATTCATCCAATTAGTCCACTTCGTCCACTTCACCAACTTCGTCCCCTTGGTCCACTTCCTCCACTTCGTCCACTTAGTCCACTTCCTCCGCTTCGTCCAGTCCCTCCACTTCCTCCTCTCCGTCCACTTCGTCAACTTCATCAACTTCGTCCACTTGGTTCACTTCGTCCACTTCCTCCACTTCGTCCACTTCCTTTACTTCCTCCACTTCCTCCTCTTCGTCAACTTCCTCCACTTCCTCCACCTCCTCCACGTCCTCCACTTCGTCCAATTCGTCAGCTAGTCCACTTCCTCCAGTTCCTCCAGTTCCTCCACTTCTTCCACTTCCTCCACTTCGTCCACTTCGTCCACTTCACCAACTTCGTCCTCTTTGTCCACTTCCTCCACTTCGTCCACGTCGTCCACTTCCTCCACTTCCACCACTTCGTCAATTCCGTCCACTTAGTCTACTTCCTCCACTTCCTCCAGTTCCTCCACTTCCTCCCATTCGTCCACTTAGTCCACTTCCACCACTTCGTCAATTCCGTCCAATTAGTCTACTTCCTCCACTTCCTCCAGTTCCTCCACTTCCTCCCATTCGTCCACTTAGTCCACTTCCTCCACTTCACCAACTTCGTCCACTTTGTTCCACTTCGTCCACTTCGTCCACATCGTCAACTTCGTCCACTTCTCAACTTCGTCCACTTCCACCACTTCGTCAACTACGTCAACTTCGGCAACTTAGTCCAGTTCCTCCACTTCCTCCACTTCCTCCACGTCCTCCACTTCGTCCAATTCGTCCAATTAGTCTACTTCCTCCACTTCACCAACTTCCTCCACTTGGTCCACTTCGTCCACTTAGTCCACTTCCTCCGCTTCGTCCAGTTCCTCCACTTCCTACTCTCCGTCCACTTCGTCAACTTCATCAACTTCGTCAACTTGGTTCGCTTCGTCCACTTCCTCCACTTCCTCCACTTCCTCCTCTTCGTCAACTTCCTCCACTTCCTCCACGTCCTCCACTTCGTCCAATTCGTCAACTAGTCCACTTCCTCTAGTTCCTCTACTTCTTCCACTTCGTCCACTTCGTCCACTTCACCAACTTCGTCCTCTTTGTCCACTTCCTCCACTTCGTCCACTTCGTCCACGTTGTCCACTTCCTCCACTTCCACCACTTCGTCAACTTCGTCCACTTCGTCAAATTCGTCCACTTCTTCCACTTCGTCCACTTCCTCCACTTCCTCCACTTCGTCAACTTCATCAACTACGTCCACTTCGCCCACTTAGTCCACTTCGTCCACTTCCACCACTTCGTCAACTACGTCAACTTCGGCAAGTTAGTCCAGTTCCTCCACTTCCTCCACGTCCTCCACTTCGTCCAATTCGTCCAATTAGTCCACTTCCTCCACTTCACCAACTTTGTCCACTTGGTCCACTTCCTCCACTTCGTCCACTTAGTCCACTTCCTCCGCTTCGTCCAGTTCCTCCACTTCCTCCTCTCCGTCCACTTCGTCAACTTCATCAACTTCGTCCACTTGGTTCACTTCATCCACTTCGTCCACTTCGTCCACTTCCTCCACTTCCTCTACTTCGTCCACTTCCTCCTCTTCGTCAACTTCCTCCACTTCCTCCACCTCCTCCACGTCCTCCACTTCGTCCAATTCGTCAACTAGTCCACTTCCTCCAGTTCCTCCAGTTCCTCCACTTCTTCCACTTCCTCCACTTCGTCCACTTCACCAACTTCGTCCTCTTTGTCCACTTCCTCCACTTCGTGCACATAGTCCACTTCCTCCACTTCCACCACTTCGTCAATTCCGTCCACTTAGTCTACTTCCTCCACTTCCTCCAGTTCCTCCACTTCCTCCCATTCGTCCACTTAGTCCACTTAGTCCACTTCGTCAATTTCGTCCACTTCCTCCTCTGATGAAGTTGCTCCAACTAGAATGACAGATTGAATGCAGCGGGAAGTAGAATCCAGAGATGGCAGCGGGAATGCAGAGTGAAAATGCGTTGGCATACGTGAAGGTAGAGGAGCTATTTGGAAGGTGGATAACTAGCTCAGGCGGCCTTCCACTGGAAGGAAGCTAGATGGAGAAGGGAAGCTCAATGGGATGACTTTTGGGCAAAGTTTTAGGTGCTGGAGAATGCATCAGCAGATTAAAGTTCAATATTCTCAAAACTATCTTTACAAGGGTGGCTACCATGAATTTATATGTGATCCATGGAGCTGCAACGAGAAAGGGAATGACCCATGTGTAAAATGTGAAGGATTTATGAAAAATGTGCTTAAAACTAAAGCATCACGTGAACTAATGGTGTTGAGGGGCGTAGGTGCTGCTGTGGTGTGCTTAGCAAAGAGTGGTGGTGCAGCTAGCAATTTTGACCATCAACTGGACAGTTTTACCCTTCTCTTGGTGTCTCCAAATTCCACTTAAATTGAAGGAAAAGAACGTGTCCTGTTGTGTCCATATCTTCAAGCTCTTCTTGAATTCTTCTAGCCATACTTCTAGTGATGGGTCCATGCCCTAAGTCATCATCTCCTTCCCCTTGAAGAGGATTTGTCCTCAAATCTAAATCATTATCTGTATCAACTCCTCCAAAAGGACGAAGATCAGTAACATTAAAAGTAGAATGGACACCATATTCTGATGGAAGGTCTAATTGATAAGCATTATTGTTGACCTTCTTAAGGACTTTAAAAGGACCATCTCCTCGAGGACTTAATTTGGACTTCCTTTGAATAGGAAATCTTTCCTTTCGAAGGTGAAGCCAAACTAAGTCACCTTCATTGAAAATGACTTCCTTTTTACCCTTATTATGATACTTAGCATATCTCTCATTTTGTAGTTGTATTTGATTACTAATCCTCTCATGAAAAGTTTTAATGAATTTGGATTTAGATATCCCCTCTTGATGAACAAACTCATGTGAAGCAGGTAAGGAAATCAAATCCAGAGGTGTGAGAGGATTAAAACCGTATACAGCCTCAAAAGGAGATATTTTGGTAGTTCGATGAACTACCCTATTATAAGCAAACTCCACATGTGGAAGATACTCATCCCAAGATTTGTGGTTAGCCTTGAGGACTACTCTTAATAGAGTGGATAGAGATCTATTTACTACTTCAGTTTGACCATCTGTTTGAGGATGGCAAGTAGTAGAGAAAGACAGCTTAGTCCCTAATCGAGACCATAAGGTTCTCCAAAAGTGACTAAGAAATTTTGAATCTCTATCAGAAATGATGACCCTAGGTAGTCCATGAAGTCTAACCACATCTCGAAAGAATAACCTAGCCACATTACTTGCATCATCTATCTTGTGGCATGGTATAAAATGAGTCATTTTGCTAAAACGATCCACAACCACAAAAATAGAATCAAAACCCCTTGATGTTTTGGGTAGTCCTAAGACAAAATCCATGCTAATATCTTCCCAAGGAGTTGAAGCAATGGATAAGGGAGTGTAAAGACCATGAGGCATTGCTCTAGATTTGGATGTTAAACAAGTAATGCACTTGAAACAATGCCTTTGGACTTCTCTCCTCATGTGGGGCCAAAAGAATTTCTCTTTTAGCATGCTTAAGGTTTTATCAACCCCAAAATGCCCCATCAACCCTCCCTCATGCATTTCTTTGACAAGGAGTTTTCTTTGTGAGCCTTGGGGTATACAAATTTTGCCCTCTTTAAAAAGATACCCATCTCTCACATAGAATCCTCCTTGTGGCTTTTGCAAACATTCCTCATATAAGCTGGCAAAGTCACTATCTTGAGTATACAATTCTTTTATGTTATCAAACCCAAGAATTTGAGCTCCTAAAGTGGCTAGTAAGATATTTCTTCTTGATAAAGCATCTGCCACTATATTAGCCTTTCCTTTCTTGTATTTGATAACATAAGTGAACTGTTCAATGAATTCCAACCACCTAGCATGTCTCTTTTGCAACTTGTGTTGGCTCTTCAGATATTTTAGTGATTTATGATCACTATGAATAATAAACTCCTTGGAAACAAGATAATGTTCCCAAGTTTGAAGAGCCCTCACAAGAGCATATAGCTCTTTGTCATAGGTGGGGTAATTACAAGAAGCACCATGAAGTTTTTCACTAAAATAAGCAATTGGGTGTCCTTCTTGTAATAACACAGCACCTATTCCGTGTCCAGAAGCATCACATTCTAACTCAAAAGTTTTGGCAAAATTTGGAAGAGCTAGAATGGGAGCTTGAGTGAGCTTCTCTTTAAGTAGCTCAAAAGCCTTTTGTTGTTTGTTCTCCCAAATGAATGTAACATCCTTTTTCACCAACTCATTGAGAGGTGAAGCTAGACTAGAGAAGTTAGGCACAAATCTTCTATAAAAGCCTTTCAATCCATGAAAACTCCTAACTTCTCCTACATTCTTTGGAGTTGGCCATTCTTGGATGGCCTTTATTTTCTCAGGATCAACATGGACCCCCTTTTATTGACTACAAAACCGAGAAAGATGACACTATCAACACAAAAGGTGCATTTGTCAAGATTTGCAAACAATTTATTGGTTCTAAGAATTATTAGAACAGCTCTCAAATGTTTTTCATGATTCTGCAAATCTTGACTATATACCAATATGTCATCAAAATAAACAACTACAAACTTCCCAATGCAATCCCTTAAAACATGATTCATAAGTCTCATGAATGTACTTGGGGCATTTGTAAGACCAAAAGGCATTACTAGCCACTCATATAACCCAAACTTAGTCTTAAAAGCAGTTTTCCACTCATCACCTTCTTTGATTCGAATTTGGTGATATCCACTCTTAAGATCTATTTTTGAGAAACTTTGAGCCCCATGTAATTCATCCAACATATCATCAAGTCTAGGGATGGGATGTCTATACTTTATGGTGATGTTGTTGATAGCCCTACAATCACAACACATGCGCCACTTCCCATCCTTTTTGGGTACCAACAACACAGGTACAGCACAGGGGCTTAAGCTCTTTTGAACCAAACCCTTATCTAGTAATTCTTGGACTTGTGACTCAATCTCTTTGGTTTCTTGGGGATTAGTCCTATAGGCAGGTGTATTAGGAAGAGTTGCCCCTGGAATGAAGTCAATTTGATGTTCTATTCCTCTTAATGGTGGAAGCCCATTTGGAATTTCTTTGGGAAATAGATCATCAAATTCCTTCAAAAGTTTTTGTATTGAAAGAGAAAGAGTAGTAGTCTGAGACTCACTAGATGTGCAGGTGAGTGTTCCTTGGCAAAGAAGAAGGTATGAAGGTTGCTCAACTTGAAGTGTATTGTTAAAGTCTTTTTATTTAAAAGAACTTCATGTTGAGTGACCTTGTGGGAAGGAACACTGGACTCTATCACCTCTCTTTCTTCCCTAATGACTACTCCGCTCTTTTGTTTTGGAATTTTTTTCTTTTTTTTGTTTCTTTTCCTGATCCCTAGCGGACTTCATTTGTGCTTGATCTTGTGCCACTTTAATAGGTGTCAAAGGTTGAAGCACAAATTTCTTGTCTTGTTTGTGCACAGTTATGGTATTGGTAAGACCATGGTGTATAGTGTTATGATCAAATTGCCATGGTCTTCCCAATAGCA
This sequence comes from Vigna reflexopilosa, assembly GCA_027742785.1. NCBI lineage: Eukaryota > Viridiplantae > Streptophyta > Magnoliopsida > Fabales > Fabaceae > Vigna > Vigna reflexopilosa. The sequence goes on from CM050923.1 coordinate 19,733,591, forward strand.
CATGGCAAGCTTCCATAGGAACTACATCACAAACAACTTCATCTTTGAAGTTCCCTATGGATAGAGCCACTTTAACTTGATTCTTGACTGTAATGTCCCCATCTTCATTTAGCCAATGAAGTCTATAAGGTTTGGGATGGGGTATTACAGCAAGATTCAGCTTTTCAACTAGTCTGGTACTACAACAATTGCAGCAAGAACCACTATCAATAATGAGAGAACAATAGTTTTCTTGAATTTTACACCTTGTATGAAAGATGTTCTCTCTTTGTGATAGTTGTTCCAAACTTGGTTGACTGCTAAGCACCCTTCTCACCCCATGAGAAGTTGACAATCATCCGCAAACACTTCCTCTTCTTTTTCCATTTCACTCTCACTATCACTGGTGGGGGATTCACTTTCACTACTATAGATGTCCTTTCCCTTTAAAAGAATGGTTCTTTTAGTAGGACATTGAGCAGCTATATGACCCCTACCTAAACACTTGAAACACTTTATATCACTTGTGCGAGTGTGTGAAGAGGACTCTTTGTTTGGTTTTTCAACTATTTTGGCTAGAGGTTTGAGGGGTTCTTTTGCTTTAGTAAATTTCGGCTCAAAGGGAGACTGAAATCTTTTGGCAGAAAATTTCCGCTGATTTTGTTATTCTACTTTTATACACATTTGAACAAGTTCATTCAAATCTCTATAAGGTAGAAGTTCAACTTTATCCCTTATGTCCAAATTTAACCCACTCAAAAATCTAGCTAAAGTAGTTTCCTCTGCCTCTGTGATCCTTGCTCTCATTATGTATAGCTCCATTTGTTGTCTATAGCCTTCAACAGACATAGACTTTTGTTGCAACCTTTGGAGCTTATCCATAAGTTCCCTTTTATAGTAAGAGGGAATGTGCCTTTTCTTGAGAGCAGCTGTGAGTTCATTCCAATATTTAATGGGAGGAAGTTATTGTCTCAGTCTCTCTTTGACTAGAGCAGTCCACCAATACATTGCATACCCTTGAAAACTAAGGGTAGCTAGAGAGACTTTCCTTTCCTCCGACACTTGTTGACAGGAAAATATTTGCTCTACTTTCATTTCCCAGTCAAGGTAAGCCTCAATGTTGTCTTTTCCATGAAAATGAGGCAATACCACATTGACTTCCTTAGGAGGAGGAGGATTTTCATAGTCACGCCTATGCCTTCTTGATGAAGAAGGATAGTAATCTCCTACTCTTAAGTTTTCTTGCTCACTTTGGGATTCTCCACTCATGCTTCTCTCCCTATATTGAACTTGTTCATCTCTTAGCATTTTCAACTCATTAGTAACCATGGCATTGTGCAATTCTCTTTGAATCTTTTCTTGCCCTATTTTCCTTTCAATTTCTTTGAGTTGATTGACAAGAGTTTGAAAACAAAATTGTTCTTTAGGCTCCTCATTAATTCTAGGGGAATGTCTTCCAGACATTTTATGAACTTAAAAATTTTCTTGAAGTAAAGACTAAGAGAGTTCACTTGAGGACAATATTCCAGGTAAGAGAGGTGGACCTTGTAGGTCGCTTAAGTACCAAGTCTTGCCTTGCCAAATATATCCTTAGTTACTTACTAAAAGTCTTTAAATCAAAATCACTTCTAAATTCACTAAATATATGGAGACAAAACAAACACAAAGAAAGAAAACCTTAGACTCTAAAGTCGGACTCTAAGACTTCCTATGCGAAACTTCAAAATTAAAACGAAATTAAAGGTGAGGTCTCCTAGGTGCGGCTTATACTTTTTGGATCTAAGACACACTCACCGTCTACCAATTTTAAAATGATGAGACTTTAAGTCAAGTTAGCAAATGAGGGAAGAACACTTATGAGCTCTTCCACTTCACTTGCTTGAAATGGCCAACTTACAAGAATGGAAAAGAAAATCAAAAAGCAATACAATGGAATCAACAAAACAAAAAAAAAATTGGAAGAACATAAGGTAGTTTAATGTGGCAGCTTTGGTTGCTCTCAAACAAGAATTGAATCAGAAGTGATTCATGCAAATCTTTCAGCTGCAGAGTGAAAATATGCTGCTGTTTGCAGCCACCAGAAATTATGCAGACCAGTGAAAAACGTGGTCCTGCTGCACCAAAAAAATCAACTCCAAAGTTGATCTTTCCTTGCTCCAATCCACTGCCTAAGATGCTACCAGTGTTATAGGACCACCTGAAATACTTATGCACCCAACAAAGAGCTCATACAAACCACCAATAATCATTTATTAAGCCAGAAAATTAACACTGCTGCTGCCAGAAAAACTGTTAAACCAGAGTGCACAACTGTAGTTTTATCAAACAGCTTATGTGCAGGATTTTCAAACAACTTAAATCAATCAATTAATCGGTTTCCAATGACTGGTGGCACTCAAAATGAACTTAGGAAAGGATCTAGAGTGGATTTAAAAAGCAAGAAACAAAGATAAGTTGCAGCTATGATCAATTTCGAAACCAAATGTAAACTAGGCAAAGTGTTTGATAAAATGTCTAGGAGAACGGTTGAAAATTGTGCATCAGAGTTTTTAAAATTTGCTTGGCACTGGTTCACACAGCTTTTTAAAATGCAGTATATTGTTAATTTTCAATGATGCACTTCTTTATAATCACTTGAACCAAGCTTTTGCTACCAGATTGAAACTAACTTTGATGCAGTAATCACAACAAGCTTTCAAATTAAAAGAAATCTGCAACTATACCAGAAAAGGTGCTTAAAAATTGGTGGTTTGAATGGTCATTTTGCACAAACGAATTTGGACTCTTAATTTTATGATTTGAGCAAATTTGTTTTACCAATTATGACTTGTGCAAACTGCCAGCAGAGGCTAAATGCTTTTAAATCAAAATTTTACTATTGCAGTTGCTCTTTCACACCAGATTTGGCCAATTCACCATCCAATTTTTTAGCAAAGGAATCAAACTGATATGTAATCAATTAAAATGACTATAGGACAGCAAATCACACTTAAACAAGACTCTAGAAATGCATTTAAGAGATGTCCAGAAATAATTCTAAACTGGACAGATTCAAAAGTCAGAAAAAAATTCAGAAACATCAATCAAAGAGAGGTGCAGTTCGGTCAAGCTGCTTGAATGAGTTATGGATTCTGCAGAATGGTGCAACCAGATTGATTGTCTTGGACAATTCCTTGTTCATATGGTATGCACACATCACATTACAGCAACTCAAACATCACCAATTTTAATTTCACACGGTGCATTTCAGAAAACACATTTTAAATCAAATTCAAAACAAATTTGAATTCTGCATTAACTGGAACTGCACTGTGATGGAATTCAAGATGCACTAAGCTCATTCATCATTACTCTTGTGATGTGCATCTATTGAAAAACCATTCCAGATATGCAGATTCACCCAGGCACCAAACTTACTCAGAATTTTGACAAAATTACAGCAAATACATATGACTGGACATGACTGAATAAGATTGCAAAAATTAAAATACTCATGACAAAGATTGAACCGATTAAAATGATGGAAATAAACTCAAGTAAAAGCTGGAACAAAGAAACGATGTAAATGAAAACTACTGGAATTGAAGATAGTAATGAAACAGTGCACACAGAGGCAAAAACACGAAGGAAAATGTATTGACAGTGTAAAATGAAGGAAAATTTTACTCAGCTGGAGCGTGATGCAGAACCAAGGCTCTGAATACCACTTGATGAAGTTGCTCCAACTAGAATGACAGATTGAATGCAGCGGGAAGTAGAATCCAGAGATGGCAGCGGGAATGCAGAGTGAAAATGCAGTGGCATACGTGATGGTAGAGGAGCTGTTTGGAAGGTGGATAACTAGCCCAGGCGGCCTTCCACTAGAAGGAAGCTAGATGGAGAAGGGAAGCTCATTGGGCTGACTTTTGGGCAGAGTTTTAGGTGCTGGAAAATGCATCAGCAGATTAAAATTCAATATTCTCAAAACTATCTTTACAAGGGTGGCTACCATGAATTTATATGTGATCCATGGAGCTGCAATAAGAAAGGGAATGACCCATGTGTAAAATGTGAAAGATTTATGAAAAATGTGCTTAAAACTAAAGCAGCACGTGAGCTAATGGTGTTGAGGGGCGTAGGTGCTGCTGTGGTGTGCTTAGCAAAGAGTGGTGGTGCAGCTAGCAATTTTGACCATCAACTGGACAGTTTTACCCTTCTCTTGGTGTCTCTAAATTCCACTTAAATTGAAGGAAAAGAACGTGTCCTGTTGTGTCCATATCTTCAAGCTCTTCTTGAATTCTTCTAGCCATACTTCTAGTGATGGGTCCATGCCCTAAGTCATCATCCACTTCGTCCATTTCGCCAACTTCGTCCACTTCGTCAACTTCGTCAACATCGTACACTTCGTCAACTTCGTCCACTCCGTCCACATCGTCAACTTCGGCCACTTCGTCCACTTCGTCAACTTAGTCCACTTCATCCACTTCGTCCACTTCCTCCACTTCGTCACTTAGTCCACTTCCTTCACTTCGTCCACATCGTCCACTTCGTCCACTTGGTCAACTTTGTCAACCTCGTCCACTTCATCAACTTCGTCAACTTCATCAATTTTGTCAACTTCGTCCACTTCGTCAACTTCCTCCACTTCCTCCACTTCCTCCACTTCGTCAACTTTGTCAACTTCGACAACTTCGTCAACTTCGTCCACTTAGTCCACTTCCTCCACTTCCTCCACTTCCTCCACTTCCTTCACTTCCTCCACTTCCTCTACTTCGTCCACATCGCAACTTCGTCAACACACTCCACTTTGTCCAAATTCGTCAACTTCGTCCACTTCCTCCACTTAGTCCACTTCCTCCACTTCCTCCACTTCGTTCACTTCGTCAACTTCCTCAACTTCGTCCACTTCGTCAACTTCGTCCTCTTCGTCCACTTTTCCCACTTCGTCCAGTTCGTAAACTTCATCCACTTTGTCCTCCTCGTTAACTTCCTCCACTTCCTTCACGTCCTCCACTTCATCCAATTCGTCGACTGAGTCCACTTCCTCCACTTCGTGCACTCCGTCCGCTTCAGCAACTTCGTCCACTTCCTCCACTTCCTCCACTTCGTCAACTTTCTCAACTTCGTCCACTTCGTTCAGTTTGTCAACTTCATCCACTTCGTCAACTTCGTCCACTTCCTCAAATTCTTCCACTCCGTCCACTTCGTCAACTTCGTCCACTTAGTCCACTTCCTCCACTTCCTCCACTTCCAACACTTCGCAACTTCGTCAACTTACTCCACTTCGTCAACTTCCTCAACTTCGTCTACTTCGTCAACTTTGTCCACTTCTTCCTCTTCGTCCACTTCGCCCACTTCGTCCAACTTCCTCCACTTCCTCCACGTCCTCCACTTCCTCCACGTCCTCCACTTCCTCCATGTCCTCTTCTTCCTCCACTTCGTCCACTGAACCAATTTCGTCCACTTCCTCCACTTCGTCCACTGAACCAATTTCGTCCACTTCCTCCACTTCCTCCACTTCGTCAACTTCTTCCACTCCATCCAGTTCGTCAACTTCATCAACTTCGTCCACTTTCTCCACTTTGTCCACTTCCTCCACTTCATGAACTTCGTCAACTTCCTCAACTTTGTCCACTTCGTCCACTTCATCCACTTCCACCACTTTGTCAACTTCGGCCACTTAGTCCACTTCCTCCACTTCCTTCACTTCCTCCACGTCCTCCACTTCCTCCACTTCACCAACTTCGTCCACTCCCTCCACTTCCTCCACTTCCTCCACTTCGTTAACTTCGTCAACTTCATCTACTTAGTCCACTTCCTCCACTTCGTCCACTTCCTCAACTTCGTCAACTTCGTTCACTTCCTCCACTTTCTCCACTTCGTCTACTTCGTCCACTTAGTCCACTTCCTCCGCTTCGTCTAGTTTCTCCACTTCCTCCAATCCGTCCACTTCGTCAACTTCGTCAACTTCGTCTACTTCGTTCATTTCGCCCACTTCCTCCACTTCCTCAACTTCCTCCACTTCCTCCACCTCCTCCACTTCCTCCACTTCGTCAACTTCGTCAAGTTGCTCCACTTTGTGCACTTTGTCAACTTCGTCCACTTTGTTCATTTCCTCCCCTTCGTCAACTTCCTCCCCTTCGTCCACTTCCTCCACTTCGTCCACTACCTCCACTCCGTCCACTTCTCCAACTTCATTAACTTCGTCTACTTCGTTCACTTCGTCCACTTCGTCCACTTCCTCCACTTCGTGAACTTTGTGAACTTCGTCAACTTCGTCCACTTAGTCCACTTCCTCCACTTCCACCACTTCATCAATTTCGTCCACTTAGTCTACTTCCTCCAGTTCCTCCACTTCCTCCATATCATCCACTTAGTCCACTTCCTCCACTTCCTCCACCTCACACACTTCGTCCACTTTTTTCAACTTCCTCCACTTCGTCCACTTCCTCCGCTTTGTCCACTTCGTCGACTTCGTTCACTTCGTGCACTTCATCCACTTCGTCCACTTCGTCAACTTCGTCCACTTCTCGACTTCGTCCACTTCGTCAACTTCGTACACTTCGTCCACTTAGTCCACGTCCTCCACTTCCTCAACTTCGTTCACTTCCTCTATTCCGTCCACTTCGTCAAGTTCGTCCATTTAGTCCAGTTCCTCCGCATCCTCCACTTCATCCACTTCCTCCACTTCATCCACTTCCTCCGCTTCCTCCACTTCCTCCCCTTCCTCCACTTCCTCCCCTTCCTCCACTTCCTCCACTTCATCAACTATGCCCACTTCGTCAACTTGGTCCACTTCTCAACTTCGTCCACTTCTTCCACTTCGTTAACTTCGTCAACTTCATCTACTTAGTCCACTTCCTCCACTTCCTCCACTTCCTCAACTTCGTCAACTTCGTTCACTTCGTCCACTCTCTCCACTTCGTCCACTTCCTCCACTTCATGAACTTCGTCAACTTCCTCAACTTTGTCCACTTCATCCACTTTCACCACTTCGTCAACTTCGGCCACTTAGTCCACTTCCTCCACTTCCTCCACTTCCTCCACGTCCTCCACTTCCTCCACTTCACCAACTTCGTCCACTCCCTCCACTTCCTCCTCTTCCTCCCCTTCGTCCACTTCCTCCACTTCGTCAACTTGGTCCTCTTCTCAACTTCGTCCACTTCGTCAACTTCTTCTACTTCGTCAACTTCGTCAACTTCATCTACTTAGTCCACTTCCTCCACTTCCTCCACTTCCTCCACTTCGTCAACTTCGTCCACATCGTCAACTTCGTCCACTTCTCAACTTCTTCCACATCGTCAACTTCATCTACTTAGTCCACTTCCTCCACTTCCTCCACTTCGTCCACTTCCTCAACTTCGTCAACTTCGTTCACTTCCTCCACTTCGTCTACTTCGTCCACTTAGTCCACTTGCTCCGCTTCGTCCAGTTCCTCCACTTCCTTCACTCCGTCCACTTCGTCAAGTTCCTCAACTTCGTCCACTTCGTTCAATTCGTCCACTTCCTCCACTTCCTCCACTTCGTCCACTTCCTCCACTTCGTCAACTTCCTCCACTTCCTCCACGTCCTGCACTTCTACCAATTCGTCCACTAGTCCACTTCCTCCAGTTCCTCCACTTCCTCCACTTCGTCAACTTCGCCCACTTCCTCCACTTCGTCCACTTCACCAACTTCCTCCAATTTGTCCACTTGCTTCACTTCCTCCACGTCGTCCACTTCCTCCACTTCGTCAATTTCGTCAACTTCCTCCACTTCGTGCACTTCGTCAACTTCCTCCACTTCTGCACTTCGTCCACTTCGTCAACCTCTTCCACTTCGACCAATTCGTCAACTTCATCCACTTAGTCCACTTCCTCCACTTCCTCCACTTCGTCCACTTCCCCCACTTATTCCACTTTCTCCGCTTCGTCCACTTCCTACACTTTGTCCACTTCCTCCACTTCCTCCACTTCGTCAACTTCGTCCACTTAGTCCACTTAGTCCACTTCGTCCACTTCTTCCACTTCATCCACTTCATCAACTTCGTCCAATTCCTCTACTTCCTCCACTTCGTAAACTTCGTCCACTTCGTCAACTTCGTCAACATCGTGCACTTCGTCCACATCGTCAACTTCGGTAACTTCGTCCACTTAGTCCACTTCCTCCACTTTCTCCACTTCATCACTTAGTCCACTTCCTTCACTTCGTCCACTTCCTCCACTTCGTCAACTTCGTCAACATGGTCAACTTTGTCAACATCGTCCACTTCGTCAACTTGGTAAACTTTGTCAACTTCGTCAACTTTGTCCACTTCGTTCGTCCAACTCGTCAACTTCCTCAACTTCGTCCACTTCGTCAACTTCGTCAACTTCGTCCGCTTCGTCCACTTCGCCCACTTCGTCCAGTTAGTAAACTTCATCCACTTCGTCCTCCTCGTCAACTTCCTCCACTTCCTCCACGTCCTCCACTTCATCCAATTCGTCGACTTAATCCACTTCGTGGACTTCCTCCACTTCCACCACTTCGTCCACTTCAGCAACTTCGTCCACTTCGTCAACTTCCTCAACTTCGTCCACTTCGTCCACTTTTTCAACTTCGTCCACTTCCTCCACTTCGTCAACTTCTTCCACTCCGTCCACTTCGTCAACTTCATCAACTTCGTCCACTTCTTCCACTTCCTCCACTTCTTCCACTTTTTGTCCACTTCCTCCACTTTCTCCACTTCGTAAACTTCGTCCACCTCGTCAACGTCGTCAACATCGTCAACATCGTGCACTTCGTCAACTTCGTCCACTTCGTCCACTTCCTCCACTTCGTCCACTTCGTCAATTTCGTGAACATGGTCAGCTTTGTCAACATCATCCATTTCGTCAACTTCGTCAACTTGGTAAACTTTGTCAAATTCGTCAACTTTGTCCAATTCGTCCACTTCGTCAATTTCATCAACTTCATTAATTTCGTCAACTTCGTCCACCTCGTCAACTTCGTCCACTTCCTCCACTTCCTCCACTTCGTCAACTTTTACAACTTCGACAACTTCGTCAACTTCGACAACTTCGTCAACTTCGTCCACTTAGTCCACTTCGTCCACGTCGCAACTTCGTCATCTTACTCCACTTCGTCCACTTCGTCAACTTCGTCCACTTCCTCCACTTCCTCCATGTCGTCCACTTCCTCCACTTCCTCCACTTCGTCAACTTCCTCCACTTCGTCCACTTCGTCAACTTCCTCCACTTCTGCACTTGTCCACTTCGTCAACTTCCTCAACTTCGTCCACTTCGTCAACTTCGTCCGCTTCGTCCACTTCGCCCACTTCGTCCAGTTAGTAAACTTCATCCACTTCATCCTCCTCGTCAACTTCCTCCACTTCCTCCACGTCCTCCACATCATCCAATTCGTCGACTTAGTCCACTTCGTCCACTTCCTCCACTTCAACCACTTCGTCCACTTTAGTAACTTCGTCCACTTCCTCCACTTCGTCCACTTCGTCAACTTCCTCAAGTTCGTCCACTTCGTCAACTTCTTCCACTCCGTCCACTTCGTCAACTTCATCAACTTCGTCCACTTCGTTCACTTCTTCCGCTTCCTCCTCTTCTTCCACTTTGTCCACTTCCTCCACTTCCTCCACTTCGTCCCCTTCGTCAACTTCCTCAACTTCTTCCACTTCGTCAACTTCGTCCACTTCATCAACTTCGTCCACTTCGTCAACTTCGTCCACTTCGTCAACTTCGTTCACTTCGTCCAATTCGTCCACTTCGTCCACTTCGTCAACTTCGTCAACTTTGTCAACTTCGTCCACTTCCTCCACTTCCTACACTTCGCAACTTCGTCAACTTACTCCACTTCGTCCACTTCGTCTACTTCCTCAACTTCGTCAACTTTGTCCACTTCGTCTACTTCGTCCACTTCGTCCACTTCGCCCACTTCGTCCAGTTCGTCCACTTCCTCCACGTCCTCCACTTCATCCAATCCGTCGACTTAGTCCACTTCCTCCACTTCCTCCTCTCCGTCCACTTAACCAACTTGGTCCACTTCCTCTACTTCCTCCAGTTCGTCAACTTCCTCCACTTCGTCAACTTCGTCCACATCGTCAACTTCGTCCACTTCGTCAACTTCTTCCACTCCGTCTTTTTTTCAACTTCATCAACTTCGTCCACTTCGTCCACATCGTTCACTTCGTCCACTTCGTCCACTTCCTCCACTTCATGAACTTCGTGAACTTCGTCAACTTCGTCAACTTTGTCCACTTCTTCCACTTGATCCACCTCCACCACTTCGTCAACTACGTCCACTTAGTCCAGTTCCTCCACTTCCTCCACGTCCTCCACTTCGTCCAATTCGTCCACTTAATCCACTTCGTCCACTTAATCCACTTCGTCCACTTCCCCCACTTCCTCCACTTCGTCAACTTAGTCAACTTTGTCAACTTCGTCAACTTCATCAACTTTGTCCACTTAGTCCACTTCGTCCACTTCCTCCAGTTCGTCCACGTCACAACTTCGTCAAATTACTCAACTTCGACCACTTCCTCCACTTCGTCCACTTCTTCAACTTCGGCCACTTCGTCAACTTCTAAACTTCGTCCACTTCGTCAACTTCTTCCACTTCGTCAATTCCGTCAACTTCATCTACTTAGTCCACTTCCTCCACTTCATTCACTTCCTCAACTTCGTCAACTTCGTCCACTTCCTCCACTTCGTCCACTTACTGCACTTCCTCCGCTTCGTCCAGTTCCTCCACTTCCTTCACTCGGTCCACTTCGTCAACTTCATCAACTTCGTCCACTTCGTGCACTTCGTCTACTTCGTCCACTTCGTGCACTTCGTCTACTTCGTCTACTTCGTCCACTTCCTCCACTTCCTCCACTTCGTCAACTTCCTCCACTTCCTCCACTTCCTCCATGTCCTTTATTTCGTCCACTGGTCCACTTCCTCCAGTTCCTTCACTTCCTCCACTTCCTCCACTTCCTCCACTTCACCAACTTCGTCGACTTTGTCCACTCCCTTCACTTCCTCCACTTCGTCCAATTCGTGCACTAGTCCACTTCCTCCAGTTCCTCCACTTCCTCCACTTCACCAACTTTGTCCACTTCACCCACTTCCTCCACGTCGTCCACTTCCTCCACTTCCTCCACTTCCTCCATTTCCTCCACTTCCTCCACTTCGTCAACTTCCTCCACTTCGTCAACTTCGTCCACTTCTGCACTTGGTCCACTTCGTCAACTTTTTCCACTTCGTCCAATTCGTCAATTTCATCCACTTAGTCCACTTCCTCCACTTCCTCCACTTCCTCCACTTTGTCCAATTCGTCCACTTCCTCCACTTATTACACTTTCTCCACTTCGTCGACTTCCTCCACTTCCTCCACTTCGTCAACTTCGTCCACTTCCTCCACTTCGTCAACTTCCTCCACTTCCTTCACTTCCTCCACTTCCTCCACTTTGTCCACTTCACCAACTTCGTCGACTTTGTCCACTCCCTTAACTTCCTCCACTTCCTCCACGTCCTCCACTTCGTCCAATTCGTCCACTAGTCCACTTCCTCCAGTTCCTCCACTTCCTCCACTTCGTCCACTTCACCAACTTCGTCCACTTCCTCCACTTCCTCCACGTCGTCAACTTCCTCCACTTCCTCCACTTCCTCCACTTCCTCCACTTCGTCAACTTCGTCAACTTCTTCCACTTCGTGCACTTCGTCAACTTCATCCACTTTCGCACTTGGTCCACTTCGTCAACTTCTTCCACTTCGTCCAATTCGTCAACTTCTTCCAGTTAGTCCACCTCCTCCACTTCCTCCACTTCCTCCACTTCGTCCAATTCGTCCACTTCCTCCACTTATTACACTTTCTCCACTTCGTCCACTTCGTCAACTTCCTCCATTTCCTCCACTTCGTCAACTTCGTCCACTTCCTCCACTTCGTCAACTTCCTCCACTTCCTTCACTTCCTCCACTTCCTCCACTTTGTCCACTTCACCAACTTCGTCGACTTTGTCCACTCCCTTAACTTCCTCCACTTCCTCCACGTCCTCCACTTCGTCCAATTCGTCCACTAGTCCACTTCCTCCAGTTCCTCCACTTCCTCCACTTCGTCCACTTCACCAACTTCGTCCACTTCCTCCACTTCCTACACGTCGTCAACTTCCTCCACTTCCTCCACTTCCTCCACTTCGTCAACTTCGTCAACTTCTTCCACTTCGTGCACTTCGTCAACTTCGTCCACTTCCGCACTTGGTCCACTTCGTCAACTTCTTCCACTTCGTCCAATTCGTCAACTTCTTCCAGTTAGTCCACTTCCTCCACTTCGTCCAGTTCGTCCACTTCCTCCACTTATTACACTTTCTCCACTTCGTCCACTTCATCCACTTCGTCCACTTCCTGCACTTCCTCCACTTCCTCCACTTCGTCCACTTAGTCCACTTCCTCCACTTCGTAAACTTCGTCCAGTTCCTTCACTTCCTCCACTTCGTCCACTTCGTCCACTTCATCAACTTTGTCCACTTCCTCCACTTCGTCAACTTCGTCCACTTCGTCAACTTCGTCAACATCGTTCACTTCGTCAGCTTCGTCGACATCGTCAACTTCGGCAACTTCGTCCCCTTCGTCAACTTCGTCCACTTAGTCCACTTCATCCACTTCCTCCACTTTCTCCACTTCATCACTTAGTCCGCTTCCTTCACTTTGTCCACATCCTCCACTTCCTCCACTTCGTCAACTTCATCAACATGGTTGATGAGTCAATATTTTGTTCACTTCACTTAGTTTGGTGTGCTAGAATTAATCAGGGAATTGTACTTAAATGTCTAGTATTTTCCTATTTTTCCTAATTGTGCTCAATTTGATCGGAAATTTTTATTTTAATTAATTTGGAATATTTGAGCTTATTATTTTCATTTTGGATTGTAGGAAAATTTTGAAAATACAATTTGGGACATTTGGAGGTCAAAAGAAAATGTCACATCAAATATACTTTAAACTAAGTGAGAGAGGTGTGGATTTCATTTTTTTAGGGGTGCTTCATTATTAAAAAGGTGGTGGCGTCCAGCAATTTGCTGCCATCATTGCCAGCAGACGCGGTCCAGCTTGGAGGGGTGAGTATTGGAGAATAGGGTGAATGGCAGTAAGCAAAGGGATTCATGGGTCTTCACTTTATATTGTAGCACGCTTGGATGGAAGGTTTGGATGGAAGGTTACGGGCCAGGGGCTGGATGGTCTAGGGCTCTAGCCGCCACTGTAGAAAGAGAGGGAGAACTACCGAGAGAATGAACGCACACGGTGATTTACCAAAGAGGAGGGCAGAGCTGGAGAAAGAAAGCATGGAGGGTTACGGTTGAGTTCTTCTCTACGTTTGAGTTAAGCTGGAAGGTAGCACGGACAGTGAGGAGCAAGATAGAGTGGTGATTTATTTTGGAGAGCACTAGAGATTTTATTCCTGCAGCTCTCGGTTCTTTCTCGGTTCCAGCAGCTCAGTTTTTATTCCAGCAGAAAAATGATTGTTTCTTTCTTTAGACAATGTGGACAATGCTTTAATTTTGATTCCATGCGGTGATTTGATTCCAGCAGTGATTTTATGTTGCTTTTAATCATGGATGGTCCAGCCGCCACACTCTCGGTTTTTGGTTTTTAGGCTGTGGATCATGAAGATAGCAGCTGCAAGGTGCTTAGAGCCGCCACCTAAGAAAATTTGGGATTCATTCTTGGCTTAAAGAAGAGAAAGCGCCGACATTAAATTATTTTCTTGGAGCATGGAGAAGTACATCACGGTTGTAGATTTATCTTTTTAATTAGCGTTGGATTATTGCACTTTAATTAATTCACATTATGGAATTAAAAAGTCTTGTTTCATGCTGCACGGTGCCTTCATGGCTAAAGCAAAATTGCACTTTTGATTTATCACCGTTTGATAGTTTTTTTTTTTTTTCACCAACTTATGTTTTCATTCCAATTTTCCTTACGCATATGCATGTTTAATTAAATGCTCGTAAGTTTTTTTTTTTTCTTTTAGTGACTTATTTTTCTTTTTTTAAATTTTAATATTCATTTTAATGTTTTCAATTATGTTCGATTGTGTTTAATTTTCATTTTAATTTAGTTTAATTTTCAAGCACAAAAACACTTTCAAACCCACCTCCACTACGTGTTCGACCTATTACCTGAATCACATTTGGTCCTTGAGAGACGACCTAGGAGTCACTTCCTAGCACTGTACTGCATTCTTTAATGCAATCAACTTTTGTGTGAGGTGCGACCCTCTCAACAAAATGGCGCCGTTGCCGGGGACCAATGGTTCGGTCTTGGGTTTTTGTTGTGTTTGTGTGTGTTGTGTTTTGTCTTGTGTTGATGTTCTGTTCTGTTTTTTTATGCGTGTCGTATGTGTTTTGTCTGTTAATTTAAAAAAAAATGTGTTGTGTTTTATTTATTTTGTAATTTTAGTATTTTTATTTTTCCATGTCTACTTATTCTGGTTTTGTGAATAGTGCTTATATTGCCGATACTTATGATTCTCCTTCTGCATGGTACTCTAACTATTCTGCTGATTTCTATAAAGAGAACAATATTGCGCATCCTCTGGTGAGGGGCGTACATGATGATGTTGCCCAGTCTTTATCAAATTTTGAAAGCAAGTTGGAAGGCAAGATTAACTCTCTTGCGAAGTTGGTGACACAATTCACTACCAACCAGAGATCTGCATCTCCATCTGCATCTGTTGCATGACTATGTGATATTTGTCCTTCCAATGACCGCTATACAGATGCATGTCCTTCTTTGCAGCACCTTGCTGCCTTTGATGCACCTCAGGCTTATGCTACGAACATCTACAACAACAGGCAACAAAAACAGCAGCAACAACAGCAGATGCAATTTTATGATGCTCCTGCTCAAATAGCTCCTCAGCCTTCTACTTCTAAACCCACATTGAAGGAGTTATTGGAGCAGATGACCATGCAAAATCTTCAGTTCAAGCAAGAAATCATGGAGTTTCAGCAAGAAACACAAGCTGTCATTCAGAGTTTGAATGATCAGATAGGGCAGACGGCTACTCAGCTCAATCAGGAACAACCTCATGATTTAGAGGAATCACCATTTCAGACTGTTCAGATTCCTGATGATGATAATGTCGTCCACATAGGAGATGGGGAGCAGAGTTATGAGCTTACCACTAAGCAACCTACTTTCCTACCTTCAGATGTCCATACTTTTGCACCTGAGGAGACTGATGAATATTTTGAGGAGCAGGCAAGAATAAGCAGTAATCCTGAACCAGGTAGACCACCTTCATCTTCCCACACTCTAGCAAACTTCAAGGAAGTGGAGGTAAGCATACCTCAGTATGATTATGTCATTGATGATTATGTTCATGGTTATGTTGTTCATGATTATACTGTTGATGGGTATGTTACTGATGATTATAATGTTGATGAACATGTTCTTAATTTTCCCTCTATGCATGATGAGAACCACCTTTTGATATCACATCCCAATGTTTATTCTCCATGCACTGAACATGAATTTGAGTCTGTTATTGATATTGCTTGTAATTTTGAAATTGATTCATATTCTGAGGATGTATCTGAAGTTCAACCTGTTACACTAGGATTGGGTGTTATACCTCTGTATTGCACTAACCATGTTGTAGGAGGTACAAATGAATTTGATCAACAAACACCCACAGTGGAAAACAAAGGTGCTAGCATATAAAACGACTTGAACATCAATAGACACCTGCTGAATTTGTTCATCAATAATAACTTCTTAGATCCAGCTGTGGAAGACATTTCCCTGCTAGATCAAATCTGGAGGATGAAGCAGTTCTTCCTCAAAACTTCCGTGCTGGATCCAATGGTGGAAGACATCTCCATGATAGTCCAAAATTGGCAACTGCCACCATGATCAGGGGAGTTTTCTTTCTCTCTTCTCCCCCTTTCCCTACTCTTATTGCACTTGTCCATGATCTGTTGACTGTTCTGATTTCTGGTCTTATGCTTATGACACATTGAGGACACTGTGTAGTTTAAGTGTGGTCTATTGGGGGAGATTCTAATTTTTCTTTGTTAGTTTTTGTTTTCCGTGTTAAATTTTTTCTTTTCTAGGTAGTTTTTGTCGGGTCTTGTATACAGTTTTGCATGATTCTCTTCATTTCTGGACTTTGTTTAAGTTGTAGACTCGTCTTTCATTTCACTTGATTGATACTTATTGGTTTGAAATCCCTTGCTTTTCTTTGCTTGGGAAGATGATTATGATGTTTGAGAGGTTGATTTGATTGTGACATAAATTACCCTGTGTGAGATTTGAGCCACTTGATGTTCTTTCTTGTGTGTGATATGTCTCTTGATTGCTTGCACATATGCCTTGGCCTGACTCTTGTTGATAATTCTTGATTGATATGCATGTTTGGAAGTGATAAAGGCAGTTTTGTTCTTGAGCCTCTCTAGCCAAATAAGCTTACCTTGTTCTAATCCTTTGAAAACCCTTTTTGAGCCTATACTTTCCCCCATTTCTTTATTTCGAATGCTCATACACTAGCCCTAAGTGAAAAACCATGATTACCTTAACCTTAGGGAATTTTGGAAGTGTTTTAGGAACAAGTGTGGTCTCTTGGGGGTTTCTGATGAGTTGGCTAGTTGGTTCCTCTCTTGTTTTGTTTTGGTAAATATATGTGTATCTTGTCTTTTACAGTTTTGTTTTGAAAAGGGAGAAAAGAAAAGAGACAGGATGAAAAAAAACAATAATGAAAAAAACAATTGTGAATAATTATGAATAATGGAGTCAAGAAGAGGATGGAATTAGAGGTTGTGGGTGTGTTTGAATGTGTTTACACTTGTTCCCCATTGCTCCTCTGTTCCTTATGGTTTGTAGCTTCTCATCCATATTTATCCGTCCTTGTCCTTGACCCCATTTCACCCATAAAAGACCTTTTGATTTGAACATGCATATGTTTTGAGTGTTGATATTAGAGTCTTGCCAAGTCTGTTGTTGTTTGCTTTCTTGAGTGCATTGAGTTGAAATTCTTTACCTTATACACTTGAGAGAAACACTGATAGTGCATCTGTGAGGTTTTGTTACTTTTGATTCACCTCTTGAGCTGATTGATCATTTTGCCATGTCATGAATTGCTTGGATGATTTCATGAGTATCTGCTTTCTCTGATTGATTATGTGTTGGATATTGTCTATTTCCTTTCTTGGTCCAGATTCCTTGAGAACTGTGTAATTCTGTTTCTTTCCTTGTTCGTCTTTATTTTCCGTGTGCCGAGTTTGTGTCATTTCCCTGATGTCCTCTGAACTATTCCTTGATTTGCGTCTTGATTTTGCCCAGGAGTGCAAAAGACTAAGTGTGGTCTATTTTGATGAGTCAATATTTTCTCAATTTCACTTAGCTTATTGTACTGAAACTAATCAGGGAATTGTGCTTAAATGTCCAGTATTTTCCCATTTTTCTTAATTGTGCTTAATTTGATCGGAAATTCAAATTTTAATTAATTTGAATTATTTGAGTTAATTATTTGCATTATTAATTATAGGGAAATTATTGGATAATAATTTGGGACATTTGGAAAAACATTCACACAGTTTGCTTAGAAGAACTTGCACTGCATTTATTTATTTATTCTGTGTGTTGATAAATATTTTTCTTGAATTTGTAATAGCTAAGGTCCATTGGAAAATTAATTTTGGAAGAGGGGCCCACATTGAAACACACGGCCCACCACACGCACACTTCATGTGTCCAGCAAATTAGGTGGTGCGTGGAAAAAAGAAAGAGCACACGTTCACGCTCATTTTCTCGGCCCAACCCTTGTGCATTCCAGCAACCAGCTAGGAGAGGGGGTGCACACGGAGACTTCCAAGGCGCTACACACATCCTCGTCCAGCTTGGAGGGAATGGAGGGAAGCGGTCCAGCAACATCTAGCAACACGGTCCAGCTTGGGAGGTGACACGTTGCAGGCCCAGCAGCTGGAGAAGAGAAGCACGACCACGTCCCAGCATGAGAAAAAGAGGTAGCACGGTTAAGGCATGGTCCAGTAGCAACTTGGAGAGCTTCACACGTCCAGTGGCATCCGGAAGCAGCTAGAGGGGTGCGGAACTGAAATGGGAGGTGCACGAAGGGCTTCACCACATTCCAGCAGTGTCCATCATTCCAGCACAGCAACACACGGAAGAGAGGAGACCACGGCCCACCACACGTCCAGCACCTGGACCCAGCTGCAACTTTGGAGAAGGGCTTCACGCGGAGCTTCATTTTCCATCAGCTTCACCACGCGATCCTATTCAGCAGGCTGCACGGGCTTAAGGTGTGTGCTTGGAGAGAAAGCGGTGCACACAGCAAAAAGGAGGAGTTCTAGGGTAGGAGAGTAGTGTAGGGCAGAGAGAAATAGAAAAAAAGAGAGGCTCACGCTGTTGTGGGGGGGGGGGGGGCACACCTGGAAGCTCCAGCCGCCACTTTTGCCACGCACTCTCCCTGTCTCTCGGTTTTTTTTTTTGGTTTTATTTTGGTTTTCGCTTTTGAGCGTTTTTGGGGGTATGTGAGAACGGCAGAGTATATCATTCACGGACACTGGAAGGAACTCACGGCAACACACACTCTGGATCTTTGGTTTTGAAACTTTTGGCTGTGAACGTTTTCATCTAATGCCATTTCACTTTGAATTGCATTTAATGTTTCGTTTGTTACTTGTATCTGTGTTTTATTCCATGAGCTTTGTCACTGCATGTCACGGTCACAATCAATTATTTGCTTGAGTGGAGTATAATATTTGTTCAATTACTTCAAGGGAAGATTAAGTCTTTGGTTTTGCTAGAATAAAGTATAATATGTGTAGGAATTAAAAATCAGAAAAGCATTGTCTAGAAGCATGGCATATGAGGTGATGAATGAAAAATTGAAGGTGGAAACTAGATGGTATTAGGTGTCACGGTTTTGAAAGGAAGAAGGAAGATGGGTCTTTTAGTTTTTGAATTCTGCACGGTCACAGCTGGAATTGTGTGCAAGGTGGGGTAGGAAGAAGAAGATTAATTAATTGCTTGGAGTGAGTGCAGGGATGTTACGGGTTAGAGAAAAAAAAATAGCTTGCTTCTAATTATTTTTTTTTCGGAATGAAGAAGAAGAGTGCACATGGCTGCAACGTCCTGGGGGGTTTTTGGTTTTTTTTTATTATATATATTAGAATGTTGCTT
Source organism: Vigna reflexopilosa (assembly GCA_027742785.1). Taxonomy (NCBI): domain Eukaryota; kingdom Viridiplantae; phylum Streptophyta; class Magnoliopsida; order Fabales; family Fabaceae; genus Vigna; species Vigna reflexopilosa. The sequence continues at coordinate 19,752,703 of CM050923.1, forward strand.
TGCCACGATGATGTGCATTGAAACTGCTGCAATGTGAAATTCAAGTTTTATTAGCCCTTTGTTTTTTTTTTTCTTTTTTTTTTTTTTTTCTCTTTCCAATTACCGTGCATTTCAAGTTTCATCTCAATTAGAATGTGTAATTAATGGGTTAGCTTAAGTGTTGCATTTGAATAGCACATCATGTGTTTCTTTATTATTTTTTACATTTTAATTAGTTCGCACATCTTGTTTTAGGACAATTTAATGTTTTCATTCACTTTAATGCTTTCAATTATGTTCAATTGTGTTTAATTTCAATTTTAATTTAGTTAATTTCTAATCACAAAAACACTTTCAAACCCCCCTCACTAAGTGTTGATCTGAGATTGAACCGCAATATTGGTCCTTTAGAGACGACCTAGGAGTCACTTCCTAGTCTATACTGCATTCTTTTATGCACAACTTTTGTTGGGAGGTGCGACCCTCTCATCAGTCATCTTCGTCAACTTCGTCCACTTCGTCCACTTCGTCAACTTCGTCAACTTTGTCCACTTCGTCCACTTCCTCCACTTCCTCCACTTCGTCAACTTCGTCAACTTCGTCATCTTCCTCAACTTCATCCACTTCGTCAACATCGTCCACTTCGTCAACTTCTTCCAGTTCGTCAACTTCCTTCACTTCGTCCACTTCGTCTACTTCGTCCATTTCGTCCACTTCATCCACTTCGTCAACTCCGTCCACTTCGACAACCTCGTCGACTTCGTCATCTTCGTCAACTTCATCCACTTCCTCAACTTCGTCAACTTCGTCATCTTCGTCAACTTCGTCCACTTCTTCCACTTCTTCCACTTCGTCCACTTCGTCTACTTCGTCCACTTAGTCCACCTCCCTCACTTCCTCCACTTCCTCCATTTCATCCACTTCGTCCACTTCGTCCACTTCCTCCACTTCCTCGACTTCCTCCACTACCTCCACTTCGTCCACTTCGTCCACCTCTACACTTCATCCACTTCGTCATCTTCGTCCACTTCGTTCACTTCCTCCACTTGCTCCACTTGCTCCGCTTCCTCCAGTTCGTCAACTTCGTCCACTTCGTCATGTTCGTCAACTTCGTCATCTTCGTCAACTTCTTCCCCTTCGTCCACTTCGTCAACTTCGTCCACTTCGTCATCTTCGTCAACTTCGTCCACTTCTACACTTCGTCAACCTCGTCAACTTTGTCCATATCGTCCTCTTCGTCAACTACTTCCACTTCGTCATCTTCGTCCACTTCGTCCAGTTCGTCCACTTCCTTCACTTCGTCCACTTCGTCAACTTCGTCCACTTCGTCAACTTCACCAACTTCGTCCACTTCGTCCACTTCGTCCACTGCGTCCACTTCGTCAACTTCGTCCACTTCGTCAACTTCGTCCACTTCCTCAACTTCGTCCACTTCGTCATCTTTGTCAACTTCGTCCACTTCGTCATCTTCTTCCACTTCTTCCACTTCGTCAACTTCGTCAACTTCGTCCACTTCATCAACTTCGTCAACTTCGTCCACTTCCTCCACATCCTCCACTTCGTCATCTTCTTCCACTTCGTCAACTTCGTCCACTTCCTCCACTTCCTCCACTTCCTACAGTTCGTCCACTTCGTCAATTTCGTCCACTTCGTCATCTTCGTCAAGTTCCTCCACTTCCTCCACTTTGTCAACTTCGTCAACTGACCCACTTCGTCCACTTCTTCCACTTCGTCCACTTCGTCCACTTCGTCCACTTCGTCAACTTCGTCATCTTCGTCCTCTTCGTCATCTTCTTCCACTTCATCCACTTCGTCCACTTCGTAAACTTCGTCCACTTCATCAACTTCGTCAACTTCGTTCACTTCCTCCACTTTGTCAACTTCGTCAACTGACCCACTTCGTCCACTTCTTCCACTTCGTCCACTTCGTCCACTTCGTCCACTTCGTCCACTTCGTCCACTTCGTCCACTTTGTCAACTTCGTCAACTACGTCATCTACGTCAACTTCGTCAACTTCGTAGACTTCGTCAACTTCGTCAACCTCTTCCACTTTGTCGACTTCGTCCACTTCGTTAATTTCGTCGACTTCATCAACTTCTTCCGCTTCGTTGACTTTGTCAACTTCGTCAACTTCCTCCACTTCCTCCACTTCCTCCACTTGGTCCACTTCCTTCACTTCGTCCACTTCCTCCACTTCGTCCACTTCGTCAATTTCGTCAACTTCGTCAACTTCGGCTACTTCGTCCACTTAGTCCACTTCCACTACTTCCTCCACTTCCTCCACTTCATCCACTTCCTCCACTTCCTCCACTTCCTCCACTTCGTCCAATTCCTCCACTTCCTCCACTTCGTCCACTTCGTCCACTTCTTCAATTTCATACACTTCGTCCACCTCTACACTTCGTCCCCTTCGTCTACTTCGTCATCTTCGTCCACTTCATTCACTTCCTCCACTTTCTCCACTTGCTCCACTTCCTCCACTTCCTGCACTTGCTCCACTTCCTCCAGTTCGTCAAGTTCGTCCACTTCCTCCACTTTGTCAACTTCGTCAACTGACCCACTTCGTCCACTTGTTCCACTTCGTCCACTTCGTCCACTTCGTCAACTTCGTCATCTTCGTCAATTTCGTCCACTTCGTCATCTCTTCCACTTCATCCACTTCGTCAACTTCGTAAACTTCGTCCACTTCATCAACTTCGTCAATTTCGTTCACTTCCTCCACTTCGTCAACTTCGTCCACTTCGTCATCTTGCTCTACTTCATCCACTTCGTCAACTTCGTAAACTTCGTCCACTTCGTCAATTTTGTCCACTTCGTTCACTTCCTCTACTTCCTCCACTTCCTACAGTTCGTCAACTTCGTCAACTTCATTATCTTCGTCAAGTTGGTCCACTTCGTCAACTTACTCCACTTTGTCAACTTCGTCAACTCACCCACTTGCCTCCACTTAGTAAACATCGTCATCTTCGTCAACTTCGTCCACTTCGTGCACTTCGTCAACTTCGTACACTTCGTCAACTTCGTGAACCTCGTCCACTTTGTCGACTTTGTCCACTTCGTCAATTTCGTCCACTTCATCAACTTCTTCCCCTTCGTTGACTTTGTCAACTTCGTCAACTTCCTCCACTTCCTCCACTTGGTCTACTTCCTTCACTTCCTCCAGTTCCTCCACTTCGTCCACTTCGTCAATTTCGTCAACTTCGTCAACTTCGTCTACTTCGTCCACTTAGTCCACTTCCTCAACTTCCTCCACTTCCTCCACTTCATCCACTTCCTCCACTTCCTCCACTTCCTCCACTTCGTCCACTTCTTCAATTTCGTACACTTCGTCTACCTCTACACTTCATCCCCTTCGTCTACTTCATCATCTTCGCCCACTTCGTTCACTTCCTCCACTTTCTCCACTTGCTCCACTTCCTCCACTTCCTGCACTTGCTCCACTTCCTCCAGTTCGTCAACTTCGTCCACTTCGTCCACTTCGTCATCTTCATCAACTTCGTCCACTTCGTCAACTTCGTCAACTTTGTCCACTTCGTCCACTTCCTCCACTTCGTCAACTTCGTCATCTTCCACAACTTCGTCATCTTCGTCAAATTCGTCCACTTCTACACTTCGTCAACCTCGTCAACTTTGTCCACTTCGTCCACTTCGTCAACATCGTCCACTTCGTCAACTTCTTTCAGTTCGTCAACTTCCTTCACTTCGTCCACTTCGTCTACTTCGTCCATTTCGTCCACTTCATCCACTTCGTCAACTCCGTCCACTTCGACAACCTCGTCGACTTCGTCATCTTCGTCAACTTCGTCCACTTCGTCCACTTTGTCCATTTCGTCCACTTCGTCCCATTCCTCAACTTCGTCAACTTCGTCATCTTCGTCATCTTCGTCAACTTCGTCAACTTCTTCCACTTCTTCCACTTCGTTCAGTTCGTCAACTTTGTCCACTTCGTCCACTTCCTCAACTTCGTCAACTTCGTCCACTACCTCCACTTCCTCCACTTCGTCAACTTCGTCACCCTGTCAACTTCGTCCACTTCGCCCACTTCGTCATCTTCGTCCACTACGACAACTTCCTCCACTTCGTCCACTTTCCCCACTTAGTCCACTTCCTTCACTTCGTCCACTTCGTCCTCTTCGTTCACTTCGTCCACTTGGTCAACTTCGTCCACTTGGTCAACTTCGTCAACTTCGTCCACTTGGTCAACTTCGTCAACTTTGTCCACTTCGTCAACTTCGTCCACTTCGTGCACTTCGTCAACTTCTTCCGCTTCGTTGACTTTGTTAACTTCGTCAAGTTCCTCCACTTCCTCGACTTCCTCCACTTCCTCCACTTCCTTCACTTTGTCCACTTCGTCCACTTCGTCCACTTCGTCCACTTCGTCAACTTCGTCCACTTAGTCCACTTCCCTCACTTCCTCCACTTCCTCCACTTCCTCCACTACCTCCACTTCGTCCACCTCTACACTTCATCCACTTCGTCATCTTCGTCCACTTCGTTCACTTCCTCCACTTGCTCAGCTTCCTCCAGTTCGTCAACTTCGTGAACTTCGTCCACTTCGTCCACTTCGTCATGTTCGTCAACTTCGTCATCTTCGTCAACTTCTTCCACTTCGTCCACTTCGTCAATTTCGTCAACTTTGTCCACTTCCTCCACTTTGTCAACTTCGTCATCTTCGTCCACTTCTACACTTCGTCAACCTCGTCAACTTTGTCCACTTCGTCCACTTCGTCAACTACTTCCACTTCGTCATCTTCGTCCACTTCGTCAACTTCGTCCCGTTCGTCCACTTCCTTCACTTCGTCCACTTCGTCAACTTCGTCCGCTTCGTCAACCTTGTCGACTTTGTCATCTTCGTCAACTTCGTCCACTTCGTCCACCTCGTCAACTTCGTCCACTTCGTCAACTTCACCAACTTCGTCCACTTCGTCGACTTCGTCCACTGCGTCCACTTCGTCAACTTCGTCGACTTCGTCCACTGCGTCCACTTCGTCAACTTCGTCCACTTCGTCCACTTCCTCAACTTCGTCCACTTCGTCATCTTTGTCAACTTCGTCCACTTCGTCATCTTCTTCCACTTCTTCCACTTCGTCCACTTCGTCCACTTCGTCCACTTCATCAACTTCGTCAACTTCGTCCACTTCCTCCACATCCTCCACTTCGTCATCTTCGTCAACTTCGTCCACTTCGTCAACTTCGTCCACTTCGTCAACTTCGTCCACTTCGTTCACTTCCTCCACTTCCTCCACTTCCTCCACTTCCTACAGTTCGTCAACTTCGTCAAGTTCGTCCACTTCGTCCACTTCGTCATCTTCGTCAAGTTCGTCCACTTCCTCCACTTTGTCAACTTCGTCAACTGACCCACTGATAACGGTTGAAAAACCGTTATTTTTATGCTTAAATTTGATACCAAAAGCAAACTTTAAGACTTAGAAACTAGCTTGAACTCATATTTTTGCTTTAGTTTTGAGAATAAGAGAGTTGAAAGTGAATTTAATGGTTTTGTGCAAGATTCCCTTGATTTTGTAGGCTAATTGAATGATTTGAAAGAAGAATTGAAATACCGAATGATTGGAGTGCTGAAAAGTCAACCAGAAACCAGAAAAGTCAACCAGTCAACCAGAAAAGTCAACCAGTCAACCAGAAAAGTCAACCAGTCAACCAGAATGCTGAAAAACCAACCAGAACGCAGAAAACGTGTGACCGAGTGGCGCTCAGCGGTACAATACCGCTGAGCGGCACTTTTCAGGTGCCAAAATCACCGCTGAGGGGCAAAAACAGCAGTTGGGGGCAAAATGGATCATGCGGTATTACTGCTCCGCTGAGCGCCATTCTAAGTGGGCTTGGACCGGTTTTCTTTTGTTTTTATGGGCTTGGACTTGTTTTATGTTATTTTTATGCCCTATTTAAGGACTTGCACGTCCTAGGGTTTGTATCTTTGGCTGGTAGGAAGCAGAAACACACTTTTCACCCCTTGGGGATAGATTGGGAGATGGTGACGGCTCTCCTCTTCTCTTTCTCGAGTTTTTCTATCTCTTTCATTCTTTCATTATTGTTCATCTAGGTTCACCATGAATATGGTGAACTAAACTCTGTATGTTTGTTGGGGAATCAATGTAATCTTTTGAAGCTCTCATATATGGAATCTGTTTTTACATCTTTTATTTAAGATCTATGCTTTCTTTCATCATTAGTTAGGGTTTTTCCTCTTTGCTTAATGCTTGCATTGTTTAACTCATTCGATGCATGATTATTGGTTTTGTCGATACGGGCGCGTACGGGGAAGTCTAGATCCGGGTAATTTCTCCCAATATTATATTGGTTGTCGTTAAGCTCCTGCACTTATGAACTGATCATTAGGAATGCTAGGAATTGTATGAACTCGTGATTAGGGAGAAGCCTTCTTGAAAGGTACTTTAGAGAGTGGCATTAACAATGGTGATTTGAATGTTAAATTCCTAAAATATATGAGAGTGGATAAGATGAAATTGACTCCCAACAACATATTCATACATAAATTTCATTGAAAGTGTTTATCTTTTGCTTTTTGCCATTGATCAAAACTTCATGCATACATATTTAATTTTCGTCTTTTGCATATAAAATCCAAATATTTCGTCTTTAAGTCTTAGCTAATCAAGAAACCACACAACTAAACTAGGCTGTGAGTCCTTTGGGAAGAACGATACTTGGTCTTACCGACTTTATAACTTGAACGATTCGGTCACACTTGCCGATTGAAAAACAAGTTTGTGACATCATAATTTGGTGTTCATAAATTTGTCCATCACCCACTTCGTCCACTTCTTCCACTTCGTCCACTTCGTCCACTTCGTCAACTTCGTCATCTTCGTCAATTTCGTCCACTTCGTCATCTTCTTCCACTTCATCCACTTCGTAAACTTCGTAAACTTCTTCAACTTCGTCAACTTCGTTCACTTCCTCCACTTCGTCAACTTCGTCAATTGACCCAGTTCGTCCACTTCTTCCACTTCTTCCACTTCGTCCACTTCGTGCACTTCGTCCACTTCGTCCACTTCGTCATCTTCATCAATTTCGTCCACTTCGTCATCTTCTTCCACTTCATCCACTTCGTCAACTTCGTAAACTTCGTCCACTTCATCAACTTCGTCAACTTCGTTGACTTCCTCCACTTCGCCAACTTCGTCCACTTCGTCATCTTGCTCTACTTCATCCACTTCGTCAACTTCGTAAACTTCGTCCACTTCGTCAACTTCGTAAACTTCGTCCACTTCGTCAACTTCGTAAACTTCGTCCACTTCGTCAATTTCGTCCACTTCGTTCACTTCCTCTACATCTTCCACTTCGTCAACTTCGTCCGCTTCGTCAACCTTGTCGACTTTGTCATCTTCGTCAACTTCGTCCACTTCGTCCATCTCGTCAACTTCGTCCACTTCGTCAACTTCACCAACTTCGTCCACTTCGTCGACTTCGTCCACTTCGTCCACTGCGTCCACTTCGTCAACTTCGTCCACTTCGTCCACTTCCTCAACTTCGTCCACTTCGTCATCTTTGTCAACTTCGTCCACTTCGTCATCTTCTTCCACTTCTTCCACTTCGTCCACTTCATCAACTTCGTCAACTTCGTCCACTTCCTCCACATCCTCCACTTCGTCATCTTCGTCAACTTCGTCCACTTCGTCAACTTCGTCCACTTCGTCAACTTCGTCCACTTCGTTCACTTCCTCCACTTCCTCCAGTTCCTCCACTTCCTCCACTTCCTACAGTTCGTCAACTTCGTCAACTTCGTCCACTTCATCATCTTCGTCAAGTTCGTCCACTTCCTCCACTTTGTCAACTTCGTCAACTAACCCACTGATAACGGTTGAAAAACCGTTATTTTTATGCTTAAATTTGATACCAAAAGCAACCTTTAAGACTTAGAAACTAGCTTGAACTCATATTTTTGCTTTAGTTTTGAGAATAAGAGAGTTGAAAGTGAATTTAATGGTTTTGTGCAAGATTCCCTTGATTTTGTAGGCTAATTGAATGATTTGAAAGAAGAATTGAAATACCGAATGATTGGAGTGCTGAAAAGTCAACCAGAAACCAGAAAAGTCAACCAGTCAACCAGAAAAGTCAACCAGTCAACCAGAAAAGTCAACCAGTCAACCAGAATGCTGAAAAACCAACCAGAACGCAGAAAACGTGTGACCGAGTGGCGCTGAGCGGTAAAATACCGCTGAGCGGCACTTTTCAGGTGCCAAAATCACCGCTGAGGGGCAAAAACAGCAGTTGGGGGCAAAATGGATCATGCGGTATTACCGCTCCGCTGAGCGCCATTCTAAGTGGGCTTGGACCGGTTTTCTTTTGTTTTTATGGGCTTGGACTTGTTTTATGTTATTTTTATGCCCTATTTAAGGACTTGCACGTCCTAGGGTTTGTATCTTTGGCTGGTAGGAAGCAAAAACACACTTTTCACCCCTTGGGGGTAGATTGGGAGATGGTGACGGCTCTCCTCTTCTCTTTCTCGGGTTTTTCTATCTCTTTCATTCTTTCATTATTGTTCATCTAGGTTCACCATGAATATGGTGAACTAAACTCTGTATGTTTGTTGGGGAATCAATGTAATCTTTTGAAGCTCTCATATATGGAATCTGTTTTTACATCTTTTATTTAAGATCTATGCTTTCTTTCATCATTAGTTAGGGTTTTTCCTCTTTGCTTAATGCTTGCATTGTTTAACTCATTCGATGCATGATTATTGGTTTTGTCGATACGGGCGCGTACGGGGAAGTCTAGATCCGGGTAATTTCTCCCATTATTATATTGGTTGTCGTTAAGCTCCTGCACTTATGAACTGATCATTAGGAATGCTAGGAATTGTATGAACTCGTGATTAGGGAGAAGCCTTCTTGAAAGGTACTTTAGAGAGTGACATTAACAATGGTGATTTGAATGTTGAATTCCTAAAATATATGAGAGTGGATAAGATGAAATTGACCCCCAACAACACATTCATACATAAATTTCATTGAAAGTGTTTATCTTTTGCTTTTTGCCATTGATCAAAACTTCATGCATACATATTTAATTTTCGTCTTTTGCATATAAAATCCAAATATTTCGTCTTTAAGTCTTAGCTAATCAAGAAACCACACAGCTAAACTAGGCCGTGAGTCCTTTGGGAAGAACGATACTTGGTCTTACCGAGTTTATAACTTGAACGATTCGGTCACACTTGCCGATTGAAAAACAAGTTTGTGACATCATAATTTGGTGTTCATAAATTTGTCCATCACCCACTTCGTCCACTTCTTCCACTTTGTCCACTTCGTCAACTTCGTCAACTTCGTCATCTTCGTCAATTTCGTCCACTTCGTCATCTTCTTCCACTTCATCCACTTCGTAAACTTCGTCCACTTCTTCAACTTCGTCAACTTCGTTCACTTCCTCCACTTCGTCAACTGACCCACTTCGTCCACTTCTTCCACTTCGTCCACTTCGTGCACTTCGTCCACTTCGTCCACTTCGTCCACTTCGTCATCTTCGTCAATTTCGTCCACTTCATCATCTTCTTCCACTTCATCCACTTCGTCAACTTCGTAAACTTCGTCCACTTCATAAACTTCGTCAACTCCGTTGACTTCCTCCACTTCATCAACTTCGTCCACTTTGTCATCTTGCCCTACTTCATCCACTTCGTCAACTTCGTAAACTTCGTCCACTTCGTCAACTTCGTAAACTTCGTCCACTTTCTCAATTTCGTCCACTTCGTTCACTTTCTCTACTTCTTCCACTTCATCAACTTCGTAGACTTCGTCAACTTCGTCAACCTCGTCCACTTTGTCGACTTCGTCCACTTCGTCAATTTCGTCCACTTCATCAACTTCTTCCGCTTCGTTGACTTTGTCAACTTCGTCAACTTCCTCCACTTCCTCCACTTGGTCCACTTCCTTCACTTCCTCCACTTCCTCCACTTCGTCCACTTCGTCAATTTCGTCTACTTCGTCCACGTAGTCCACTTCCTCAACTTCCTCCACTTCCTCCACTTCATCCACTTCCTCCACTTCCTCCACTTCCTCCACTTCGTCCAATTCCTCCACTTCCTCCACTTCGTCCACTTCTTCAATTTCATACACTTCGTCCACCTCTACACTTCGTCCCCTTCGTCCACTTCGTCATCTTCGTCCACTTCGTTCACTTCCTCCACTTTCTCCACTTGCTCCACTTCCTCCACTTCCTACACTTGCTCCACTTCCTCCAGTTCGTCAACTTCGTCCACTTCGTCCACTTCGTCATATTCGTCAACTTCGTCCACTTCGTCAACTTCGTCAACTTCGTCAACTTCGTCAACTTCGTCAACTTCGTCAACTTTGTACACTTCGTCCACTTTGTCCACTTCGTCCACTTCGTCAACTTCGTCAACTTCGTCAACTTCGTCATCTTCCTCAACTTCGTCATCTTCGTCAAACTCGTCCACTTCTACACTTCGTCAACCTCGTCAACTTTTTAACCTTCGTCCACTTCGTCAACATCGTCCACTTCGTCAACTTCTTTCAGTTCGTCAACTTCCTTCACTTCGTCCACTTCGTCTACTTCGTCCATTTCGTCCACTTCATCCACTTCGTCAACTCCGTCCACTTCGACAACCTCGTCGACTTCGTCATCTTCGTCAACTTTGTCCACTTCGTCAACTTCGTCCACTTCGTCAACTTCACCAACTTCGTCCACTTTGTCCATTTTGTCCACTTCGTCCACTTCCTCAACTTCGTCAACTTCGTCATCTTCGTCAACTTCGTCCACTTCTTCCACTTCTTCCACTTCGTTCACTTCGTCAACTTCGTCCACTTCGTCCACTTCCTCAACTTCGTCAACTTCGTCCACTACCTCCACTTCCTCCACTTCGTCCACCCTGTCAACTTCGTCCACTTCGTCCACTTCGCCCACTTCGTGAACTTCGTCCACTACGACAACTTCCTCCACTTCGTCCACTTTCCCCACCTAGTCCACTTCCTTCACTTCGTCCACTTCTTCCACTTCGTCCTCTTCGTTTACTTCCTCCACTTGGTCAACTTCGTCAATCGTCCACTTGGTCAACTTCGTCAACTTTGTCCACTTCGTCCACTTCGTCCACTTTGTCCACTTCATCCAGTTCGTCCACTTCGTCAACTTCGCCAACTTCGTGTACTTGATCCACTTTGTCCACTTCGTCCACTTCGTCAACTTCCGCCACTTCTGCCACTTCCGCCACTTTCGCCACTTCTTCAACTTCGTCCACTTCGTCAACTGCGTCCACTTCGTCAACTTCCACCACTTAGTCCACTTCATGCACTTCGACCACTTAGTCCACTTCCTTCACTTCGTCCACTTCGTCCACCTCGTCAACTTCTTCCACTTCGTCAACTTCGTCATCTTCGTCAACTTCGTCAACTTCGTCCACTTCGTCAACTTCGTCCACTTCGTGCACTTGATCCACTTTGTCAACTTCGTCCACTTTCGCCACTTCCGCCATATCCTCCACTTCCTTCACTTCCTCCACTTCGTCAACTTCGTCCACTTCGTCAACTTCACCAACTTCGTCCAGTTCGTCCACTTCGTCCAGTTCGTCCAGTTTGTCCACTTCTCCACTTCGGCCACTTAGTCACTTACTCCACTTCGTCAACTTCCTGCACTTCGTCAACTTCGTCCACTACGTCAACCTAGTCCACTTCCTTAACTTCGTCAACTTCGTCAACTTCGTCCACTACGTCAACTGCGTCCAATTCGTACACTTCTTCGTCTTCGTCCACTTCGTCTACTTCGTTCATTTCATCAACTTCGTCAACTTCTTCCACGTCGTCCACTTCTTCCACTTCGTTCACTTCCTCCACTTTCTCCCACTTCCTACACTTCCTCCACCTCGTCCACTTCTACAGTTCGTCCACTTCGTCCACTTCGTTCACTTCCTCCACTTCCTCTACTTCCTCCAGTTCTTCCAGTTCGTCAACTTCATCAACTTCGTCGTTTTCGTCAACTTCGTCCACTTCGTCAACTTCGTCAACTACGTCATCTTCGTCAACTTCGTCCACTTCGTCAACTTCGTCCACTTCGTCAACTTCGTCAACTAAGTCCACTTCGTCAACTTCGTCCACTTCGTCCTCTTCGTCCACTTCCTCCACTTTGTCTACTTCGTCAACTTTGTCAACTTCGCACACTTCGTCAACTTCGCGCACTTCGTCCACTTTGTGAACTTCGTCGTCTTCATGCACTTCGTCCACTTCGTCCACTGCTTCCACTTCGTCCACTTTGTCAACTTCGTCAACTTCGTCATCTTCGTCAACTTTGTCAACTTCGTCCACTTGGTCAACTTCGTCCACTTCGCCCACTTCGTCAACTTCGTCCACTACGACAACTTCCTCCACTTCGTCCACTTTCCCCACTTAGTCCACTTCCTTCACTTCGTCCACTTCTTCCACTTCGTCCTCTTCGTCCACTTCCTCCACTTCGTCAACTTCGTCAACTTCGTCCACTTGGTCAACTTCGTCAACTTTGTCCACTTCGTGCACTTTGTCCACTTCGACCAATTAGTCCACTTCCTTCACTTCGTCCAATTCGTCCACTTCATCAACTTCGTCCACCTCGTCAACTTCTTCCACTTCGTCAACTTCGTCCATTTCGTCAACTTCGTTAACTTCCTCCACTTCCTCCACTTGCTCCACTTCCTCCATTCGTTAACTTCGTCAACTTCATCCACTTCTTGCACTTCGTCCACTTCGTCCAATTGCGCCACTTCCGCCACTTCTTCAACTTCGTCCACTTCGTCAACTGCGTCAACTGCGTCCACTTCGTCAACTTCCACCACTTAGTCCACTTCATCCACTTCGACCATTAGTCCACTTCCTTCACTTCGTCCAATTCGTCCACTTCATCAACTTCGTCCACCTCGTCAACTTCTTCCACTTCGTCAACGTCGTATATTCGTCAACTTCGTCCACTTCCTCCACTTCCTCCACTTCCTCCCATCCGTTAACTTCGTCAACTTCATCCAGTTCTTGTACTTCGTCCACTTCGTAGACTTCTTCAACTTCGTCAACCTTGTCAACTTTCTCCACTTCGTGAACTTCGTGAACTTCGTCCAATTCGTCAACTTCCTCTACTTCCTCCACTTCCTCCACTTCGTCCACTTCGTCCACTTCTACACTTCGCCACTTCGTCAACTTCGTCCACTTCGTCCACTTCCTCCACTTCCTCCACTTCCTCGACTTCCTTCACTTCGTCAGCTTTGTCCACTTCTTCAACTTTGTCCACTTCGTCCGCTTCGTCCACTTCGTCCACTTCCTCCACTTCCTCCACTTCCTCCACTTCCTTCACTTCGTCAGCTTTATCCACTTCGTCCACTTCGTCAACTTCGTCCACTTCGTCCACCTCGTCAACTTCGTCCACTTCATCAAATTCGTCAACTTCTTCCACTTCGTCCACTTCCTCCACTTTGTCTACTTCGTCAACTTCGTCCACTTCGGCCACTTCATCAACTTCGTCCACTTCGTCAACTTCGTCCACTTCGTCAACTTCGTGCACTTCGTCCACTTAGTTCACTTCCTCCCCTTCCTCCCCTTCCTCCAGTTCCTCCACTTCGTCAACTTCGTCCACTACCTCCACTTCCTCCACTTCCTCAACTTCGTCCACTTTGACAAACTCGTCAACGTTGTCCACTTCGTCTACTTCGTCCACTTCGTCAACTTCTTCCACTTCGTCAACTTCTTCCACTTCGTCATCTTCGTCCACTTCGTCAACTTTGTCCACTTCGTCCACTTCGTCCACTTCGTCAACTTCGTCCACTTCGTGTACGTGATCCACTTTGTCAACTTCGTCCACTTCGTCAACTTCGCCCGCTTAGTCACTTACTCCACTTCGTCAACTTCGTCCACTTCCTCCACTTCGTCAACTCCGTCATCTTCGTCAACTTCATCCATTTCGTCAACTTTGTCAACCTCGTCAACGTTGTCCACTTCGTGAACTTCGTCCACTTCTGCCACCTCGTCATCTTCGTCCACTTCGTCAACTTTGTCCACTTCGTCCACCTCGTCAACTTCGTCCACTTCGTGTACTTGATCCACTTTGTCAACTTCGTCCACTTCCGCCACTTCCGCCATATCCTCCACTTCCTCAACTTTCTCCACTTCCTCCACTTCGGCAACTTTGTCCACTTCGTAAACTTCACCAACTTCTCCAGTTCGTCCACTTCGTCCAGTTCGTCCACTTCGCCCACTTAGTCACTTACTCCACCTCGTCCACTTTGTCAACTTCGTCCACTACGTCAACCTAGTCCACTTCCTTCACTTCGTCCACTTCGTCCACTTCGTCCAATTCGTCCACTTCGTCAACTTCGTCAACTTCGTCAACTTCATTCACTTCGTGTACGTGATCCACTTTGTCAACTTCGTCCACTTCCGCCACTTCCGCCATATCCTCCACTTCCTCAACTTGCTCCACTTCCTCCAATTCGTCTACTTCGTCAACTTCACCAACTTCGTCCAGTTCGTCCACTTCGTCCAGTTCGTCCACTTCGTCCACTTCGCCCACTTAGTCACTTACTCCACTTCGTCAACTTCGTCCACTTCGTCAACCTAGTCCACTTCCTTCACTTTGTCCACTTCTTCCACTTCGTCCACTTCGTGAACTTCGTCAACTTCGTCTACTTCGTCCACTTCGTTCACTTCGTCAACTTTGTCAACTTTGTCCACTTCGTCAACTGCGTCCAATTCGTACACTTCGTCGTCTTCGTCCACTTCGTCCACTTCGTTCACTTCGTTCATTTCAGAAACTTCGTCCATTTAGTTCACTTAGTTCACTTCCTCCACTTTCTCCACTTCCTCCACTTCCTCCACCTCGTTCACTTGTACACTTCGTCCAGTTCGTCAACTTCGTCCACTTCGTTCACTTCCTCGACTTCCTCTACTTCCTCCACTTCCTCCAGTTCGTCAACTTCATCAACTTCGTCCAGTTCGTCAACTTCGTCATGTTCGTCAACTTCGTCATCTTCATCAACTTCGTCCACTTCGTCAACTTCCTCCACTTCCTCCACTTCGTCCACTTCCTCCACTTTGTCTACTTCGTCAACTTTGTCAACTTCGCACACTTCGTCAACTTCGTGCACTTCGTCCACTTCGTCCTCTTCATGCACTTCGTCCACTTCGTCCACTGCCTCCACTGCATGCACTTCGTCAACTTCGTCATCTTCGTCAACTTTGTCAACTTCGTCCACTTCGTCAACTTCGTCAACTTTGTCCACTTCGTCAACTTCGTCCACTTTGTCCACGTCGTCCACTTCGTCAACTTCGTCCACATCGTGTACTTGATCCACTTCGTCAACTTCGTCCACTTCGTCAACTTCGTCAACTTCGTCCACTTCCTCCACTTCTTCCCATTCGTTAACTTCGTCAACTTCGTCCACGTCGTCCACTTCGTCAACTTCGTCATCTTCGTCAACTTCGTCCACTTCCTCCACTTCCTCCACTTCCTCCACTTACTAAACTTCGTCATCTTCGTCACCTTCGTCCACTTCGTGCACTTCGTCCACTTCCTAGACTTCTTCAACTTCGTCAACCTCGTAACCTTTCTCCACTTCATGAACTTCGTCCAATTCGTCAACTTCCTCCACTTCCACCACTTCCTCCACCTCCTCTACTTTGTCCACTTCTACACTTCGCCACTTCGTCAACTTCGTCCACTTCGTTCACTTCCTGCACTTCGTCCACTTCCTTCACTTCGTCAGCTTTGTCCACTTCGTCCACTTCGTCCACTTCGTCAACTTCGTCCACTTCGTCCACTTCGGCAACTTTGTCCACTTCGTCAACTTCGTCCACTTCTTCAAATTCGTCAACTTCCTCCACTTCGTCCACTTTCTCCACTCTGTCTACTTCGTCAACTTCGTCCACTTTCTCCACTTCTCCACTCTGTCTACTTCGGCCACTTCATGAAATTCGTCCACTTCGTCAACTTCATCCACTTCGCCAACTTCGGCCACTTCGTCATCTTCGTCAACTTCGTCCACTTCGTCCACTTCATCCACTTCGTCAACTTCGTCAACTTCGTCCACTTAGTTCACTTCCTCCCCTTCCTCCACTTCCTCCACTTCGTCAACTTCGTCCACTTCCTCCACTTCCTCCACTTCATCAACTTCGTCATCTTCGTCAACTTCGTCCATTTCGTCCACTTCGTCAACCTCGTGAATGTTGTCCACTTCGTCCACTTCGTCAACTTCGTCCACTTCGTCCACTTCGTCAACTTCTTCCACTTCGTCATCTTCGTCCACTTCGTCAACTTCGTCCACTTCGTCAACTTCGTCAACTTCATCGACATCGTCCACTTTGTGTACTTGATCCACTTTGTCAACTTCGTCCACTTCCGCCACTTCCGCCACATCCTCCACTTCCTCCACTTCCTCCACTTCATCAACTTCACCAACATCGTCCAGTTCGTCCACTTCGCCCACTTAGTCACTTACTCCACTTCGTCAACTTCGTCCACTTCGTCAACCTAGTCCACTTCCTTCACTTCGTCCACTTTTTCCACTTCGTCCACTTCGTGAACTTCGTGAACTTCGTCCACTTCGTCAACTTCGTCAACTTCCTCCACTTCGTCAACTTCCTCCACTTCGTCCACTTCCTCCACTTTGTCTACTTCGAATACTTCGTCAACTTCGTCCACTTCGTCAACTTCGTCCTCTTCGTCCACTTCGGCCACTTCGTCAACTTCGTCCACATCCTGCACTTACTAAACTTCGTCATCTTCGTCACCTTCGTCCACTTCGTGTACTTCGTCCACTTCGTGCACTTCGTGCACTTCGTCCTCTTCGAGCACTTCGTCCACTTCGTAGACTTCGTCAACTTCGTCGACTTCGTCAACTTTGTCCACTTCGACCACTTCATCAACTTCTTCCACTTCGTCAACTTCTTCCACTTCGTCCACTTCGTCCACTTAGTTCACTTCCTCCACTTCCTCCACTTCCTCCACTTCTACACTTCGTCCACTTCGTCCTCTTCGTCAGCTTCGTCCATTTCGTCCACTTCGTCAACTTCGTCCACTTCGTGCACTTCCTCCACTTCCTCCACTTCGTCAACTTCCTCCACTTCTTCCACTTCGTCAACTTTGTCCACTTCCTCCACTTCCTCCACTTCGTCCACTTCCTCCACTTCCTCCACATCCTCCACTTCGTCCACTTCCTTCACTTACTCCACTTCCTCCACTTCGTCCATTTCGTCAACTTGTCAATTTCGTCAACTTCGTCAACTTAGTCCACTTCCTCCACGTCGTCAACTTCCTCCACTTCGTCCACTTCCTCCACTTAGTCCACTTCATCCACTTCCTCAACTTCGTCTACTTAGTCCACTTCCTCCACTTCCTCCACTTCGTCAACTTTGTCAACTTCGTCCACTTCGTCAAATTCGTCCAGTTCGTCATCGTCATCAACTTCGTCCAGTTCGTCCACTTAGTCCACTTCCACCACTTCGTCCACTTTGTACACTTCCTCCACTTCCTCCACTTTGTCTAGTTCGTCCACTTCGTCCACTTCGTCAACTTCGTGTACTTCGTCTACTTCCTCCACTTAGTCAACTTCCTCCACTTTTTCCACGTCGTCAACTTTGTCGAATTCGTTTACTTCGTCTACTTCGTCCACCTAGTCCACTTCCACCACTTCCACCACGTCCTCCACTTCCTCTACTTTGTCCACTTCGTCAACTTTGTCGAATTCGTTTACTTCGTCTACTTCGTCCACCTAGTCCACTTCCACCACTTCCTCCACTTGGTCTACTTCGTCCACTTCGTCAAATTCGTCCACATCGTCGACTTCGTGAACTTCGTCAACTTCGTCCACTTCGTGTACTTGATCCACTTTGTCAACTTCGTCCACTTCCGCCACTTCCGTCATATCCTCCACTTCCTCCACTTCCTCCACTTCGTCCACTTCGTCAACTTCACCAACTTCGTCCAGTTCGTCCAGTTCGTCCACTTCGTCAACTTCGCCCACTTAGTCACTTACTCCACTTCGTCAACTTCGTCCAGTTCCTCCACTTCCTCCACTTCGTCAACTTCGTCATCTTCGTCAACTTCATCCATTTCGTCAACTTTGTCAACCTCGTCAACGTTGTCCACTTCGTGAACTTCGTCCACTTCGTCAACTTCTTCCACTTCGTCATCTTCGTCCACTTCGTCAACTTTGTCCACTTCGTCCACCTTGTCAACTTCGTCAACTTCGCCCACTTCGTGTACTTGATCCACTTTGTCAACTTCGTCCACTTCGTCCACTTCCGCCACTTCCGCCATATCCTCCACTTCCTCCACTTCTCCACTTCGTCAACTTCACCAAATTCGTCCAGTTCGTCCACTTCGTCAACTTCGTCCACTACATCAACCTAGTCCACTTCCTTAACTTCGTCCACTTCTTCCACTTCGCGCACTTCGTCAACTTCGTCCACCTCGTCAACTTTTTCCACTTCGTCCACTTCGTCAACTTCGTCAACTTCGTCCACTTCCTCCACTTCCTCCCATTCGTTAACTTCGTGAACTTCGTCCACGTCGTCCACTTCGTCACTTCGTCATCTTCGTCAACTTCTTCTACTTCCTCCACTTCCTCCACTTACTAAACTTCGTCATCTTCGTCACCTTCGTCCACTTCGTGCACTTCGTCCACTTCCTAGACTTCTTCAACTTCGTCAACCTCGTAACCTTTCTCCACTTCGTGAACTTCGTCCAATTCGTCAACTTCCTCCACTTCCACCACTTCCTTCACCTCCTCCACTTTGTCCACTTCTACAGTTCGCCACTTCGTCAACTTCGTCCACTTCGTTCACTTCCTCCACTTCGTCCACTTCGTCCACTTCCTTCACTTCGTCAGCTTTGTCCACTTCGTCCACTTCGTCAACTTCGTCCACTTCGTCCACTTCGGCAACTTTGTCTACTTCGTCAACTTCGTCGACTTCGGCCACTTCATGAACTTCGTCCACTTCATCAACTTCGTCCACTTCGCCAACTTCGGCCACTTCGTCATCTTCGTGCCACTTCGTCCACTTTGTCCACTTCGTCCACTTCGTCAACTTCGTTCACTTCGTCAACTTCGTGCACTTCGTCCACTTAGTTCACTTCCTCCCCTTCCTCCACTTCCTCCAATTCGTCAACTTCGTCCACTTCCTCCACTTCCTCCACTTCGTCATCTTCGTCAACTTCGTCCATTTCGTCCACTTCGTCAACTTCATCAACGTCGTCCACTTCGTGTACTTGATCCACTTTGTCAACTTCGTCTACTTCGTCCACTTCTGCCACTTCCGCCATATCCTCCACTCCTCACTTCCTCCACTTTGTCCACTTCGTCAACTTCACCAACTTCGTCCACTTCCTCCACTTCGCCCACTTAGTCACTTACTCCACTTCGTCAACTTCGTCCACTTCGTCAACCTTGTCCACTTCCTTCACTTCGTCCACTTCGTCAACTTCGTCAACTTCGTCCACTTCGTCCGATTCGTCAACTTCGTCAACTTCGTCCATTTTACTTCTTCCACTTCCTCCACTTCCTCCACTTCCTCTAGTTCGTCAACTTCGTCAACTTCGTCCGCGCGTCCACTTCGTGAACTTCGTCATCTTCGTCAACTTCGTCCACTTCGTCCACTTACTCGTCCACTCCCACTAACTAAACTTCGTCATCTTCGTCACCTTCGTCCACTTCGTGCAGTTCGTCCACTTCGTAGACTTCGTCAACCTCGTCAACTTTGTCCACTTCATCAATTTCGTCCACTTAATCAACTTCGTCCACTTCGTCAACTTCTTCCACTTCCTCCACTTCGTCCACTTTGTCAACTTCGTCCACTTCTTCCACTTGCTCGACTTCCTCCACTTCCTCCACTGTGTCCACTTCTACACTTCGTCCACTTCGTCAACTTCGTCTACTCCGTCAACTTCGTCCACTTCGTTGACTTCCTTCACTTCCTCCACTCCCTCCACCTTCTCGACTTCCTTCAGTTCGTCAACTTTGTCCACTTCGTCCACTTCGTCCACTTCGTCCACTTCGTCCACTTCGTCAACTTCCTCCACTTCCTCCACTTCGTCCACTTCGTCTACTTCGACAACTTCGTCCACTTCGTCCATTTCGGCCACTTCGTCAACTTCGTCCACTTCGTCCTCTTCGTCGACTTCGGCCACTTCGTCAACTTCGTCCACATCCTGCACTTACTAAACTTCGTCATCTTCGTCACCTTCGTCCACTTCGTGTACTCCGTCCAATTCGTGCACTTCGTCGACTTCGTGCACATCGTCCTCTTCGTGCACTTCGTCCACTTCGTAGACTTCGTCAACTTCGTCAACCTCGTCAACTTTGTCTACTTCGTCAACTTCGTCCACTTCGTCAACTTCTTCCACTTCGTCAACAATTTCCACTTCGTCCACTTCGTCCACTTAGTTCACTTCCTACACTTCCTCCACTTCCTCCACTTCTACACTTCGTCCACTTCGTCCACTTCGTCCACTTGATCCATTTCGTCAACCTCGTCAACTTTGTCTACTTCATCCACTTCGTCCACTTCGTCCACTTCGTCAACTTCTTCCACTTCGTCAACAATTTCCACTTCGTCCACTTCGTCCACTTAGTTCACTTCCTACACTTCCTCCACTTCCTCCACTTCCTCCACTTCTACACTTCGTCCACTTCGTCCACTTCGTCCACTTCGTCAACTTCGTCCACTTGATCCACTTCGTCCACTTCAATCACTTCCTCCACTTCGTTCACTTGCTCCACTTCATTCAGTTCGTCAACTTTGTCCACTTCCTCCACTTCCTCCACTTCGTCCACTTCCTCGACTTCCTCCACTTCCTCCACTTCGTCCACTTCCTTCACTTACTCCACTTCCTCCACTTCGTCCATTTCGTCAACTTCGTCAATTTCATCAACTTCGTCCACTTCGTCAACTTAGTCCACCTCCTCCACTTCGTCCACTTCGTCAACTTTGTCCACTTCCTCCACTTCTCCATTCGTCCACTTCGTCCACTTCCTCCACTTCGTCCACTTCGTCCACTTCGTTCACGTCGTCCACTTCGTCCACGTCGTCCATTTCGTCCACTTCGTCCACATCATCCACATCGTCCACTTCGTCCACTTCGTCAACTTCGTCAACTTCGTCCACTTCGTCCACTTCGTCCACTTAGTCCACTTCATCCACTTCCTCCACTTCGTCCGCTTCCTCAACTTCGTCTACTTAGTCCAGTTTGTCCACTTCCTCCACTTCGTCAACTTCGTCGACTTCGTCAAATTCGTCCAGTTCGTCATCGTCATCAACTTCGTCCACTTCGTCCACTTAGTCCACTTCCACCACTTCGTCCACTTCGTACACTTCCTCCACTTCCTCCACTTTGTCTACTTCGTCCACTTCGTCAACTTCGTGTACTTCGTCTACTTCCTCTACTTAGTCAACTTCCTCCACTTCGTCCACCTCGTCAACTTTGTCAAATTCTTTTACTTCGTCCACCTAGTCCACTTCCACCACTTCCACCACTTCCTCCACTTCCTCCACTTTGTCTACTTCGTCCACTTCGTCAAATTCGTCCACTTCATCAACTTCCTCCACTTCGTCCACATCGTCCACTTCGTCCAACTTTGTCAACTTCGTCACTTCGTCCACTTCCTGCAATTCCTCCACTTCCCCGACTTCCTCCAGTTCGTCAACTTCGTCATCTTCGTCAAGTTCGACCACTTCCTCCACTTTGTCAACTTCGTCAACTCACCCACTTCGTCCACTTCCTCCACTTAGTAAACTTCGTCCACTTCGTCCACTTCGTCCACCACTTCCACCACTTCGTCCACTTCCTCCACTTCATCAACTTCGTCCACTTCGTCAACTTCCTCCACGTCGCCCACTTCCTCCACTTCCTCCACTTTGTCTACTTGGTCAACTTCGTCAATTTCCTCCACTTCCTCCACTTTGTCTTGTTCGTCCACTTCGTCAATTTTG
>CM050923.1:19774720-19809928 GCA_027742785.1 Vigna reflexopilosa
GACGAAGTTGTCAAAGTTGACAAAGTTGACGAAATGGACGAAGTGGACGAATTGGACGAAGTGGACGAAGTTGACGAAGTGGACAAAGTGGAAGAAGTTGACGAAGGGGACGAAGTGGAGGGAGTGGTCGAAGTGGAGGAAGTGGACGAAGTGGAGGAAGTGGACAAAGTGAACGAAGTGGACGAAGTTGATGAAGTTGACGAAGTGCACGAAGTCGAAGAAGTTGACGAAGTAGACGAAGTTGACAAGTGGATGAAGTGGACGAAGTTCAGCAAGTTACCGAAGTGGACGAAGTGGACGAAGTTGCTGAAGTGGAGGAAGTGGACTAAATCGACGAATTGGATGAAGTGGAGGACATGGAGGAAGTGGAGGAAGTTGACGAGGAGGACGAAGTGGACGAAGTTTACGAACTGGACGAAGTGGGCGAAGTGGACGAAGTGGACGAAGAGGACAAAGTTGACGAAGTGGACGAAGTTGAGGAAGTTGACGATGCGGAGAAAGTGGAATAAGTGGACGAAGTGGACGGAGTGCAGAAGTGGACGAAGTGGACGAAGTTGACGAAGTGGTGGAAGTCGAGGAAGTGGAGGAAGTGGACGACGTGGAGGAACTGGAGGAAATGGACAATGTGGACGAAGTTGGTGAAGTGGACGAAGTGGAGGAAGTGGAAGAAGTGGAGGAAGTGAAGGAGCTAGAGGAACTGGAGGAAGTGGACTAGTGGACAAATTGGACGAAGTGGAGGACATGGAGGAAGTGGACTTAGTGGAGGAAGTTGGCGAAGTGGAGGAAGTGGACGAAGTGGACGAAGTGGACGACGTGGACGAAGTTGATGAAGTTGACGAAGTGGACGGAGTAGAGAGGAAGATGAGGAACTAGACGAAGCGGAGGAAGTGGACTAAGTGGAGGAAGTGGAGGAAGTGGAGGAAGTGAACGAAGTTGACGAAGTTGAGGAAGTGGACGAAGTGGAGGAAGTGGAGGAAGTGGATTAAGTCGATGAAGTTGATGGAATTGACGAAGTGGAAGAAGTTGACGAAGTGGATGAAGTTGAGAAGTGGACGAAGTTGACAAAGTGGACGAAGTTGAAGAAGTGGAGCAAGTGGAGCAAGTGGACGAACTGGAGGAACTGGAGGAAGTGGACCAAGTGGACGAAGTTGGTGAAGTGGACGAAGTGGAGGAAGTGGACTAATTGGACGAATTGGAGGAAGTGGAGGAAGTGGAGGAAGTGGACTAAGTGGCCGAAGTTGACGTAGTTGACGAAGTGGACTAGGTGGGCGAAGTGAACGTAGTTGACGAAGTTGACGAAGTGGAGGAAGTGGAGGAAATCGACTAAACGGATGAAGTGGTCGAAATTCACGAAGTGGATGAAGTGGACGAAGTGGAGTAAGTTGACGAAGTTGTGACGTGGACGAAGAGGACGAAGTGGAGGAAGTGGAGGAAGTGGAGGAAGTAGACTAAGTGGATGAAGTTGACGAAGTTGACGAAGTTGAAAAAATTGACGAAGTTGACGAAGTGGAGGAAGTGGGGAAAGTGGACGAAGTGGAATAAGTGGAGGAATTGGAGGAAGTGGAGGACGTGGAGGAAGTGGAGGAAGTGGAGGAAGTGGACTAAGTGGACTAAGTTGACGAAGTTGTCGAAGTTGACGAAGTGGAGGAAGTGGACGAAGTTGACGAAGTGGACGAAGTTGACGAAATTGATGAAGTTGACGAAGTTGACGAAGTGGACGAAGTGGACGAAGTTGACCAAGTGGACGAAGTGAACGAAGTTGACAAAGTTTACAAAGTTGACGAAGTGGACGAGGTTGACAAAGTTGACCATGTTGATGAAGTTGACGAAGTGGAGGAAGTGGAGGATGTGGACGAAGTGAAGGAAGCGGACTAAGTGATGAAGTGGATGAAGTGGACTAAGTGGACGAAGTGGACGAAGGGGACGAAGTTGCCGAAGTTGACGATGTTGACGAAGCTGACGAAGTGAACGATGTTGACGAAGTGGATGAAGTTGACGAAGTGAAGGAAGTGGACAAAGTTGATGAAGTGGACGAAGTGGACGAAGTGGAGGAAGTGAAGGAACTGGAGGAAGTTTACGAAGTGGAGGAAGTGGACTAAGTGGACGAAGTGGAGGAAGTGGAGGAAGTGCCGGAAGTGGACGAAGTGGATGAAGTGGACGAAGTGGACGAAGTGGACGAAGTGGAGAAAGTGTAATAAGTGGAGGAAGTGGACGAACTGGACGAAGTGGAGGAAGTGGAGGAAGTGGAGGAAGTGGACTAAGTGGAAGAAGTTGACGAATTGGACGAAGTGGAAGAAGTTGACGAAGTAGACCAAGTGCGGAAGTGGACGAAGTTGACAAAGTGCACGAAGTGGAAGAAGTTGACGAAGTGGAGTAAGTGGAGGAAGTGGAGGAAGTTGACGACGTGGAGGAAGTTGAGGAAGTGGACGAAGTTGGTGAAGTGGACGAAGTGGAGGAAGTGGAGGAACTGGAGGAAGTGGACTAGTGGACGAATTGGACGAAGTGGAGGACGTGGAGGAAGTGGAGGAAGTGAAGGGAGTGGACAAAGTCGACGAAGTTGGTGAAGTGGACAAAGTGGAGGAAGTGGAGGAAGTGGAGGAAGTGAAGGAAGTGGAGGAAGTTGACGAAGTGGAGGAAGGGGACGAAGTTGACGAAGTGGAGGAAGTGGAGGAAGTCGACGAAGTGGACGAAGTTGAGAAAGTGTAATAAGTGGAGGAAGTTGACGAACTGGACGAAGTGGAGGAAGTGGAGGAAGTGGACTAAGTGGATGAAGTTGACGAATTGGACGAAGTGGAAGAAGTTGACGAAGTGGACCAAGTGCAGAAATGGACGAAGTTGACGAAGTGCACGAAGTGGAGGAAGTTGACGAAGTTGACGAAGTGGAGGAAGTGGAGGAAATGGAGGAAGTGGAGGAAGTGGAGGAAGTGGACGACGTGGAGGAAGTGGAAGAAGTGGACAAAGTTGGTGAAGTGGAGGAAGTGGAGGAACTGGAGGAACTGGAGGAAGTGGACTAGTGCACGAATTGGACGAAGTGGAGGACGTGGAGGAAGTGGAGGAAGTCGACGAAGTTGGTGAAGTGGACGAAGTGGAGGAAGTGGAGGAAGTGAAGGAACTGGAGGAAGTGGACCAGTGGACGAAATGAAGGACATGGAGGAAGTGGAGGAAGTGGAGGAAGTTGACGAAGTGGAGGAAGTGGACGAAGTAGACGAAGTGCACGAAGTGGACGAAGTTGATGAAGTTGACGAAGTGGACGAAGTGAAGGAAGTGGAGGAACTGGACGAAGCGGAGGAAGTGCAGTAAGTGGACGAAGTGGAGGAAGTGAACGAAGTTGACGAAGTTGAGGAAGTGAATGAAGTGGAGGAAGTGGACTAAGTAGATGAAGTTGACGGAATTGACGAAGTGGAAGAAGTTGACGAAGTGGACGAAGTTTAGAAGTTGACGAAGTGGCTGAAGTTGAAGAAGTGGACGAAGTGGAGCAAGTGGACGAAGTTGAGTAAGTTGACGAAGTTGTGGCGTGGACAAACTGGAGGAAGTGGACGAAGTTGACTAAGTGGACAAAGTTGATGAAGTTGACGAAGTTGACAAAGTTGACTAAGTTGACGAAATGGAGGAAGTGGGGGAAGTAGACGAAGTGGATTAAGTGGACGAAGTGGATTAAGTGGACGAATTGGACGAAGTGGAGGACGTGGAGGAAGTGGAGGAAGTGGACTAAGTGGACGTAGTTGACGAAGTGGTGGAGGTGGATCAAGTGGAAGAAGTGGACAAAGTTGACGAAGTTCACAAAGTTCATGAAGTGGAGGAAGTGGACGAAGTGAACGATGTGGACGAAGTGAACGAAGTGGACGAAGTTGATGAAGTTGAAAAAAAGACGGAGTGGAAGAAGTTGACGAAGTGGACGAGGTTGACGATGTGGACGAAGTTGACGAACTGGAGGAAGTGGAGGAAGTGGACCAAGTTGGTTAAGTGGACGGAGAGGAGGAAGTGGAGGAAATGGACTAAGTCGACGGATTGGATGAAGTGGAGGACGTGGAGGAAGTGGACGAACTGGACGAAGTGGGCGAAGTGGACGAAGTGGACGAAGTGGACAAAGTTGACGAAGTTGAGGAAGTAGACGAAGTGGACGAAGTGGAGTAAGTTGACGAAGTTGCGAAGTGTAGGAAGTGGAGGAAGTGGACTAAGTGGACAAAGTTGTCGAAGTTGACAAAGTTGACGAAGTGGACGAAGTTGGCGAATTGGACGAAGTGAACGAAGTTGACGAAGTGGATGAAGTTGACGAAGTGGACAAAGTTGACGAAGTGGACGAAGTTGACGAAGTGGACGAAGTTGACGAAGTGGACGAAGTTGACGAAGTGGAAGAAGTTGACGAAGTTGACGAAGTTGACGAAGTTGACGAAGGGGACGAAGTGGAGGAAGTGGAGGAAGTGGAGGAAGTGGACAAAGTGGAAGAAGAGGAGGAAGCGGAAGAAGTGAACGAAGTGGACGAAGTTGATGAAGTTGACGAAGTGGACGAAGTTGATGAAGTTGACGAAGTGGACGGAGTGGAAGAAGTTGACGAAGTGGACGAAGTGGACGAACTTGAGGAAGTTCACGAAGTGGAGGAAGTGGACGAAGTTACTGAAGTGGACGAAGTGGTTGAAGTGGAGGAAGTGGACGAAGTGGACTAAGTCGACGAATTGGATGATGTGGAGGACGTGGAGGAAGTTGACGAGGAGGATGAAGTGGATGAAGTTTACTAACTGGACGAAGTGGGCGAAGTGGACGAAGTGGACGAAGCGAACGAAGTTGACGAAGTGGACGAAGTTGAGGAAGTTGACGAAGTGGACAAGTGCAGAAGTGGAGGAAGTTGACGAAGTGCACGAAGTGGAGGAAGTTGACGAAGTGGAGGAAGTGGAGGAAGTGGACGACATGGAGGAAGTGGAGGAAGTGGACGAAGTTGACGAAGTGGACGAAGTGGACGAAGTGGAGTAAGATGACGAAGTTGCGACGTGGACGAAGTTGACGAATTTGGACAAAGTGCAGTGAGTTGACGAAGTTGCGATGTGGACGAAGTAGAGGAAGTGGAGGAAGTGAAGGAAGTGGAGGAAGTGCAGGAAGTGGACTAAGTGGACGAAGTTGTCGAAGTTGACGAAGTTGTCGAAGTTGTCGAAGTTGTAAAAGTTGACAAAGTGGAGGAAGTGGAGGAAGTGGAGGAAGTGGACGAAGTTGACGAGGTGGACGAAGTTGACGAAATTAATGAAGTTGACGAAATTAATGAAGTTGACGAAATTGACGAAGTGGACGAATTGGACAAAGTTGACGAAGTTGACAGAGTTTACCAAGTTGACAAAGTTGACGAAATGGATGATGTTGACAAAGCTGACCATGTTGACGAAATTGACGAAGTGGACGAAGTGGAGGAAGTGGACGAAGTTCACGAAGTGCACGATGTTGACGACGTTGACGAGGTGGACGAAGTTTACGAAGTGGAGGAAGTGGAAGAAGTGGACGAAGTTGATGAAGTTGACGAAGTGGACGGAGTGGAGGAAGTTGACGAAGTGGAGAAGTTGAAAAAGTGGACGAAGTGGACGAAGTTGACGAAGTTGACGAAGTGGACGAAGTGGACGAAGTTGCTGAAGTGGACGAAGTGGTGGAAGTGGAGGAAGTCCACGAAGTGGATTAAGTCGACGAATTGGATGAAGTGGAGGACGTGGAGGAAGTGGAGGAAGTTGACGAGGAGGACGAAGTGGATGAAGTTTACTAACTGGACGAAGTGGGCGAAGTGGACGAAGCGGACGAAGTTGACGAAGTGGACGAAGTTGAGGAAGTTAACGAAGTGGACAAAGTTGACGAAGTTGACAAAGTTTACCAAGTTGACGAAGTGGACGATGTTGACAAAGTTGACCATGTTGACGAAGTTGACGAAGTGGAGGAAGTGGACGAAGTGAAGGAAGTGGACTAAGTGATGAAGTGGAGAAAGTGGAGGAAGTGGACTAAGTGGACGAAGTTCCCGAAGTTGACGATGTGGACGAAGTGCACGATGTTAACGAAGTTGACGAAGTGGACGAAGTTTACGAAGTGGAGGAAGTGGAGGAAGTGGACGAAGTTGATGAAGTGGACGAAGTGGAAGAAGTGGACGAAGTGGACGAAGTGGACTAAGTGGACTAAGTGGACGAAGTTGACGAAGTGGAGGAAGTGGAGGAAGTGGAGGAAGTGGACAAAGTGTAGGAAGTGGATGAAGCGGAGAAAGTGGAATAAGTGGGAGAAGTGGACGAAGTGGAGGAAGTGGACTAAGTGGATGAAGTTGACGAATTGGTCGAAGTGGAAGAAGTTGACGAAGTGGACGAAGTGCAGAAGTGGACGAAGTTGACGAAATGCACGAAGTGGAGGAAGTTGACGAAATTGACGAAGTGGAGGAAGTGGAGGAAGTGGACGACGTGGAGGAAGTGGAGCAAGTGGACAAAGTAGAGGAAGTTGGTGAAGTGGACGAAGTGGAGGAAGTGGACGAAGTTGACGAAGTGGAGGAAGTGGAGGAACTGGAGGAAGTGGACTAGTGGACGAATTGGTAGAAGTGGAGGACGTGGAGGAAGTGGAGGAAGTTGACGAAGTGGAGGAAGTGGAGGAAGTGGAGGAAGTGGACGAATTGAACGAAGTGGACGAAGTTGAGGAAGTCGACGAAGTGGACGGAGTGGAGGAAGTGGAGGAATTGGACGAAGCGGAGCAAGTGGACTAAGTGGACGAAGTAGACGAAGTGGAGGAAGTGAACGATGTTGACGAAGTTGAGGAAGTGGACGAAGTGGAGGAAGTGGACGAAGTGGACTAAGTAGATGAAGTTGACGATGTGGAAGAAGTTGAGAAGTGGACGAAGTTGTCGATGTGGACGAAGTTGACGAAGTGGAGGAAGTGGAGGAATTGGAGGAACTGGACTAGTGGACGAATTGGTAGAAGTGGAGGACGTGGAGGAAGTGGAGGAAGTTGACGAAGTGGAGGAAGTGGAGGAAGTGGAGGAAGTGGACGAAGTGGACGAATTGAACGAAGTGGACGAAGTTGAGGAAGTTGATGAATTGGACGGAGTGGAGGAAGTGGAGGAACTGGACGAAGCGGAGCAAGTGGACTAAGTGGACGAAGTAGACGAAGTGGAGGAAGTGAACGAAGTTGACGAAGTTGAGGAAGTGGACGAAGTGGACTAAGTAGATGAAGTTGACGATGAGGAAGAAGTTGAGAAGTGGACGAAGTTGACGATGTGGACGAAGTTGACGAAGTGGAGGAAGTGGACGAAGTTGGTGAAGTGGAGGAAGTAGAGGAAGTGAACTAATTGGACGAATTGGACGAAGTGGAGGACGTGGAGGAAGTGGAGGAAGTGGACTAACTGACCGAAGTTGACGAAGTTGACGAAGTTGACGAAGTGGTGGAAGTGGAGGAACTGGACTAAGTGGGCGTAGTTGACGAAGTTGACGAAGTGGAGGAAGTGGAGGAAGCGGAGGAAGCGGAGGAAGTGGACGAAGTGGAGCAAGTGTACGAAGTGGAGGAAGTGGAGGAAGGGGAGGAAGTGGACGAAGTGAACGAAGTGGACGAAGTTGAGGAAGTCGACCAAGCGGACGGAGTGGAGGAATTGGAGGAACTGGACGAAGCGGAGGAAGTGGACTAAGTGAACGAAGTAGACGAAGCGGAGGAAGTGGACTAAGTGAACGAAGTAGACGAAGTGGATGAAGTGAACGAAGTTGACGAAGTTGAGGAAGTGGAGGAAGTGGACTAAGTTGACGAAGTTGACGAAGTGGAAGAAGTTGACGAAGTGGACGAAGTTGAGAAGAGGACCAAGTTGACGAAGTGGAGGAAGTGGACGAAGGGGAGGAAGTGGAGGGAGTGGACGAAGTTGGTGAAGTGGAGGAAGTGGAGGACGTGGAGGAAGTGGAGGAAGTGGACTAAGTGGCCGAAGTTGACGAAGTGGTGAAAGTGGATGAAGTGGACAAAGTTGAGGAAGTTGACGAAGTTCATGAAGTGGAGGAAGTGGACGAAGTGGAGAAAGTGGACGAAGTGAACGAAGTTGACGAAGTTGAGGAAGTGGAGGAAGTGGAGGAAGTGGAGGAAGTGGACTAAGTAGATGAAGTTGACGAAGTTAACGAAGTGGAAGAAGTGGACGAAATTGAAAAGTGGACCAAGTTGACGAAGTGGGCGTAGTTGATGAAGTGGAGGAAGTGGAGGAAGGGGAGGAAGTGGAGGAAGTGGAGGAAGCGGAGGAAGTGGATGAAGTGGAGGAAGTGGATGAAGTGGAGGATGCGGAGGAACTAGACTAAATGGACGAACTTGACGAAGTGGACGGAATAGAGGAAGTGAACGAAGTTGAGGAAGTGGAGGACGTGGACTAAGTGGACGAAGTGTACGAAGTGGACGAAGTGGACGAAGTCAAGAAGTGGACGAAGTTGACGAAGTAGACGAAGTGGACGAAGTGGACGAAGTGCACGAAGTGAACGAAGTCGACGAAGTGGACAAAGCGGAGGAAGTGGACGAAGTGGAGGAAGTTGAAAAAAGTGGACGAAGTGTGTGAGGTGGAGGAAGTGGACTAAGTGGATGATATGGAGGAAGTGGAGGAACTGGAGGAAGTAGACTAAGTGGACGAAATTGATGAAGTGGTGGAAGTGGAGGAAGTGGACTAAGTGGACGAAGTTGACGAAGTTCACGAAGTGGAGGAAGTGGACGAAGTGAACGAAGTAGACGAAGTTAATGAAGTTGGAGAAGTGGACGGAGTGGAGGAAGTGGACGAAGTGGAGGAAGTGGACGAAGGGGAGGAAGTTGACGAAGGGGAGGAAATGAACAAAGTGGACGAAGTTGACAAAGTGCACGAAGTGGAGCAACTTGACGAAGTTGACGAAGTGGAGGAAGTGGAGGAGGTGGAGGAAGTTGAGGAAGTGGAGGAAGTGGGTGAAATGAACGAAGTGGACGAAGTTGAGGAAGTTGACGAAGTGGACGGATTGGAGGAAGTGGAGAAACTAGACGAAGCGGAGGAAGTGGACGAAGTAAACGAAGTGGAGAAAGTGGAGGAAGTGAACGAAGTTGACGAAGTTGAGGAAGTGGACGAAGTGGACGAAGTGGAGGAAGTGGACTAAGTAGATGAAGTTGACGAAGTTAACGAAGTGGAGGAAGTGGAGGAAGTGGAGGGAGTGGACGAAGTTGGTGAAGTGGAAGAAGTGGAGGACGTGGAGGAAGTGGAGGAAGTGGAGGAAGTGGACAAGTGGCCGAAGTTGACAAAGTGGTGGAAGTGGATGAAGTGGACGAAGTGGACAAAGTTGAGGAAGTTGACGAAGTTCATGAAGTGGAGGAAGTGGACAAAGTGGAGAAAGTGGACGAAGTGGACGAAGTTGATGAAGTTGACGAACTGGATGGAGTGGAAGAAGTTGACGAAGTGGACGAAGTTGACGATGTGGACGAAGTTGACGAAGTGGACGAAGTGGACGAAGTGGACGAAGTGTAGGAAGTTGACGAAGTGGACGAAGTGGAGGAAGTGGAGGAAGTGGACGAAGTTGGTTCAGTGGACGAAGTGGAGGAAGTGGAGGACATGGAGGAAGTGGAGGACGTGGAGGAAGTGGAGGACCTGGAGGAAGTGAAGGAAGTTGGACGAAGTGGACGAAGTGGGCGAAGTGGACGAAGTGGACGAAGAGGAAGAAGTGGACAAAGTTGACGAAGTAGACGAAGTTGAGGAAGTTGACGAAGTGGACGAAGTGGAGTAAGTTGACGAAGTTGCGAAGTGTTGGAAGTGGAGGAAGTGGAGGAAGTGGACTAAGTGGACGAAGTTGACGAAGTGGACGGAGTGGAAGAAGTTGAGGAAGTGGACGAAGTTGACGAAGTGGACGAAGTTGACAAACTGAACGAAGTGGACGAAGTTGAGAAAGTTGACGAAGTGGAGGAAGTGGAGGAAGTGGACGAAGTTACTGAAGCGGACGGAGTGCACGAAGTGGAGGAAGTGGAGGAAGTGGACTCAGTCGACGAATTGGATGAAGTGGAGGATGTGAAGGAAGTGGAGGAAGTTGACGAGGAGGACAAAGTGGATGAAGTTTACGAACTGGACGAAGTGGGAGAAGTGGACGAAGAGGACGAAGTTGACGGAGTGGACGAAGTTGAGGAAGTTGACGAAGTGAACAAAGTGGAGGAAGTGGAGGAAGTGGACTAAGTGGAGGAAGTGGACGAAGTTGACGAATTTGGACGAAGTGGAGTGAGTTGACGAAGTTGCGATGTGGACGAAGTAGAGGAAGTGGAGGAAGTGAAGGAGGTGGAGGAAGTGGAGGAAGTGGAGGAAGTGGACTAAGTGGACGAAGTTGACGAAGTTGTCGAAGTTGACAAAGTTGACGAAGTGGAGGAAGTGGAGGAAGTTGACGAAGTGGACGAAGTTGACGAAATTGATGAAGTTGACGAAGTTGACGAAGTGGACGAGGTTGACAAAGTTGACCAAGTGGACGAAGTGGACGATGTGGACGAAGTGAAGGAAGTGGACTAAGTGACGAAGTGGAGCAAGTGGATGAAGTGGACTAAGTGGACGAAGTTGACGAAGTGGACGAAGTGGACGAAGTGGCCGAAGTTGACGATGTGGACGGAGTGGACGAAGTTGACGAAGTGTACGATGTTGACGAAGTGGACGAAGTTGGCGAAATGGACGAAGTGGATGATGACTTAGGGCATGGACCCATCACTAGAAGTATGGCTAGAAGAATTCAAGAAGAGCTTGAAGATATGGACACAACAGGACACGTTCTTTTCCTTCAATTTAAGTGGAATTTGGAGACACCAAGAGAAGGGTAAAACTGTCCAGTTGATGGTCAAAATTGCTAGCTGCACCACCACTCTTTGCTAAGCACACCACAGCAGCACCTACACCCCTCAACACCATTAGCTCACGTGCTGCTTTAGTTTTAAGCACATTTTTCATAAATCTTTCACATTTTACACATGGGTCATTCCCTTTCTCGTTCCATGGATCACATATAAATTCATGGTAGCCACCCTTGTAAAGATAGTTTTGAGAATATTGAATTTTAATCTGCTGATGCATTTTCCAGCACCTAAAACTCTGCCCAAAAGTCATCCCAATGAGCTTCCCTTCTCCATCTAGCTTCCTTCCAGTGGAAGGCCGCCTGGGCTAGTTATCCACCTTCCAAACAGCTCCTCTACCATCACGTATGCCACTGCATTTTCACTCTGCATTCCCGCTGCCATCTCTGGATTCTACTTCCTGCTGCATTCAATCTGTCATTCTAGTTGGAGCAACTTCATCAAGTGGTATTCAGAGCCTTGGTTCTGCATCACGCTCCAGCTGAGTAAAATTTTCCTTCATTCTACACTGTCAATACATTTTCCTTCGTGTTTTTGCCTCTGTGTGCACTGTTTCATTACTATCTTCAATTCCAGTAGTTTTCATTTACATCGTTTCTTTGTTCCAGCTTTTACTTGAGTTTATTTCCATCATTTTAATCGGTTCAATCTTTGTCTTGAGTATTTTAATTTTTGCAATCTTATTCAGTCATGTCCAGTCATATGTATTTGCTGTAATTTTGTCAAAATTCTGAGTAAGTTTGGTGCCTGGGTGAATCTGCATATCTGGAATGGTTTTTCAATAGATGCACATCACAAGAGTAATGATGAATGAGCTTAGTGCATCTTGAATTCCATCACAGTGCAGTTCCAGTTAATGCAGAATTCAAATCTGTTTTGAATTTGATTTAAAATGTGTTTTCTGAAATGCACCGTGTGAAATTAAAATTGGTGATGTTTGAGTTGTTGTAATGTGATGTGTGCATACCATATGAACAAGGAATTGTCCAAGACAATCAATCTGGTTGCACCATTCTGCAGAATCCATAACTCATTCAAGCAGCTTGACCGAACTGCACCTCTCTTTGATTGATGTTTCTGAATTTTTTTCTGACTTTTGAATCTGTCCAGTTTAGAATTCTTTCTGGACATCTCTTAAATGCATTTCTAGAGTCTTGTTTAAGTGTGATTTGCTGTCCTATAGTCATTTTAATTGATTACATATCAGTTTGATTCCTTTGCTAAAAAATTGGATGGTGAATTGGCCAAATCTGGTGTGAAAGAGCAACTGCAATAGTAAAATTTTGATTTAAAAGCATTTAGCCTCTGCTGGCAGTTTGCACAAGTCATAATTGGTAAAACAAATTTGCTCAAATCATAAAATTAAGAGTCCAAATTCGTTTGTGCAAAATGACCATTCAAACCACCAATTTTTAAGCACCTTTTCTGGTATAGTTGCAGATTTTTTTTAATTTGAAAGCTTGTTGTGATTACTGCATCAAAGTTAGTTTCAATTTGGTAGCAAAAGCTTGGTTCAAGTGATTATAAAGAAGTGCATCATTGAAAATTAACAATATACTGCATTTTAAAAAGCTGTGTGAACCAGTGCCAAGCAAATTTTAAAAACTCTGATGCACAATTTTCAACCGTTCTCCTAGACATTTTATCAAACACTTTGCCTAGTTTACATTTGGTTTCGAAATTGATCATAGCTGCAACTTATCTTTGTTTCTTGCTTTTTAAATCCACTCTAGATCCTTTCCTAAGTTCATTTTGAGTGCCACCAGTCATTGGAAACCGATTAATTGATTGATTTAAGTTGTTTGAAAATCCTGCACATAAGCTGTTTGATAAAACTACAGTTGTGCACTCTGGTTTAACAGTTTTTCTGGCAGCAGCAGTGTTGATTTTCTGGCTTAATAAATGATTATTGGTGGTTTGTATGAGCTCTTTGTTGGGTGCATAAGTATTTCAGGTGGTCCTATAACACTGGTAGCATCTTAGGCAGTGGATTGGAGCAAGGAAAGATCAACTTTGGAGTTGATTTTTTTGGTGTAGCAGGACCACGTTTTTCACTGGTCTGCATAATTTCTGGTGGCTGCAAACAGCAGCATATTTTCACTCTGCAGCTGAAAGATTTGCATGAATCACTTCTGATTCAATTCTTGTTTGAGAGCAACCAAAGCTGCCACATTAAACTACCTTATGTTCTTCCCATTTTTTTTTTTGTTTTGTTGATTCCATTGTATTGCTTTTTGATTTTCTTTTCCATTCTTGTAAGTTGGCCATTTCAAGCAAGTGAAGTGGAAGAGCTCATAAGTGTTCTTCCCTCATTTGCTAACTTGACTTAAAGTCTCATCATTTTAAAATTGGTAGACGGTGAGTGTGTCTTAGATCCAAAAAGTTTAACCCTCACCTAGGAGACCTCACCTTTAATTTCATTTTAATTTTGCAAGTTTCGCATAGGAAGTCTTAGAGTCCGACTTTAGAGTCTAAGGTTTTCTTTCTTTGTGTTTGTTTTGTCTCCATATATTTAGTGAATTTAGAAGTGATTTTGATTTAAAGACTTTTAGTAAGTAACTAAGGATATATTTGGCAAGGCAAGACTTGGTACTTAAGCGACCTACAAGGTCCACCTCTCTTACCTGGAATATTGTCCTCAAGTGAACTCTCTTAGTCTTTACTTCAAGAAAATTTTTAAGTTCATAAAATGTCTGGAAGACATTCCCCTAGAATTAATGAGGAGCCTAAAGAACAATTTTGTTTTCAAACTCTTTTCAATCAACTCAAAGAAATTGAAAGGAAAATAGGGCAAGAAAAGATTCAAAGAGAATTGCACAATGCCATGGTTACTAATGAGTTGAAAATGCTAAGAGATGAACAAGTTCAATATAGGGAGAGAAGCATGAGTGGAGAATCCCAAAGTGAGCAAGAAAACTTAAGAGTAGGAGATTACTATCCTTCTTCATCAAGAAGGATAGGCGTGACTATGAAAATCCTCCTCCTCCTAAGGAAGTCAATGTGGTATTGCCTCATTTTCATGGAAAAGATAACATTGAGGCTTACCTTGACTGGGAAATGAAAGTAGAGCAAATATTTTCCTGTCAACAAGTGTCGGAGGAAAGGAAAGTCTCTCTAGCTACCCTTAGTTTTCAAGGGTATGCAATGTATTGGTGGACTGCTCTAGTCAAAGAGAGACTGAGACAACAACTTCCTCCCATTAAATATTGGAATGAACTCACAGCTGCTCTCAAGAAAAGGCACATTCCCTCTTACTATAAAAGGGAACTTATGGATAAGCTCCAAAGGTTGCAACAAAAGTCTATGTCTGTTGAAGGCTATAGACAACAAATGGAGCTATACATAATGAGAGCAGGGATCACAGAGGCAGAGGAAACTACTTTAGCTAGATTTTTGAGTGGGTTAAATTTGGACATAAGGGATAAAGTTGAACTTCTACCTTATAGAGATTTGAATGAACTTGTTCAAATGTGTATAAAGGTAGAACAACAAAATCAGCGGAAATTTTCTGCCAAAAGATTTCAGTCTCCCTTTGAGCCGAAATTTACTAAAGCAAAAGAACCCCTCAAACCTCTAGCCAAAATAGTTGAAAAACCAAACAAAGAGTCCTCTTCACACACTCGCACAAGTGATATAAAGTGTTTCAAGTGTTTAGGTAGGGGTCATATAGCTGCTCAATGTCCTACTAAAAGAACCATTCTTTTAAAGGGAAAGGACATCTATAGCAGTGAAAGTGAATCCCCCAACAGTGATAGTGAGAGTGAAATGGAAAAAGAAGAGGAAGTGTTTGCGGATGATTGTCAACTTCTCATGGGTGAGAAGGGTGCTTAGCAGTCAACCAAGTCTGGAACAACTATCACAAAGAGAGAACATCTTTCATACAAGGTGTAAATTTCAAGAAAACTATTGTTCTCTCATTATTGATAGTGGTTCTTGCTGCAATTGTTGTAGTACCAGACTAGTTGAAAAGTTGAATCTTGCTGTAATACCCCATCCCAAACCTTATAGACTTCATTGGCTAAATGAAGATGGGGACATTATAGTCAAGAATCAAGTTAAAGTGGCTCTATCCATAGGGAACTTCAAAGATGAAGTTGTTTGTGATGTAGTTCCTATGGAAGCTTGCCATGTGCTATTGGGAAGACCATGGCAATTTGATCATAACACTATACACCATGGTCTTACCAATACCATAACTGTGCACAAACAAGACAAGAAATTTGTGCTTCAACCTTTGACACCTATTCAAGTAGCACAAGATCAAGCACAAATGAAGTCCGCTAGGGATCAGGAAAAGAAACAAAAAAAAGAAAAAAATTCCAAAACAAAAGAGCGGAATAGTCATTAGGGAAGAAAGAGAGGTGATAGAGTCCAGTGTTCCTTCCCACAAGGTCACTCAACATGAAGTTCTTTTAAATAAAAAGACTTTAACAATACACTTCAAGTTGAGCAACCTTCATACCTTCTTCTTTGCCAAGGAACACTCAGCTGCACATCTAGTGAGTCTCAGACTACTACTCTTTCTCTTTCAATACAAAAACTTTTGAAGGAATTTGATGATCTATTTCCCAAAGAAATTCCAAATGGGCTTTTACCATTAAGAGGAAT
Organism: Vigna reflexopilosa; assembly: GCA_027742785.1. Taxonomy (NCBI): domain Eukaryota; kingdom Viridiplantae; phylum Streptophyta; class Magnoliopsida; order Fabales; family Fabaceae; genus Vigna; species Vigna reflexopilosa. The sequence continues at coordinate 19,790,126 of CM050923.1, forward strand.
AGAACATCAAATTGACTTCATTCCAGGGGCAACTCTTCCTAATAGGCCTGCCTATAGGACTAATCCCCAAGAAACCAAAGAGATTGAGTCACAAGTCCCCTGTGCTGTACCTGTGTTGTTGGTACCCAAAAAGGATGGGAAGTGGCGCATGTGTTGTGATTGTAGGGCTATCAACAACATCACCATAAAGTATAGACATCCCATCCCTAGACTTGATGATATGTTGGATGAATTACATGGGGCTCAAAGTTTCTCAAAAATAGATCTTAAGAGTGGATATCACCAAATTCGAATCAAAGAAGGTGATGAGTGGAAAACTGCTTTTAAGACTAAGTTTGGGTTATATGAGTGGCTAGTAATGCCTTTTGGTCTTACAAATGCCCCAAGTACATTCATGAGACTTATGAATCATGTTTTAAGGGATTGCATTGGGAAGTTTGTAGTTGTTTATTTTGATGACATATTGGTATATAGTCAAGATTTGCAGAATCATGAAAAACATTTGAGAGCTGTTCTAATAATTCTTAGAACCAATAAATTGTTTGCAAATCTTGACAAATGCACCTTTTGTGTTGATAGTGTCATCTTTCTCGGTTTTGTAGTCAATAAAAGTGGGGTCCATGTTGATCCTGAGAAAATAAAGGCCATCCAAGAATGGCCAACTCCAAAGAATGTAGGAGAAGTTAGGAGTTTTCATGGATTGGCAAGCTTTTATAGAAGATTTGTGCCTAACTTCTCTAGTCTAGCTTCACCTCTCAATGAGTTGGTGAAAAAGGATGTTACATTCATTTGGGGAGACAAACAACAAAAGGCTTTTGAGCTACTTAAAGAGAAGCTCACTCAAGCTCTCATTCTAGCTCTTCCAAATTTTGCCAAAACTTTTGAGTTAGAATGTGATGCTTCTGGACACGGAATAGGTGCTGTGTTATTACAAGAAGGACACCCAATTGCTTATTTTAGTGAAAAACTTCATGGTGCTTCTTGTAATTACCCCACCTATGACAAAGAGCTCTATGCTCTTGTGAGGGCTCTTCAAACTTGGGAACATTATCTTGTTTCCAAGGAGTTTATTATTCATAGTGATCATAAATCACTAAAATATCTGAAGAGCCAACACAAGTTGCAAAAGAGACATGCTAGGTGGTTGGAATTCATTGAACATTTCACTTATGTTATCAAATACAAGAAAGGAAAGGCTAATATAGTGGCAGATGCTTTGTCAAGAAGAAATATCTTACTAGCCACTTTAGGAGCTCAAATTCTTGGGTTTGATAACATAAAAGAATTGTATACTCAAGATAGTGACTTTGACGAAGTTGACGAAGTGGATGAACTGGAGGAAGTGGACGAAGTGGAGGGAGTGGACGAAGTGGAGGAAGTGGACGAAGTGGACAAAGTGGACGAAGTGAACGAAGTGGACGAAGTTGGAGAAGTGGACGGAGTGGAGGAAGGGGAAGAAGTGGACGAAGTGAATGAAGGGGAGGAAGTGGACTAAGTGGAGGAAGTGAACGAAGTTGACGAAGTTTAGGAAGTGGAGGACGTAGAGGAAGTGGACTAAGTGGATGAAGTTGACGAAGTGGGCGAAGTTGAGAAGTGGACGAAGTTGACGAAATAGACAAAGTGGAGGAAGTGGACGAAGTTGAGGAAGTGGAGGAAGTGGAGGAAGTAGACAGAGAGGACGAAGTTGGTGAAGTGGAGGAAGTAGAGGAAGTGGAGGAAGTGGAGGAAGTGGAGGAAGTGGTCGAAGTTGACGAAGTGGACGAAGTGGACGAATTGGATGAATTTGACGAAGTTGACGAAGTGGACGAAGTGAAGGAAGTAGACGAAGTGGAGGAAGTGGACGAAGTTGACGAAGTTGACGAAGTGGACGAAGTGGAAGAAGTGAAGGAAGTGGAGGAAGTGGACGAAGTTGACGAAGTGGAGGAAGTGCAGGAAGTGGAGGAGGAGGAGGAAGTGGAGGATATTGACGAAGTGGACGATGCGGAGGAAGTGGAATACGTGGACGAAGTTGACGAAGTGGAGGAAGTGAACGAAGTTGACGAAGTTGAGGAACTGGACGAAGTGGAGGAACTGGAGCAACTGGAGGAAGTGCCTTAAGTGGACGAAGTGAAGGAAGTGGACTAAGTGGAGGAGGTGGATGGAGTGGACTAAGTGGAGGAGGTGGACGAAGTTGAGAAGTGGCTGAAGTTGACGAAGTGGAGGAAGTTGAGGAAGTGGACGAAGGGGAGGAGGTGGAGGAAGTAGACAAAGTGGACGAAGTTGGTGAAGTGGACGAAGTAGAGGAAGTAGACAAAGTGAACGAAGTGGAGGAAGTAAACGAAGTGGAGGAAGTGGATGAAGTGGAGGATATGGACTAAGTGGACTGAGTGGATGAAGTTGACGAAGTGGAGGAAGTGGAGGAAGTGGAGGAAGACGAGGAAGTGGAGGAAGTGGACGATACGGAGGAAGTGGACTACGTGGACGAATTTGACGAAGTGGAGGAAGTGAACGAAGTTGACGAAGTTGACGAATTGGACGAAGTGGAGGAAGTGGAGAAAGTGGAGCAAGTGGAGGAAGTGGAGGAAGTGGAGGAAGTGCCTTAGGTGGACGAAGTGGGAGAAGTTGGCGAAGTGGACGAAGTTGAGAAGTGGAGGAAGTTGACGAAGTGGAGGAAGTGGAGGAAGTGGACAAAGTGGAGGAAGTTGGTGAAGTGGACGAAGAGGAAGAAGTGGAGGAAGTGGACGAAGTGGACGAAGTGGATTAAGTGGACGAATTGGAGGAAGTGGACTAAGTGGACGAAGGTGACGAAGTGGTGGAAGTGGCTGAATATGACGAAGTGGTCGAAGTTGACGAAGTTCACGAAGTGGACGAAGTGGACGATACGGAGGAAGTGGACTACGTGGACGATACGGAGGAAGTGGACTACGTGGACGAATTTGACGAAGTGGAGGAAGTGAACGAAGTTGACGAAGTTGACGAATTGGACGAAGTGGAGGAAGTGGAGAAAGTGCAGTAAGTGGAGGAAGTGGAGGAAGTGGAGGAAGTGCCTTAGGTGGACGAAGTGGGAGAAGTTGGCGAAGTGGACGAAGTTGAGAAGTGGAGGAAGTTGACGAAGTGGAGGAAGTTGACGAAGTGGACGAAGTGGACGAAGTGGAGGAAGTGGAGGAAGTGGACAAAGTGGAGGAAGTTGGTGAAGTGGACGAAGAGGAAGAAGTGGAGGAAGTGGACGAAGTGGATTAAGTGGACGAATTGGAGGAAGTGGAGGAAGTGGAGGAAGTGGACTAAGTGGACGAAGGTGACGAAGTGGTGGAAGTGGCTGAATATGACGAAGTGGTCGAAGTTGACGAAGTTCACGAAGTGGAGGAAGTGGAGGAAGTTGACGAGGTGGACGAAGTTGGCGAAGTTGACGAACCAGACGAAGTGAGCGAAGTGGACGAAGTGGATGAAGTGGATGAAGAGGACGAAGCTGACGAAGTGGACGAAGTTGAGGAAGTTGACGAAATCGACGAAGGAACTGGACGAACAAAGTGGACGAAGTTGACGTAGTAGACGAAGTGAACGAAGTGGAGGAAGTGGAGGAAGTCGACTAAGTGGACGAAGTGGATAAAGTTGAAGAAGTTGACGATGAAGTGGACGAAGTGGAGGAAATGGAGGAAGTGGACGAAGTGTTCGAAGTGTTCGAAGTTGACGAAGTTGACGAAGTTGACGAAGTGGAGTAAGTTGACGAAGTCGACGAAGTTGACAAAGTTGAGGAAGTGCAGGAAGTGGAGGAGGAGGAGGAAGTGGAGGAAATGGACGAAGTGGACGATGCGGAGGAAGTGGAATACGTGGACAAAGTTGACGAAGTGGAGGAAGTGAACGAAGTTGACGAAGTTGACGAAGTTGAGGAAGTGGACGAATTAGAGGAACTGGAGCAACTGGAGGAAGTGGAGGAAGTGGACGAAGTTGACGAAGGCGACGAATTGGAAGAAGTTGACGAAGTGGACAAAGTTGAGAAGTGGTGGAAGTTGACGAAGTGTACGAAGTGGAGGAAGTTGATGAAGTGGACGAAGTGGAGGAAGTGGACAGAGTGGACGAAGTTGGTGAAGTGGACGAAGTTGAGAAGTGGACGAAGTTGACGAAGTGGACGAAGTCGACGAAGTGGACGAAGTGTAGGAGGTTGACGAGGTAGACGAAGTTGACGAAGTGGACGATGTGGAGGAAATTGACTAAGTGGACGAAGTCGACGAACTGGACGAAGTGGAGGAAGTGGACGAAGTTGACGAAGTGGACGAAGTCGACGAAGTTGACAAAGTTGACGAAGTGGACGAAGTTGACAAAGTTGAGAAGTTGACGAAGTTGACGAAGTGGACGAAGTGGACGACATGGACGAAGTTGTCGAAGTGGAGGAAGTGGACGAAGTGAAGGAAGTGGGATAAGTGAGGAAGTGGAGGAAGTGGACGAAGTGGATGAAGTGGACTAAGTGGACGAAGTGCAGGAAGTGGACGAAATTGATGAAGATGACGAAGTGGACGAAGTGGAGGAAGGGGAAGAAGTGGAAAAAGCAGCAGACGAAGAGGAAGAAGAAGAAGAAGAACAAAAAGAAGAAGATGAAGAAGAAGTGGAAGAAGTGGAAGAAGGGGAAGAAGTGGAAGAAGTGGACGAAGTGGACGAAGTTGACAAAGTTGTTGAAGTGGACGAAATGTAGGAGGTGGAAGAACTGGAGGAAGTGCACAAAGTGGACGAAGGGGAGGAAGTGGACGAATTGGAGGAAGTGCACCAAGTTGACGAAATGGAGGAAGTGGACGAATTGGAGGAAGTGCACCAAGTGGAGGAAGTGGAGGAAGTGGATGAAGTGGAGGAAGTGGAGTAAGTGGACTAAGTGGACGAAGAGCACAAAGTGGACGAAGTGGACGTAGTGGACTAAGTTGACGAAGTGGACGAAGTGCATGAAGTTGACAAAGTTGACCAAGTTGACGAAGTGGATGAAGTGGACGAAGTTGACAAAGTTGACCAAGTTGACCAACTTAACGAAGTGGAGGAAGTGGAGGAAGTGAAGGAAGTGGACTAAGTGGAGGAAGTGGATGAAGTGGACTAAGTGGACGAAGTTGACGAAGTGGAAGAAGTTGACGAAGTTGTTGAAGTGGACGAAATGAAGGAAGAGCACCAAGTGGAGGAAGTGGACGAAATGGAGGAAGTGGACGAACTAGACGAAATGCACCAAGTGGAGGAAGTGGATGAAGTGGAGGAAGTGGAGGAAGTGGAGTAAGTGGACTAAGGGGACGAAGAGCACAAAGTGGACGAAGTTGACGAAGCTGACGAAGTGGACGAATTAAAGGAAGTGGACTAAGTTGACGAAGTTGACGAAGTTGACGAAGTGGACGAAGTGCACGAAGTTGACAAAGTTGACCAAGTTGACCCAACTTGACGAAGTGGACGAAGTGGAGGAAGTGGAAGTGGACGAAGTGAAGGAAGTGGACTAAGTGGAGGAAGTGGATGAAGTGGATGGAGTGGACTAAGTGGACGAAGTTGACGAAATGGACAAAGTTGACGAAGTGGACGAAGTTGAGAAAGTGGACGAAGTGGAAGAACTTGACGAAGTGGACGAAGTGGAGGAAGTGGAAGAAGTGGAGGAAGTGGACTAGGTGGACGAAGTGGATGAAGTTGACGAAGTGGAGGAAGTGGAGGAAGTGGTTGAAGTTGACGAAGTGGACGAAGTTGACGAAGTGGACGAAGTTGAAGAAGTTGCGAAGTGGACGAAGTGAAGGAAGTGGAGGAAGTGGAGTAAGTGGATGAAGTTGACGAAGTTGACGAAGTTGACGAAGTGGAGGAAGTGGAGGAAGTTGACGAAGTGGAGGAAGTGAACGAAGTTGACGAAGTTGAGGAAGTGGAGGAAGTGGAGGAAGTGGAGCAAGTGGAGGAAGTGGAGGAAGTGGACGAAGTTGAAGAAGTTGGACGAAGTGGAAGAAGTTGGCGAGGTGGACGAAGTTGAGAAGTGGCCGAAGTTGAGGAAGTGGAGGAAGTTGAGGAAGTGGACGAAGTGGAGGAAGTGGAGGAAGTAGACAAGGTGGACGAAGTTGGTGAAGTGGACGAAGTAGAGGAAGTAGACAAAGTGAACGAAGTGGAGGAAGTGGAGTAAGTTGCGAAGTGGACGAAGTGAAGGAAGTGGAGGAAGTGGAGTAAGTGGATGAAGTTGACGAAGTTGACGTAGTTGAGGAAGTGGAGGAAGTGGAGGAAGTGGACGAAGTGGACGAAGTTGACGAAGTGGAGGAAGTGAACGAAGTTGACGAAGTTGAGGAAGTGGAGGAAGTGGAAGAAGTGGAGGAAGTGCCTTAAGTGGACGAAGTTGAAGAAGTTGGACGAAGTGGAAGAAGTTGACGAGGTGGACGAAGTTGAGAAGTGGCCGAAGTTGAGGAAGTGGAGGAAGTGGAGGAAGTGGAGGAAGTAGACAAGGTGGACGAAGTTGGTGAAGTGGACGAAGTAGAGGAAGTAGACAAAGTGAACGAAGTGGAGGAAGTGAACGAAGTGGAGGAAGTGGACGAAGTGGAGGAAGTGGATGAAGTGGAGGAACTGGACTAAGTCAACTGAGTGGACGAAGTTGACGAAGTGGAGGAAGTGGAGGAAGTGGAGGAAGAGGAGGAAGTGGAGGAAGTGGAGGAAGTGAACGAAGTGGACGATACGGAGGAAGTGGACTACGTGGATGAAGTTGACGAAGTGGAGGAAGTGGAGGAAGTGAACGAAGTGGACGATACGGAGGAAGTGGAGGAAGTGGAGAAAGTGGAGGAAGTGGTGGAAGTGCCTTAAGTGGACGAAGTGGGAGAAGTTGGCGATGTGGACGAAGTTGAGAAGTGGAGGAAGTTGACGAAGTGGAGGAAGTTGGCGATGTGGACGAAGTGGAAGAAGTGGAGGAGGTGGACAAAGTGGAGGAAGTTGGTGAAGTGGACGAAGTGGAGGAAGTGGACGAAGTGGACGAAGTGGATTAAGTGGACGAATTGGAGGAAGTGGAGGAAGTGGACTAAGTGGACGAAGTTGACGAAGTGGTGGAAGTGGATGAATTGGACGAAGTGGTCGAAGTTGACGAAGTTCACGAAGTGGAGGAAGTGGAGGAAGTTGATGAGGTGGACGAAGTGGGCGAAGTTGACGAACCGGACGGAGTGGGCGAAGTGGACGAAGTGGATGAAGATGACGAAGTGGAGGAAGTTGACAACGTGGACGAAGTTGAGGAAGTTGACGAAATGGACGATGGAACTGGACGAACAAAGTGGACGAATTTGAAAAAAGTGGAGGAAGTGGAGGAAGTCGACTAAGTGGACGAAGTGGATAAAGTTGAAGAAGTTGACGACGAAGTGGATGAAGTTGACAAAGTTGGCCAAGTTGACGAAGTTGACGAAGTGGAGGAAGTGAACGAAGTTGACAAAGTTGACCAAGTTGACGAAGTTGACGAGGTTGACGAAGTTGACAAAGTTGACCAAGTTGACGAAATGGACGAAGTGAAGGAAGTGGACTAAGTGGAGGAAGTGGACTAAGTAGACGATGATGACGAAGTCGACGAAGTTGACAAAGTTGACGAAGTGGACGAAGTGGACGAATTTGACGAAGTGGACGAAGTAGACGAAGTTGAAGAAGTGGACGAAGTTGACGAAGTGGACGAAGTTGACAAAGTTGATGAAGTGGACGAAGTGGAGGAAGTGAAGGAAGTGCAGGAAGTGGAGGAAGTGGACTAAGTGGACTAAGTAGAGAAAGTTGACGAAGTAGAGGAAGTGGAGGAAGTGGAGGAACTGGACGAAGTCTGTGAAATTGACGAAGTGGACGAAGTGGACGAAGTCGAGGAAGTGGAGGAAGTGGGAGAAGTGGATGAAGCTGATTAAGTGGACGAATTGGATGAAGTGGAGGACGTGCAGGAAGTGGAGGAAGTGGAGGAAGTGAACTAAGTGGACGAAGTTGACGTAGTAGTGGAAGTGGAAGAAGTTGACGAAGTGGACAAAGTTGACGAAGTTCACGAAGTGGAGGAAGTGGACGAAGTTGACGAAATGGACGAAGTGGAGGAAGTGGAGGAAGTGGAAGAAGTGGAGGAACTGGAGGAAGTGGACTAGTTGACGAATTGGACGAAGTGGAGGACGTGGAGGAAGTGTAGGAAGTGGAGGAAGTGGAGGAAGTGGAGGAAGTGGACGAAGTGAACCAAGTGGACGAAGTTGATGAAGTTGACGAAGTGGACGGAGTGGAGGAAGTGGAGGAACTGGACGAAGCGGAGGAAGTGGACTAAGTGGAGGAAGTTGAGGAAGTTGAGGAAGTTCACGAAGTGGAGGAAGTTGAGGAAGTGGAGGAAGTGGACGAATTGAACGAATTGGACGAAGTGGAGGACGTGGAGGAAGTGGAGGAACTGGACTAAGTTGCCGAAGTTGACGTAGTTGACGAAGTGGTGGAAGTGGACGAAGTGGACGAAGTGGACTAAGTTGGCGAAGTGGACGTAGTTGACGAAGTTGACGAAGTGGAGGAAGTGGATGATGTGGACGATGCAGAGGAAGTGGACTAAATGGACGAAGTTGACGAAGTGGACAAAGTAGAGGAAGTGAACGAAGTTGAGGAAGTGGAAGACGTGGACTAAGTGGACGAAGTGTACGAAGTTGACGAAGTGGAAGAAGTTGAGAAGTGGACGAAGTGGACAAAGTAGAGGAAGTGAACGAAGTTGAGGAAGTGGAAGACGTGGACTAAGTGGACGAAGTGTACGAAGTTGACGAAGTGGAAGAAGTTGAGAAGTGGACGAAGTTGACGATGTGGACGAAGTGGAGGAACTGGAAAAAAGTGAACGAAGTTGGTGAAGTGGAGGAAGTGGACGAAGTGCACTAAGTGGACGAATTGGAGGAAGTGGAGGAAGTTGTTGAAGTGGACGAAATGGAGGAAGTGCACCAAGTGGAGGAAGTGGAGGAAGTGGACGAAATGGAGGAAGTGGACGAACCAGAGGAAGTGCACCAAGTGGAGGAAGTGGAGGAAGTAGATGAAGTGGAGGAAGTGGAGGAAGTGGGGTAAGTGGACTAAGTGGACGAAGAGCAAAAAGTTGACGAAGTTGACGAAGTTGACAAAGTTGACGAAGTGGACGAACTAGGGGAAGTGGACTAAGTTGACGAAGTGGACGAAGTGCACGAAGTTGACAAAGTTGACCAAGTTGACCAACTTGACGAAGTGCACGAAGTGGAGGAAGTGCCAGTGGACGAAGTGAAGAAAGTGGACTAAGTGGAGGAAGTGGACGATGTTGACGAAATGGACAAAGTTGACGAAGTTGAGGAAGTGGAGGAAGTTGAGGAAGTGGACGAAGTGGAAGAAGTTGACGAAGTGGAGGAAGTGGAAGAAGTGGACGAAGTGTACTAGGTGGACGAAGTTGACGAAGTGGAGGAATTGGTCGAAGTTGACGAAGTGGACGAAGTTGACGAAGTGGACGAGGTGGACGAAGTTTACGAAGTTGCGAAGTGGACGAAGTGGAGGAAGTGGAGTAAGTGGATGAAGTTGACGAAGTGGACGAAGTTGAGGAAGTGGAGGAAGTGGACGAAGTGGACGAAGTTGACGAAGTGGAGGTAGTGAACGAAGGTGACAAAATTGAGGAAGTGGACGAAGTTGACGAAGTGGAGGTAGTGAACGAAGTGGAGGAAGTGGACGAAGTGGAGGAACTGGACTAAGTGGACTGAGTGGACGAACTTGAGGAAGTTGACGAAGTGGAGGAAGTGTAGGAAGTGGAGGAAGACGAGGAAGTGGAGGAAGTGGACGAAGTAGACGATACGGAAGTGGAGAAAGTGGAGGAAGTGGAGAAGTTGGAGGAAGTGCCTTAAGTGGACGCAGTTGAAGAAGTTGGACGAAGTGGAAGATGTTGGCGAGGTGGACGAAGTTGAGAAGTGGACGAAGTTGAGGAAGTGGAGGAAGTTGAGGAAGTGGACGAAGTGGAGGAAGTGGAGGAAGTGGAGGAAGCAGACAAAGTGGACGAAGTTGGTGAAGTGGACGAAGAGGACAAAGTGGAGGAAGTGAACGAAGTGGAGGAAGTGGACGAAGTGGAGGAACTGGACTAAGTGGACTGAGTGGACGAACTTGAGGAAGTTGACGAAGTGGAGGAAGTGTAGGAAGTGGAGGAAGACGAGGAAGTGGAGGAAGTGGACGAAGTAGACGATACGGAGGAAGTGGACTACGTGGATGAAGTTGACGAAGTGGAGGAAGTGAATGAAGTGGACGAAGTTGATGAAGTGGATGAAATGGAGGAAGTGGAGAAAGTGGAGGAAGTGCCTTAAGTGGTTGAAGTGGGAGAAGTTGGCGAAGTGGACGAAGTTTAGAAGTGGAGGAAGTTGACGAAGTGGAGGAAGTTGACAAGTGGAGGAAGTGGAGGAAGTGGACAAAGTGGAGGAAGTTGGTGAAGTGGACGAAGAGGACGAAGTGGAGGAAGTGGACGAAGTGGATTAAGTGGACGAATTGGAGGAAGTGGAGGTTGTGGAGGAAGTGGAGGAAGTGGACTAAGTGGACGAAGTTGACGAAGTGGTGGAAGTTGATGAATTGGACGAAGTGGTCGAAGTTGACGAACTTCATGAAGTGGAGGAAGTTGACGAAGTTGAAGAAGTGGACGAAGTGGACGAAGTGGACGAAGTGGACGAAGCGGACGAAGCGGACGAAGTGGACGAAGTGGATGAAGTTGATGAAGTTGACGAAGTGGATGGAGTGGAGGAAGTTGCGAAGTAGACGAAGTGGAGAAAGTGGACGAAGTGGACGAAGTTGGTGAAGTGGACGAAGTGGACGAAGTGGAGGAAGTGGAGGAAGTGGACAAGTAGATGAAGAGGACGAGGTGGATGAGGTTGACGAAGTGGACGAAGTTGAGGAAGTTGGTGAAGTGGACGAAGTTGCTGAAGTGGTCGAAGTGGAGGAAGTGGAGGAAGTGGACTAAGTCGACGAATTGGATGAAGTGGAGGACGTGGAGGAAGTGGAGGAAGTTGACGAGGTGGACGAAGTGGACAAAGTTGATGAACCGGACGAAGTGGGCGAAGAGGACGAAGTGGACGAAGTGGACGAAGTGGACGAAGTAGATGAAGAGGACGAAGTGGACGAAGTTGACGAAGTGGACGAAGTTGAGGATGTTGACGAAATGGACGAAGGAACTGGACGAACAAAGTGGACGAAGTTGACAAAGTTGACGAAGTGAATGAAGTAGACGAAGTGTTCGAAGTTGACGAAATGGACGAAGTTGACGAAGTGGAGTAAGTTGACGAAGTTGCGAAGTGGATGAAGTGGACGAAGTGGACGAAGTAGAGGAACTGGAGGAAGTGGAGGTAGTAGCCTAAGTGAACGAAGTTGTCGAAGTTGACAAAGTTGATGAAGTTGACGAAGTGGAGGAAGTGGAGGAAGTGTAGGTAGTGGACTAAGCGGACGAAGTTGTCGAAGTTGACAAAGTTGACGAAGTGGAGGAAGTGGACGAAGTGGAGGAATTGGAAGAAGTTGACAAGTTGACGAAGCTGACGAAGTGGACGAAGTTGACTAAGTTGATGACGTTGACGAAGTGGACGAAGTTGACAAAGTTGACCAAGTTGACGAAGTGGACGAAGTTGACAAAGTTGACCAAGTTGACGAAGTGCACGAAGTGAAGGAAGTGGACTAAGTGGAGGAAGTGGAGGAAGTGGATGAAGTGGACTAAGTGGACGAAGATGACGAAATTGACGAAGTTGACAAAGTTGACGAAGTGGACGAAGTGGACGAAGTCGACGACTTTGACGAAGTGGACGAAATAGACGAAGTTGACGAAGTGGACGAAGTTGACGAAGTCGACGAAGTGGACGAAGTTGACGAAGTCGACGAAGTGGACGAAGTTGACAAATTGGACGAAGTTGATGAAGTGGACGAAGTGGAGGAAGTGCAGGAAGTGGACGAAGTGGAGGAAGTGGACTAAGTGGACTAAGTAGAGAAAGTTGACGAAGAAGAGGAAGTGGAGGAACTAGACGAAGTTTGTGAAGTTGACGAAGTGGACGAAGTCGAGGAAGTGGAGGAAGTGGGGGAAGTGGGCGAAGTGGATTAAGTGGACGAATTGGATGAAGTGGAGGATGTGGAGGAAGTGGAGGAAGTGGAGGACGTGGAGGAAGTGGAGGAAGTTGACGAGGTGGACGAAGTGGACAAAGTTGATGAACCGGACGAAGTGGGCGAAGAGGACGAAGTGGACGAAGTGGACGAAGTGGACGAAGTAGATGAAGAGGACGAAGTGGACGAAGTTGACGAAGTGGACGAAGTTGAGGATGTTGACGAAATGGACGAAGGAACTGGACGAACAAAGTGGACGAAGTTGACAAAGTTGACGAAGTGAATGAAGTAGACGAAGTGTTCGAAGTTGACGAAATGGACGAAGTTGACGAAGTGGAGTAAGTTGACGAAGTTGCGAAGTGGATGAAGTGGACGAAGTGGACGAAGTAGAGGAACTGGAGGAAGTGGAGGTAGTAGCCTAAGTGAACGAAGTTGTCGAAGTTGACAAAGTTGATGAAGTTGACGAAGTGGAGGAAGTGGAGGAAGTGTAGGTAGTGGACTAAGCGGACGAAGTTGTCGAAGTTGACAAAGTTGACGAAGTGGAGGAAGTGGACGAAGTGGAGGAATTGGAAGAAGTTGACAAGTTGACGAAGCTGACGAAGTGGACGAAGTTGACTAAGTTGATGACGTTGACGAAGTGGACGAAGTGGACGAAGTTGACAAAGTTGACCAAGTTGACGAAGTGGACGAAGTTGACAAAGTTGACCAAGTTGACGAAGTGCACGAAGTGAAGGAAGTGGACTAAGTGGAGGAAGTGGAGGAAGTGGATGAAGTGGACTAAGTGGACGAAGATGACGAAATTGACGAAGTTGACAAAGTTGACGAAGTGGACGAAGTGGACGAAGTGGACGAAGTCGACGACTTTGACGAAGTGGACGAAATAGACGAAGTTGACGAAGTGGACGAAGTTGACGAAGTCGACGAAGTGGACGAAGTTGACGAAGTCGACGAAGTGGACGAAGTTGACAAATTGGACGAAGTTGATGAAGTGGACGAAGTGGAGGAAGTGGACGAAGTGGAGGAAGTGGACTAAGTGGACTAAGTAGAGAAAGTTGACGAAGAAGAGGAAGTGGAGGAACTGGACGAAGTTTGTGAAGTTGACGAAGTGGACGAAGTCGAGGAAGTGGAGGAAGTGGGGGAACTGGGCGAAGTGGATTAAGTGGACGAATTGGATGAAGTGGAGGATGTGGAGGAAGTGGAGGAAGTGGAGGACGTGGAGGAAGTGGAGGAAGTTGACGAGGTGGACGAAGTGGACAAAGTTGATGAACCGGACGAAGTGGGCGAAGAGGACGAAGTGGACGAAGTGGACGAAGTGGACGAAGTAGATGAAGAGGACGAAGTGGACGAAGTTGACGAAGTGGACGAAGTTGAGGATGTTGACGAAATGGACGAAGGAACTGGACGAACAAAGTGGACGAAGTTGACAAAGTTGACGAAGTGAATGAAGTAGACGAAGTGTTCGAAGTTGACGAAATGGACGAAGTTGACGAAGTGGAGTAAGTTGACGAAGTTGCGAAGTGGATGAAGTGGACGAAGTAGAGGAACTGGAGGAAGTGGAGGTAGTAGCCTAAGTGAACGAAGTTGTCGAAGTTGACAAAGTTGATGAAGTTGACGAAGTGGAGGAAGTGGAGGAAGTGTAGGTAGTGGACTAAGCGGACGAAGTTGTCGAAGTTGACAAAGTTGACGAAGTGGAGGAAGTGGACGAAGTGGAGGAATTGGAAGAAGTTGACAAGTTGACGAAGCTGACGAAGTGGACGAAGTTGACTAAGTTGATGACGTTGACGAAGTGGACGAAGTTGACAAAGTTGACCAAGTTGACGAAGTGGACGAAGTTGACAAAGTTGACCAAGTTGACGAAGTGCACGAAGTGAAGGAAGTGGACTAAGTGGAGGAAGTGGAGGAAGTGGATGAAGTGGACTAAGTGGACGAAGATGACGAAATTGACGAAGTTGACAAAGTTGACGAAGTGGACGAAGTGGACGAAGTCGACGACTTTGACGAAGTGGACGAAATAGACGAAGTTGACGAAGTGGACGAAGTTGACGAAGTCGACGAAGTGGACGAAGTTGACGAAGTCGACGAAGTGGACGAAGTTGACAAATTGGACGAAGTTGATGAAGTGGACGAAGTGGAGGAAGTGCAGGAAGTGGACGAAGTGGAGGAAGTGGACTAAGTGGACTAAGTAGAGAAAGTTGACGAAGAAGAGGAAGTGGAGGAACTGGACGAAGTTTGTGAAGTTGACGAAGTGGACGAAGTCGAGGAAGTGGAGGAAGTGGGGGAAGTGGGCGAAGTGGATTAAGTGGACGAATTGGATGAAGTGGAGGATGTGGAGGAAGTGGAGGAAGTGGAGGACGTGGAGGAAGTGGAGGAAGTTGACGAGGTGGACGAAGTGGACAAAGTTGATGAACCGGACGAAGTGGGCGAAGAGGACGAAGTGGACGAAGTGGACGAAGTGGACGAAGTAGATGAAGAGGACGAAGTGGACGAAGTTGACGAAGTGGACGAAGTTGAGGATGTTGACGAAATGGACGAAGGAACTGGACGAACAAAGTGGACGAAGTTGACAAAGTTGACGAAGTGAATGAAGTAGACGAAGTGTTCGAAGTTGACGAAATGGACGAAGTTGACGAAGTGGAGTAAGTTGACGAAGTTGCGAAGTGGATGAAGTGGACGAAGTGGACGAAGTAGAGGAACTGGAGGAAGTGGAGGTAGTAGCCTAAGTGAACGAAGTTGTCGAAGTTGACAAAGTTGATGAAGTTGACGAAGTGGAGGAAGTGGAGGAAGTGTAGGTAGTGGACTAAGCGGACGAAGTTGTCGAAGTTGACAAAGTTGACGAAGTGGAGGAAGTGGACGAAGTGGAGGAATTGGAAGAAGTTGACAAGTTGACGAAGCTGACGAAGTGGACGAAGTTGACTAAGTTGATGACGTTGACGAAGTGGACGAAGTGGACGAAGTTGACAAAGTTGACCAAGTTGACGAAGTGGACGAAGTTGACAAAGTTGACCAAGTTGACGAAGTGCACGAAGTGAAGGAAGTGGACTAAGTGGAGGAAGTGGAGGAAGTGGATGAAGTGGACTAAGTGGACGAAGATGACGAAATTGACGAAGTTGACAAAGTTGACGAAGTGGACGAAGTGGACGAAGTCGACGACTTTGACGAAGTGGACGAAATAGACGAAGTTGACGAAGTGGACGAAGTTGACGAAGTCGACGAAGTGGACGAAGTTGACGAAGTCGACGAAGTGGACGAAGTTGATAAATTGGACGAAGTTGATGAAGTGGACGAAGTGGAGGAAGTGGACGAAGTGGAGGAAGTGGACTAAGTGGACTAAGTAGAGAAAGTTGACGAAGAAGAGGAAGTGGAGGAACTGGACGAAGTTTGTGAAGTTGACGAAGTGGACGAAGTCGAGGAAGTGGAGGAAGTGGGGGAACTGGGCGAAGTGGATTAAGTGGACGAATTGGATGAAGTGGAGGATGTGGAGGAAGTGGAGGAAGTGGAGGACGTGGAGGAAGTGGAGGAAGTTGACGAGGTGGACGAAGTGGACAAAGTTGATGAACCGGACGAAGTGGGCGAAGAGGACGAAGTGGACGAAGTGGACGAAGTGGACGAAGTGGACGAAGTAGATGAAGAGGACGAAGTGGACGAAGTTGACGAAGTGGACGAAGTTGAGGATGTTGACGAAATGGACGAAGGAACTGGACGAACAAAGTGGACGAAGTTGACAAAGTTGACGAAGTGAATGAAGTAGACGAAGTGTTCGAAGTTGACGAAATGGACGAAGTTGACGAAGTGGAGTAAGTTGACGAAGTTGCGAAGTGGATGAAGTGGACGAAGTAGAGGAACTGGAGGAAGTGGAGGTAGTAGCCTAAGTGAACGAAGTTGTCGAAGTTGACAAAGTTGATGAAGTTGACGAAGTGGAGGAAGTGGAGGAAGTGTAGGTAGTGGACTAAGCGGACGAAGTTGTCGAAGTTGACAAAGTTGACGAAGTGGAGGAAGTGGACGAAGTGGAGGAATTGGAAGAAGTTGACAAGTTGACGAAGCTGACGAAGTGGACGAAGTTGACTAAGTTGATGACGTTGACGAAGTGGACGAAGTTGACAAAGTTGACCAAGTTGACGAAGTGGACGAAGTTGACAAAGTTGACCAAGTTGACGAAGTGCACGAAGTGAAGGAAGTGGACTAAGTGGAGGAAGTGGAGGAAGTGGATGAAGTGGACTAAGTGGACGAAGATGACGAAATTGACGAAGTTGACAAAGTTGACGAAGTGGACGAAGTGGACGAAGTCGACGACTTTGACGAAGTGGACGAAATAGACGAAGTTGACGAAGTGGACGAAGTTGACGAAGTCGACGAAGTGGACGAAGTTGACGAAGTCGACGAAGTGGACGAAGTTGACAAATTGGACGAAGTTGATGAAGTGGACGAAGTGGAGGAAGTGCAGGAAGTGGACGAAGTGGAGGAAGTGGACTAAGTGGACTAAGTAGAGAAAGTTGACGAAGAAGAGGAAGTGGAGGAACGGGACGAAGTTTGTGAAGTTGACGAAGTGGACGAAGTCGAGGAAGTGGAGGAAGTGGGGGAAGTGGGCGAAGTGGATTAAGTGGACGAATTGGATGAAGTGGAGGATGTGGAGGAAGTGGAGGAAGTGGAGGAAGTGAACTAAGTGGACGAAGTTGACGTAGTGGTGGAAGTGGATGAAGTGGACGAAGTGGACAAAGTTCACGAAGTTCACGAAGTGGAGGAAGTGGACGAAGTTGACGAAATGGACGAAGTGGAGGAAGTGGAGGAAGTGGAGGAAGTGGAAGAAGTGGAGGAACTGGAGGAACTAGAGGAAGTGGACTAGTTGACAAATTGGACGAAGTGATGGACGTGGACGAAGTTGATGAAGTTGACGAAGTGGACGGAGTGGACTAACTGGACGAAGCGGAGGAAGTGCACTAAGTGGACGAAGTGGAGGAAGTGGACCAAGTGGACGCAGTTGGTGAAGTGGAGGAAGTGGAGGAAGTGGACTAATTGGACGAATTGGATGAAGGGGAGGACGTGGAGGAAGTGGAGGAAGTGGAGGAACTGGACTAAGTGGCCGAAGTTGACGTAGTTGACGAACTGGTGGAAGTGGACGAAGTGGACTAAGTGGGCGAAATGGACGTAGTTGACGAAGTTGACGAAGTGGAGGAAGTCGAGGAAGTGGATGATGTGGACGATGCGGAGGAAGTGGACTAAATGGACGAAGTTGACGAAGTGGACAAAGTAGAGGAAGTGAACGAAGTTGAGGAAGTGGAGGACGTGGACTAAGTGGACGAAGTGTACGAAGTTGACGAAGTGCACGAAGTGGAAGAAGTTGAGAAGTGGACGAAGTTGACGATGTGGATGAAGTTGACGAAGTGGACGAAGTTAACAAAGTGGAAGAAGTGGACGAAGTGGAGGAACTGGAAAAAAGTGGACGAAGTTGGTGAAGTGGAGGAAGTGGAGGAAGTGCACTAAGTGGACGAATTGGAGGAAGTGGAGGAACTGGACGAAGTGGAGGAAGTGGACGAAGTGGAGAAAGTGGACGAAGTGGACGAAGTGGAAGAAGTGGACATGAAGTTGAAGAAGTGGACGGAGTGGAGGAAGTGGAGGAAGTGGACGAAGGGGAGGAAGTGGACTAAGTGGAGGAAGTGACGAAGTTGACGAAGTGGAGGAAGTGAACGAAGTTGACGATGTTTAGGAAGTGGAGGAAGTGGAGGAAGTGGACTAAGTGGATGAAGTTGACGAAGTGGACGAAGTTGAGAAGTGGATGAAGTTGACGAAGTGGAGGAAGTGGAGGAAGTTGACGAAGTGGACGAAGTGGAGGAAGTGGAGGAAGTGGACAGAGTGGACGAAGTTGGTGAAGTGGACTAAGTGGACGAAGTTGACGAAGTGGATGAAGTTGAGAAGTGGACGAAGTGGAGGACGTTGACGAGGTGGACGAAGTTGACGAAGTGGACGAAGTGATACACGGGGCGCAAGCCCAATTAGTTTAGTGTAGTATTTCTTTTACTTTATTTAAAGCATGTGTAAAATGTGTTAGGCATGTGCTAGAAAGGAGGGACTTTTAGTCCTATATATAGACATGTCACCACCTCTTGGAGGACACTTTTGAGAATAATGAATTAAACTTTTGACGAAGGGGACGAAATAGAGGAAGTGGACGAAGTGGAGGAAGTGGACGAAGTGGAGAAAGTGGATGAAGTAAACGAAGTGGACGAAGTTGATGAAGTTGACCAAGTGGACAGAGTGGAAGAAGTTGACGAAGTTGACGAAGTTGACGAAGTTGACAAAGTGGAGCAAGTGGCCGTAGTGGAGGAAGTGGAGGAAGTTTACGAAGTTCAGGAAGTGGAGGAAGTGGAGGAAGTGGAAAAAGTGGACGAAGTTGGTGAAGTGGACGAAGTGGAGAGGTGGAGGAAGTGGACGAAGTGGACGAGGTGAACGAAGTGGATGAAGTTGATGAAGTTGCCGAAGTTGACGATGTGGACGATGTTGACGAAGTTGACGAAGTGGACGAAGTTGACGAAGTGCACGAAGTGGATAGAGTGGACGAAGTGGAGGAAGTGGAGGAAGTGAAGGAAATGTAGGAAGTTGACGAACTGGACGAAGTGGGCGAAGTGGTAGAAGTGGACGAAGTGGACGAAGAAGACGAAGTGGACAAAGTTGACGAAGTTGAGCAAGTTGACGAAGTGGACGAAGTGGAGTAAGTTGACGAAGTTGCGAAGAGGAGGAAGTGGACGAAGTGGACGGAGTGGACTAAGTGGACGAAGTTGTCGAAGTTGACAAAGTTGACAAAGTGGACAAAGTTGACGAAGTTTACGAAGTTGACGAAGTGGTCGAAGTTGACGAAGTTGACGAAGCGAACGAAGTTGACAAAGTGGACGAAGTGGAAGAAGTTGACGAAGTTGACGAAGTTGATGAAGGGGACGAAATGCAGGAAGTGGACGAAGTGGAGGAACGAAGTTGTCGAAGTTCACAAAGTTGACGAAGTGGACAAAGTTGACGAAGTTTACGAAGTTGACGAAGTGGACGAAGTGGTCGAAGTTGACGAAGTTGACAAAGCGAACGAAGTTGACAAAGTGGACGAAGTGGAAGAAGTTGACGAAGTTGACGAAGGGGACGAAATGCAGGAAGTGGACAAAGTGGAGGAAGTTGACGAAGTGGAGGAAGTGGATGAAGTGAACGAAGTGGACGAAGTTGATGAAGTTGACCAAGTGGACAGAGTGGAAGAAGTTGACGAAGTTGACGAAGTGGACGAAGTTGACGAAGTGGACGAAGTGGAGGAAGTTGACGAAGTGGACGAAGTGGAGGAAATGGGCGAAGTGGAGGAAGTGGAGGAAGTGGACGAAATAGATGAAGTGGTCGAAATTCACGAAGTGGATGAAGTGGACGAAGTGGAGTAAGTTGATGAATTTTCGACGTGGAGGAAGTGGAGGAAGTGGACTATATGGACGAAGTTGACGAAGTGGAGTAAGTTGACGAAGTCACAAAGTGGATGAAGTGGATGAAGTGGACGAAGTAGAGGAACTGGAGGAAGTGGAGGTAGTACCCTAAGTGAACGAACATGTCGAAGTTGACAAAGTTGATGAAGTTGACGAAGTGGAGGAAGTGGAGGAAGTGGAGGAAGATGACGAAGTTGAGGAAGATGAGGAAGTGGACGAAGTGGACGAAGTTGACGAAGTTGATGATGCCGACGAAGTTGACGAAGTGGACGAAGTGGAAGAAGTTGAGGAAGTTGACGTGGTGGACGACGTGGACGAAGTTGACGAACTGGACGAAGTGGGCAAAGTGGTAGAAGTGGACGAAGAG
>CM050923.1:19810028-19892904 GCA_027742785.1 Vigna reflexopilosa
GTCGAAGTTGACGAGCGGACGAGTTGACGAAGTGGACGAAGTAGAAGAAGTTGAGGAAGTTGATGAAGGGGACGAAATGGAGGAAGTGGACGAAGTGGATGAAGTGGAGAAAGTGGACGAAGTAAACGAAGTGGACGAAGTTGATGAAGTTGACCAAGTGGACAAAGTTGACGAAGTTGACGAAGTGGACGAAGTTGACAAAGTGGACGAAGTGGAGGAAGTTGACGAAGTGGAGGAAATGGACGAAGTGGACGAAGTTGCTGAAGTGGACGAAGTGGATGAAGTGGACGAAATGGACGAAGTGGTTAAAATTCACGAAGTGGAAGAAGTGGACGAAGCGGAGGAAGTGGACGAAGTGAACGAAGTGGACGAAGTGGACGAAGAGGACGAAGTTGACGAAGTGCACGAAGTTGAGGAAGTTGACGAAGTGGACGAACGAATTGGACGAACGAAGTGGACGAAGTGGAGGAAGTGGACGAAATAGACGAAGTGGTCGAAATTCAGGAAGTGAATGAAGTGGACGAAGTGGAGTAAGTTGATGAATTTTCGACATGGAGGAAGTGGAGGAAGTGGACTAATTGGACGAAGTTGACGAAGTGGAGTAAGTTGACGAAGTCACAAAGTGGTTGAAGTGGACGAAGTGGACGAAGTAGAGGAACTGGAGGAAGTGGAGCTAGTACCCTAAGTGGACGAACATGTCGAAGTTGACAAAGTTGATGAAGTTGACGAAGTGGAGGAAGTGGAGGAAGTGGAGGTAGTGGACTAAGCGGACGAAGTTGTCGAAGTTGACGAAGTGGAGGAAGTGGAGGAAGTGGAGGAAGATGAAGAAGTTGAGGAAGTTGAGGAAGTTGAGAAAGTGGACGAAGTGGGCGAAGTGGTCGAAGTTGACGAAGTTGACGATGCGGTTGAAGTTGACGAAGTGGACGAAGTGGAAGAAGTTGAGGAAGTTGAGGAGGTGGACGAAGTTGACGAACTGGACGAAGTGGGCGAAGTGGTAGAAGTGGACGAAGAGGACGAAGTGGACAAAGTTGATGAAGTTGAGGAAGTTGACGAAGTGGACGAAGTGGAGTAAGTTGACGAAGTTGTGAACAGGAGGAAGTGGACGAAGTGGAGGAAGTGGACTAAGTGGACGAAGTTGTCGAAGTTGACAAAGTTGACGAAGTTCAGGAGGTGGACGAAGTGGACGAAGTGGTCGAAGTTGACGAAGTCGACGAAGCGGACGAAGTTGACGAAGTGGATGCAGCGGAAGAAGTTGAGGAAGTTGAGGAAGTTGACGAAGGGGACGAAATGGAGGAAGTGGACGAAGTGGAAGAAGTGGACGAGGTGGAGGAAGTGGACGAAGTGAACGAAGTTGATGAAGTTGACCAAGTGGATAGAGTGGAAGAAGTTGACGAAGTTGACGAAGTGGACGAAGTTGACAAAGTGGAAGAAGTTGACGAAGTGGACGAAGTGGAGGAAATGGACGAAGTGAACGAAGTTGCTGAAGTGGACGAAGTGGATGAAGTGGAGGAAGTGGACGAAATGGACGAAGTGGTTAAAATTCACGAAGTGGATAAACTGGACGAAGTGGACGAAGTTGATGAATTTGCGACGTGGAGGAAGTGGAGGAAGTGGAGGAAGTGAACGAAGTGGACGAAGAGGACGAAGTTGACGAAGTACACGAAGTTGAGGAAGTTGAGGAAGTGGACAAACGAAGTGGACGAAGTTGACGAAGTGAAGGAAGTGGAGGAAGTGGATGAAGTTGACGAAGTGGAGGAAGTGGAGGAAGTGGACGAAATGGACGAAGTGGTCGAAATTCACGAAGTGGATGAAGTGGACGAAGTGGAGTAAGTTGATGAATTTTCGACGTGGAGGAAGTGGAGGAAGTGGACTAAGTTGACAAAGTTGACGAAGTTGACGAAGTAGAGGAATTGGAGGAAGTGGAGGTAGTACCCTAAGTGGAGGAAATGGAGGTAGTGGAGGAGATGGAGGAAGTTGACAAGGTGGACGACGTGGACGAAGTTGACGAACTGGACGAAGTGGGCGAAGTGGTAGAAGTGGACGAAGAGGACGAAGTGCACAAAGTTGACGAAGTTGAGGAAGTTGACGAAGTGGACGAAGTGGAGTAAGTTGACGAAGTTGCGAAGAGGAGGAAGTGGACGAAGTGGAGGAAGTGGACTAAGTGGACGAAGTTGTCGAAGTTGACAAAGTTGACGAAGTGGACAAAGTTGACGAAGTTGGCGAAGTTGAGGAAGAGGACGAAGTGGTCGAAGTTGACGAATCGGACGAAGTTGACGAAGTGGACGAAGTGGAAGAAGTTGAGGAAGTTGACGAAGGGGACGAAATACAGGAAGTGGACGAAGTGGAAGAAGTGGACGAAGTGGAGGAAGTGGACGAAGTGAACGAAGTGGACCAAGTTGATGAAGTTGACCAAGTGGACAGAGTGGAAGAAGTTGACGAAGTGGACGAAGTTGACAAAGTGGACGAAGTGGAAGAAGTTGACGAAGTGGACGAAGTGGAGGAAATGGACAATGTGGATGAAGTGGAGGAAGTGGGCGAAATGGACGAAGTGGTTGAAATTCACGAAGTGGTTGAAATTAACGAAGTGGATGAAGTGGACGAAGTGGACGAACGAATTGGACGAACGAAGTGGACGAAATTGACGAAGTGAAGGAAGTGGAGCAAGTGGAGGAAGTGGACGAATTGGACGAAGTGGTCGAAATTCACGAAGTGGATGAAGTGGACGAAGTGGAGTAAGTTGATGAATTTGCGACGTGGTGGAAGTGGAGGAAGTTGACTAAGTGGACGAAGTTGACGAAGTTGACGAAGTGGAGTAAGTTGACGAAGTGGACGAAGTAGAGGAACTGGAGGAAGTGGAGGTAGTAGGTTAAGTGGACGAAATTGTCGAAGTTGACAAAGTTGATGACATTGACGAAGTGGAGGAAGTGGAGGAAGTGGAGGTAGTGGACTAAGTGGACGAAGTTGTCGAAGTTGACAAAGTTGACGAAGTGGAGGAAGTGGAGGAAGTGGAGGAAGTGGACGAAGTGGACAAAGTGGAGGAAGTGGAGGAAGTTGACGAAGCTGACGAAGTGGACGAAGTGGACGAAGTTGACTAAGTTGACGACGTCGACGAAGTTGACTAAGTTGACGACGTTGACGAAGTGGACGAAGTTGACCAAGTTGACGAAGTGGACGAAGTTGACAAAGTTGACCAAGTTGACGAAGTGGACGAAGTGAAGGAAGTGGACTAAGTGGAGGAAGTGGATGAAGTGGACTAAGTGGAAGAAAGATGACGAAGTTGACGAAGTTGACAAAGTTGACGAAGTGGACGAATTTGACGAAGTGGACGAAGTTGACGAAATGGACGAAGTTGACGAAGTCGACGAAAATGACGAAGTGGACGAGGTGGACGAAGTGGAGGAAGTGGACGAAGTTGATGAAGTGGAGGAAGTGGAGGAAGTGAAGGAAGTGCAGGAAGTGGACTAAGTGGACTAAGTAGAGAAAGTTGACGAAGTGGAGGAAATGGAGGAACTGGACGAAGTCTGTGAACTTGACGAAGTGGATGAAGTGGAGGAAGTGGAGGAAGTGGACGAAGTTGACGTACTCGTGGAAGTGGATGAAGTGGACGAAGTGGACAAATTTGACGAAGTTGTCGAAGTTGAGGAAGTGGACGAAGTGGTCGAAGTTGATGAAGTTGACGAAGCGGACGAAGTTGACGAAGTGGACGAAGTCGAAGAAGTTGAGGAAGTTTACGAGGTTGACGAAGGGGACAAAATGGAGGAAGTGGACGAACTGGAGGAAGTGGACGAAGTGGAGGAAGTGGACGAAGTGGACGACGTTGATGAAGTTGACCAAGTGGACAGAGTGGAAGAAGTTGACGAAGATGACGAAGTGGACGAAGTTGACGAAGCGGACGAAGTTGTCGAAGTGGACGAAGTGGAAGAAGTTGAGGAAGTTGACAAAGTTGACGTAAGGGACGAAATGGAGGAAGTGGACGAAGTGGAGGAAGTGGACGAAGTGAACGAAGTCGACGAAGTTGATGAAGTTGACCAAGTGGACAGAGTGGAAGAAGTTGACGAAGTGGACGAAGTTGACAATGTGGACGAAGTGGAGGAAGTTGACGAAGTGGACAAAGTGGAGGAAATGGACGAAGTGGACGAAGTTGCTGAAGTGGACGAAGTGGATGAAGTGGAGGAAGTGGACGAAATGGACCAAGTGGTTGAAATTCACGAAGTGGATAAAGTTGACGAAGTGGACGAAGTTGATGAATTTGCGACGTGGAGGAAGTGGAGGAAGTGGAGGTAGTGGAGGAAGTGGATGAAGTGGACGAATGGACGAAGTGGACGAAGTGTAGGAAGTGGACGAAGTGGACGAAGTGGAGGAAGTGGAGGAAGTGGCCGAAGTGGAGGAAGTGGGGGAAGTGGAGGAAGTTGAAGAAGTCAACGAAGTGGATGAAGTTGATGAGTGGACGGAGTGGAGGAAGTGGAGGAAGTGGCCGAAGTGGACGAAGTGGATGAAGTGGAGGAAGTGGAGGAAGTGGAGGAAGTTTACGAAGTGGAAATAGTGGACGAAGTTGGTGAAGTGGACGAAGTGGAGAGGTGGAGGAAGTGGACGAAGTGGACGAGGTGAACGAAGTGGATGAAGTTGATGAAGTTGCCGAAGTTGACGATGTGGACGAAGTGGACGATGTTGACGAAGTTGACGAAGTGGACGAAGTTGACGAAGTGGAGGAAGTGGACGAAGTGGAGGAGGTCGAGGAAGTGGACTAAATGGACGAAGTTGACGAAGTGGACGGAGTAGACGAAGTGAACGAAGTGGGGGAAGTGGAGGAAGTGGGGGAAGTGGAGGAAGTGGAAGAAGTCAACGAAGTGGATGGAATTGATGAGTGGACGGAGTGGAGGAAGTGGAGGAAGTGGCCGAAGTGGATGAAGTGGAGGATGTGGAGGAAGTGGAGGAAGTTTACAAATGGAGGAAGTGGAGGAAGTGGAAAAAGTGGGCGAAGTTGGTGAAGTGGATGAAGTGGAGAGGTGGAAGAAGTGGACGAAGTGGACGAGGTGAACGAAGTGGTTGAAGTTGATGAAGTTGCCGAAGTTGACGATGTGGACGAAGTGGACGATGTTGACGAAGTTGACGAAGTGGACGAAGTGGATGAAGTGGACGAAGTGGACGAAGTGGACAAAGTAGGCGAAGTGTTCGAAGTTGACGAAGAGGACGAAGAGGACGAAGTAGACAAAGTTGACGAAGTTGAGGAAGCTGACGAAGTGGACGAAGTGGAGTAAGTTGACGAAGTTGCGAAGAGGAGGAAGTGGACGAAGTAGAGGAAGTGGACTAAGTGGACGAAGTTGTCGAAGTTGACAAAGTTGACGAAGTGGACAAAGTTGACGAAGTGGACGAAATGGACGAAGTTGACGAAGTTGACGAAGTTGACGAAGTTGACGAAGTTGACGAAGTTGACGAAGTTGACGAAGCGGACGAAGTTGACGAAGTGGACGAAGTGGAGAAGTTGAGGAAGTTGATGAAGTTGACAAAGGGGACGAAGTGGAGCAAGTGGACGAAGTGGAGGAAGTGAACGAAGTGGACGAAGTTGATGAAGTTGACCAAGTGGACAGAGTGGCCGAAGTTGACGAAGTTGACGAAGTGGACGAAGTGGACCAAGTGGACGAAGTGGAGGAAGTTGACGAAGTGGACGAAGTGGAGGAAATGGACGAAGTTGCTGAAGTGGACGAAGTGGATGAAGTGGAGGAAGTGGGCGAAATGGAGAAGTGGTTGAAATTCACAAAGTGGACGAAGTGCACGAAGTTGAGGAATTTGCGACGTGGACAAAGTGGAGTAAGTGGACGAAGAGGACGATTTGACGAAGTGCACGAAGTTGAGGAAGTTGACGAAGTGGACAAACGAATTGGACGAAGTTGACGAAGTGAAGGAAGTGGAGGAAGTGAAGGAAGTGGTCTAAGTGGAGGAAGTGGATGAAGTTGACGAAGTGGACGAAGTGGAGAAAGTGGAGGAAGTGGACGAAATGGACGAAGTGGTTGAAATACACGAAGTGGATGAAGTGGACGAAGTGGAGTAAGTTGATGAATTTGCGACGTGGAGGAAGTGGAGGAACTGGAGGAAGTGGACTAACTGGACGAAGTTGACGAAGTGGAGTATGTTGACGAAGTTGCGAAGTGGATGAAGTGGACGAAGTGGACGAAGTAGAGGAATTGGAGGAAGTGGAGGTAGTAGCTTAAGTGGACGAAATTGTCGAAGTTGACAAAGTTGATGAAGTTGACGAAGTGGAGGAAGTGGAGGAAGTGGAGGTAGTGGACTTAGTGGACGAAGTTGTCGAAGTTGACAAAGTTGACGAAGTTGACGAAGTGGAGGAAGTGGAGGAAGTGGAGGAAGTGGCGGAAGTGGACAAAGTGGAGGAAGTGGAGGAAGTTGACAAAGCTGACGAAGGGGACGAAATCTACTAAGTTGACGACGTTGACGAAGTGGACGAAGTTGACCAAGTTGACGAAGTGGATGAAGTTGACGATGTGGAAGAAGTTGACAAAGCTGACCAAGTTGACGAAGTGGACGAAGTGAACGAAGTGGACTAAGTGGAGGAAGTGGAGGAAGTGGATGAAGTGGACTAAGTGGACGAAGATGACGAAGTTGACGAAGTTGACAAAGTTGATGAAGTGGACGAAGTGGACGAATTTGACGAAGTGGACGAAGTTGACGAAGTCGTCGAAATTGACGAAGTTGACGAAGTGGAGGAAGTGCAGGAAGTGGACGAAGTGGACGAAGTTGACGAAGTTGACGAAGTTGAGGAAGTGGAGGAACTGAAGGAAGTGAAGGAAGTGGAGGAAGTGGACTAAGTGGACTAAGTAGAGAAAGTTGACGAAGTGGAGGAAGGGGAGGAACTGGGCAAAGTCTGTGAAATTGACGAAGTGGACGAAGTGGAGGAAGTGGAGGAAGTGGACAAAGTTGACGAAGTGGACAAAGTGAACTAAGTGGACGTACGGCTGGAAGTGGATGAAGTGGACGAAGTGGACAAAGTTGACAAAGTTGTCGAAGTTGAGGAAGTGGACGAAGTGGTCGAAGTTGACGAAGCGGACGAAGTTGACGAAGTGGACGAAGTGGAAGAAGTTGAGATAGTTGACGAAGTTGACGAAGGGGACGAAATTGAGGAAGTGGACGAAGTGGAGGAAGTGGACGAAGTGGAGGAAGTGGACGAAGTGAACGAAGTCGACGAAGTTGATGAAGTTGAGCAAGTGGACAGAGTGGAAGAAGTTGACGAAGTTGACGAAGTTGAGGAAGTGGACGAAGTGGACGAAGTGGTTGAAATTCACGAAGTGGATGAAGTGGACGAAGTGGACGAAGTTGATGAATTTGCGACGTGGAGGAAGTGGACGAAGTGGAGGAAGTGGACGAAGTGAACGAAGTGGAGGAAGAGGACGAAGTTGACAAAGTGCATGAAGTTGAGGAAGTTGACGAAGTGGACGAACGAATTGGACAAACGAAGTGGACGAAGTTGACGAAGTGAAGGAAATGGAGGAAGTGGAGGAAGTCGTCTAAGTGGAGGAAGTGGATGAAGTTGACGAAGTGGACGAAGTGGAGGAAGTGGAGGAAGTGGACGAAATAGGCGAAGTGGTCGAAATTCACGAAGTGGATGAAGTGGACGAAGTGGAGTAAGTTGATGAATTTGCGACGTGGAGGAAGTGGAGGAAGTGGACTAAGTGGACGAAGTTGACGAAGTGGAGTAAGTTGACGAAGTTGCGAAGTGGATGAAGTGGACGAAGTGGACGAAGTGGACGAAGTACAGGAACTGGAGGTAGTAGCTTAAGTGGACGAAATTGTCGAAGTTGACAAAGTTGATGAAGTTGACGAAGTGGAGGAAGTGGAGGAAGTGGAGGTAGTGGACCAGGTGGACGAAGTTGTCGAAGTTGACAAAGTTGACGAAGTTGACGAAGTGGAGGAAGTGGACGAAGTGGAGGAAGTGAGGAAGTTGACGAAGTAGACGAAGTGGACAAATTGGACGAAGTGGACGAAGTTGACTAAGTTGATGACGTTGACGAAGTGGACGAAGTTGACAAAGTTGACCAAGTTGACGAAGTGGACGAAGTGGACAAAGTGGACGAAGTTGACGAAGTGGACGAAGTTGACAAAGTTGACCAAGTTCACGAAGTGGACGAAGTGAAGGAAGTGGAGGAAGTGGATGAAGTGGACTAAGTGGACGAAGATGACGAAGTTGACGAAGTGGACAAAGTTGACGAAGTGGACGAAGTGGACGAATTTGACGAAGTGGACGAAGTTGACGAAGCGGACGAAGTTGACGAAGTCGACGAAATTGACGAAGTTGACGAAGTGGAGGAAGTGGAGGAACTGGACGAAGTCTGTGAAGTTGACGAAGTGGAGGAAGTGGAGGAAGTGAACTAAGTGGACGAAGTTGACGTACTGGTGGAAGTGGATGAAGTGGTCGAAGTGGACAAAGTTGACGATGTTGTCGAAGTTGAGGAAGTGGTCGAAGTTGACGAAGTTGACGAAGCAGACGAAGTTGACGAAGTGGACGAAGTGGAAGAAGTTGTGGAAGTTGACGAGGTTGACGAAGGGGACGAAATGGAGGTAGTGGACAAAGTGGAGGAAGTGGACGAAGTGAACGAAGTGGACGAAGTTGATGAAGTTGACGAAGTGGACAGAGTGGAGAAGTTGACGAAGTGGACGAAGTCGAGGAAGTGGAGGAAGTGGGGAAGTGGGCGAAGTGGACTAAGTGGACGAATTGAATGAAGTGGAGGACGTGGAGGAAGTGGAGGAAGTGAACTAAGTGGACGAAGTTGACGTAGTGGTGGAAGAGGATGAAGTGGACGAAGAGGACAAAGTTGACGAAGTTCACGAAGTTCACGAAGTGGAGGAAGTGGACGAAGTTGACGAAATGGACGAAGTGGAGGAAGTGGAGGAAGTGGAAAAAGTGGAGGAAGTGGAAGAAGTGGAGGAACTGGAGGAACTAGAGGAAGTGGACTAGTTGACGAATTGAAGGAAGTGGACGAAGTGGAGGAAGTGGACGAAGTGATCCAAGTGGACGAAGTTGATGAAGTTGACGAAGTGGACAGAGTGGACTAACTGGACGAAGCGGAGGAAGTGGACTAAGTCGACGAAGTGGATGAAGTGGACCAAGTGGACGAAGTTGGTGAAGTGGAGGAAGTGGACTAATTGGACGAATTGGATGAAGGGGAGGACGTGGAGGAAGTGGAGGAAGTGGAGGAACTGGACTAAGTGGCCGAAGTTGACGTAGTTGACGAACTGGTGGAAGTGGACAAGTGAACTAAGTGGCCGAAATGGACGTAGTTGACGAAGTTGACGAAGTGGAGGAAGTGGACGAAGTGGAGGAAGTGGATGATATGGACGATGCGGAGGAAGTGGACTAAATGGACGAAGTTGACGAAGTAGACAAAGTAGAGGAAGTGAACGAAGTTGAGGAAGTGGAGGACGTGGACTAAGTGGACGAAGTGTACGAAGTTGACGAAGTGGAAGAAGTTGAGAAGTGGACGAAGTTGACGATGTGGATGAAGTGGACGAAGTTAACGAGAAGTGGACGAAGTGGAGGAACTGGAAAAAAGTGGACGAAGTTGGTGAAGTGGAGGAAGTGGAGGAAGTAGACTAAGTGGACGGAATTGACGAAGTGGTGGAAGTGGAGGAAGTGGACTAAGTGGACGAAGTTGACGAAGTGGAGGAAGTTGACGAAGTTGACGAAGTGGATGAACTCGAGGAACTGGACGAAGTGGACGAAGTGGAGAAAGTGGAGGAAGTGGACGAAGTGAACGAAGTGGACGAAGTGGACAAAGTTGATGAAGCTGGAGAAGTGGACGGAGTGGAGGAAGTGGAGGAAGTGGACGAAGGGCAGGAAGTGGACTAAGTGGAGGAAGTGACGAAGTTGACGAAGTGGAGGAAGTGAACGAAGTTGACGAAGTTTAGGAAGTGGAGGAAGTGGGCTAAGTGGATGAAGTTGACGAAGTGGA
This sequence comes from Vigna reflexopilosa, assembly GCA_027742785.1. Lineage (NCBI taxonomy): Eukaryota > Viridiplantae > Streptophyta > Magnoliopsida > Fabales > Fabaceae > Vigna > Vigna reflexopilosa. Next base: position 19,819,988 of record CM050923.1, read on the forward strand.
CGAAGTTAAGAAGTGGATGAAGTTGACGAAGTGGAGGAAGTGGAGGATGTTGACGAAGTGGACGAAGTGGAGGAAGTGGAGGAAGTGGACAGAGTGGACGAAGTTTGTGAAGTGGAGTAAGTGGACGAAGTGACGAAGTGGATGAAGTTGAGAAGTGGACGAAGTTGACGAAGTGGACGAAGTGGAGGACGTTGACGAGGTGGACGAAGTTGACGAAGTGGACGAAGCTGACAAAGTTGACGAAGTTGACGAAGTGGAGGAAGTAGAGGAAGTGGAGGAAGTGGAGGAAGTGGACGAAGTGGAGGAAGTGCTCGAAGTTGACGAAGTAGACGAAGTGGACGAATGTGACGAAGTTGATGAAGTGGACGAAGTGAAGGAAGTAGACGAAGTGGAGGAAGTGGACGAAGTTGACGAGGTTGACGAAGTTGATGACGTAGACGAAGTGGAGGAAGTGGAGGAAGTGGAAGAAGTGAAGGAAGTGGAGGAAGTGGACGAAGTGGAGGAACTGGACTAAGTCGACTGAGTGGACGAAGTGGACGAAGTGGAGGAAGTGCAAGAAGTGGAGGAGGAGGAGGAGGTGGAAGAAGTGGAGGAAATGGACGAAGTGGACGATGCGGAGGAAGTGGAATACGTGGACGAAGTGACGAAGTGGAGGAAGTGAACGAAGTGGAGAAGTGAACGAAGTTGACGAAGTGGAGGAAGTGAACGAAGTTGACGAAGCTGAGGAAGTGGACGAAGTGGAGGAACTGGAGCAAGTGGACGAGTGGAGGAAGTGGACTAAGTGGACGAAGTTGACGAAGTGGACGAATTGGAAGAAGTTCACGAAGTGGACGAAGTTGACGAAGTGGACGAAGTGGAGGAAGTTGATGAAGTGGAGGAAGTGGAGGAAGTGGTGGAAGTGGACAGAGTGGACGAAGTTGGTGAAGTGGACGAAGTTGACGAAGTGGACGAAGTGACGAAGTGACGAAGTTGGAGGAAGTGGACGAAGTTGACGAAGTGGACGAAGTGTAGGAGGTTGACGAGGTGGACGAAGTTGACGAAGTGGACGAAGTGGAAGAAATGGACTAAGTGGACGAAGTTGACGAAGTGGAGGAAGTGGAGGAAATGGACGAAGTTGACGAAGTGGACGAAGTTGACAAAGTTGACGAAGTGGACGAAGTGGACGAGCTTGACAAAGTTGTCGAAGTGGACGAAGTGAAGGAAGTGGGATAAGTGACGAAGTGGACGAAGTGAGAGTGGATGAAGTGGACTAAGTGGACGAAGTGCACGAAGTGGACGAAATTGACGAAGATGACGAAGATGACGAAGTTGACGAAGTGGAGAAAGTGGACGAAGTGGAGGAAGGGGAAGAAATGGAAAAAGTAGAAGAAGAAGAAGAAGAAGAAGAAGAAGAAGAAGAAGATGAAGATAAAGAAGAAGAAGATGACGAAGTTGTTGAAGAGGACGAAATGCAGGAGGTGGACGAACTGGAGGAAGTGTACCAAGTGGACGAAGTTGAGGAAGTGGAAGAACTGGAGGAAGTGCACCAAGTGGACGAAATGGAGGAAGTGGACGAATTGGAGGAAGTGCACCAAGTGGACGAAGTGGAGGAAGTGGGGTGAAGTGGAGGAAGTGGAGGAAGTGGAGTAAGTGGACTAAGTGGACGAAGAGCACAAAGTGGACGAAGTTGACGAAATTGACAAAGCTGACGAAGTGGACGAAGTGGACGAAGGTGTGACGAAGTGGACGAGGTGCACGAAGTTGACAAGACAGTTGACGAAGTGGACGAAGTGGACGAAGTTGACAAAGTTGACCAAGTTGACCAACTTGACGAAGTGGACGAAGTGGAGGAAGTGGAGGAAGTGAAGGAAGTGGACTAAGTGGAGGAAGTGGACTAAGTGGACGAAGTTGACGAAGTGGAAGAAGTTCACGAAGTTGTTCAAGTGGACGAAATGGAGGAAGTGCACCAAGTGGAGGAAGTGGAGGAAGTGGAGGAAGTGGACGAAATGGAGGAAGTGGACGAACTAAAGGAAGTGCACCAAGTGGAGGAAGTGAATGAAGTGGAGGAAGTGGAGGAAGTGGAGGAAGTGGAGTAAGTGGACCAAGTGGACGAAGAGCACAAAGTGGACGAAGTTGACGAAGCTGACGAAGTGGACGAAGTGGAGGAAGTGGAGGAAGTGGACTAAGTTGACGAAGTGGACAAAGTGCACGAAGTTGACAAAGTTGACCAAGTTGACCAACTTGACGAAGTGGACGAAGTGGAGGAAGTGGAGAAAGTGAAGGAAGTGGACTAAGTGGAGGAAGTGGATGAAGTGGAGTAAGTGGACGAAGTTGACGAAATGGACAAAGTTGACGAAGTTGAGGAAGTTGACCAAGTGGAGGAAGTTGAGGAAGTGGGGGAAGTGGACGAAGTTGGTGAAGTGGACGAAGAGGAGAAGTGGACGAAGTGGACGAAGTGGACGAAGTAGACGAAGTGGACGAAGTGGATTAAGTGGACGAATTGGATGAAGTGGAGGACGTGGAGTGGAGGAAGTCGACGAAGTGGACGAAGTTGACGAAGTGCTGGAAGTGGATGAAGTGGACGAAGTGGTTGAAGTTGACGAAGTTCACGAAGTGGAGGAAGTGGAGGAAGTTGACGAAGTTGAAGAAGGGGACGAAGTGGAGGAAGTGGAGGAAGTGGACGAAGTGAACGAAGTGGACGAAGTGGATGAAGTTGATGAAGTTGACGAAGTGGATGGAGTGGAGGAAGTTGACGAAGTAGACGAAGTGGAGAAAGTGGACGAAGTTGGTGAAGTGGACGAAGTGGTCGAAGTGGAGGAAGTGGAGGAAGTGGACTAAGTCGACGAATTGGATGAAGTGGAAGAGGTGGAGGAAGTGGAGGAAGTTGACGAGGTGGACGAAGTAGACGAAGTTGACGAACTGGACGAAGGAACTGGACGAAAAAGTGGACGAAGTGGAGGAAGTGGAGGAAGTTGAGGAAGTGGACTAAGTGGACGAAGTGGACGAAGTGGACGAAATGGAGGAAGTGGACGAACTTGACGAAGTGTTCGAAGTTGACGAAGTGGACGAACTTGACGAAGTTGACGAAGTGGATTAAGTTGACGAAGTTGCGAACTGGATGAAGTGGACGAAGTCGCGAAGTGGAGGAAGTGGACGAAGTAGAGGAACTGGAGGAAGTGGAGGTAGTAGCCTAAGTGGACGAAATTGCGAAGTTGACAAAGTTGATGAAGTTGACGAAGTGGAGGAAGTGGAGGTAGTGGACTAAGCGGACGAAGTTGTCGAAGTTGGAGGAAGTGGAGGAAGTGGACGAAGTGGAGGAAGTTGACGAAGTGACGATGCTGACGAAGTGGACGAAGTTGACTAAGTTGACGACGTTGACGAAGTGGACGAAGTGGACGAAGTTGACAAAGTTGACCAAGGTTACGAAGTTGACGAAGTGGACGAAAGTTGACCAAGTTGACGAAGTGGACGAAGTGAAGGAAGTGGACTAAGTGGAGGAAGTGGATGAAGTGGACTAAGTGGACGAAGATGACGAAGTTCACTAAGTTGACAAAGTTGACGAAGTGGACGAAGTGGACTAATTTGACGAAGTGGACGAAGTGACGAAGTTGACGAAGTGGACGAAGTTGACGAAGTTGACGAAGTGGACGAAGTGGACGAAGTGGACGAAGTTGACGAAGTTGATGAAGTGGAGGAAGTGGAGGAAGTGGAGGAAGTGCAGGAAGTGGAGGAAGTGGACTAAGTTGTCTAAGTAGATAAAGTTGACGAAGTGGAGGAAGTGGAGGAACTGGACGAAGTCTGTGAAGTTGACGAAGTGGAGGAAGTGCAGGAAGTGGAGGAAGTGAACTAAGAGGACGAAGTTGACGTACTGGTGGAAGTGGATGAAGTGGACGAAGTGGACAAAGTTGACGAAGTTCACGAAGTGGAGGAAGTGGAGGAAGTGGACAAAGTTGACGAAATGGACGGAGTGGAAGAAGTTGACGAAGTGGACGAGGTTGACGATGTGGACGAAGTTGACGAAGTGGACGTAGTTGACGAAGTGGACAAAGTGGAGGAAGTGGACAAAGTAGACCAAGTGGAGCGAAGTGGACGAAGTTGCTTAAGTGGACGAAGTGGGGGAAATGGAGGAAGTGGAGGAGGAAGTGGACTAAGTTGGATGAAGTGGAGGACGTGGAGGACATGGAGGAAGTTGACGAGGTGGACGACGTGGACGAAGTTGACGAACTGGACGAAGTGGGCGAAGTGGTAGAAGTGGACGAAGAGGACGAAGTGGACAAAGTTTACGAAGTTGACGAAGTTGACGAAGTGGACGAAGTGGACTAAGTTGACGAAGTTGTGAAGAGGAGGAAGTGGACGAAGTGGAGGAAGTCGACTAAGTGGACGAAGTTGTCGAAGGTGACAAAGTTGACGAAGTGGACAAAGTTGACGAAGTTGACGAAGTTGAGTGAAGTGCGAGCGACGAAGTTGACGAAGTGGACGAAGTGGAAGAAGTTGAGGAAGTTGACGAAGGGAACGAAATGGAGGAAGTTGACGAAGTGGAGGAAGTGGTTGAAGTGGAGGAAGTGGACTAAGTGAACGAAGTGGACGAAGTTGATGAAGTTGACCAAGTGGACAGAGTGGAAGAAGTTGACGAAGTGGACGAAGTTGACAAAGTGGACGAAGTGGAGGAAGTTGACGAAGTGGACGAAGTGGAGGAAATTGACGAAGTGGACGAAGTTGCTGAAGTGGACGAAATGGATAAAGTGGAGGAAGTGGACGAAATGGACGAAGTGGTTAAAATTCACGAAGTGGATAAAGTGGACGAAGTGGACGAAGTTGATGAATTTGCGACATGGAGGAAGTGGAGGAAGTGAACGCAGTGGACGAAGTGGACGAAGAGGACGAAGGACGAAGTTGACGAAGTGCACGAAGTTGAGGAAGTTGACGAAGTGGACGAACGAAGTGGATGAAGTTGACGAAGTGAAGGAAGTGGAGGAAGTGGAGGAAGTGGTCTAAGTGGAGGAAGTGACGAGGACGAAGTGGACGAAATGGACGAAGTGGTCGAAATTCACGAAGTGGATGAAGTGGACGAGTGAGAGTGATAATTGCGACGTGGAGGAAGTGAGGAAGTGGAGGAAGTGGTGTAAGTGGACGAAGTTGACGACGTGACGAAGTGGAGTAAGTTGACGAAGTCGCGAAGTGAATGACGTGGACGAAGTGGACGAAGTAGAGGAACTGGAGGAAGTGGAGGTAGTAGCCTAAGTGGACGAAATTGTCGAAGTTGACAAAGTTGATGAAGTGACGAAGTGGAGGAAGTGGAAGAAGTGGAGGTAGTGGACTAAGCGGACGAAGTTGTCGAAGTTGACGAAGTGGAGGAAGTGGAGGAAGTGAAGGAAGTGGACGAAGTGGAGGAAGTGGAGGAAGTTGACGAAGTTGACGAAGCTGACGAAGTGGACGAAGTGGACGAAGTTGACTAAGTTGACGACGTTGACGAAGTGGACGAAGTTGACGAAGTTGACCAAGTTGAAGAAGTTGACGAAGTGAACGAAGTTGACAAAGTTGACCAAGTTGACGAAGTGGACGAAGTGAAGGAAGTGTACTAAGTGGAGGAAGTGGATGAAGTGGACGAAGATGACGAAGTTGATGAAGTTGACAAAGTTACGAAGTGGACGAAGTGGACGAATTGCGAAGTGGACGAAGTAGACGAAGTGGACGAAGTGACGAAGTGGACGAAGTGGACGAAGTGGACGAAGTTGACGAAGTTGATGAAGTGGAGGAAGTGGAGGAAGTGAAGGAAGTGCAGGAAGTGGAGGAAGTGGACTAAGTAGAGAAAGTTGACGAAGTGGAGGAAGTGAGGAACTGGACGAAGTGGAGGAAGTGCAGGAAGTGGAGGAAGTGAACTAAGTGGACGAAGTTGACGTACTGGTGGAAGTGGATGAAGTGGACCAAGTTGATGAAGTTGACGAAGTTCACGAAGTGGAGGAAGTGGACGAAGTGGAGGAAGTGGAGGAAGTGGAGGAAGTGGACAAAGTTGACGAAATGGACGGAGTGGAAGAAGTTGACGAAGTGGACAAAGTTGACAAAGTGGACGTAGTTGACGAAGTGGACAAAGTGGAGGAACTAGACAAAGTAGATCAAGTGGAGGAAGTTGAGGAAGTGGGCGAAGTTGGTTAAGAGGACGAAGTGGACGAAGTGGAGGAAACGGAGGAAGTGGATGAAGTGGACTAAGTTGGATGAAGTGGAGGACGTGGAGGACATGGAGGAAGTTGACGAGGTGGACGACGTGGACGAAGTTGACGAACTGGACGAAGTGGGCGAAGTGGTAGAAGTGGACGAAGTGGACGAAGAGGACGAAGTGGACAAAGTTGACGAAGTTGAGGAAGTTGACGAAGTGGACGAAGTGGAGTAAGTTGACGAAGTTGCAAAGAGGAGGAAGTGGACGAAGTGGAGGAAGTGGACTAAGTGGACGAAGTTGTCGAAGTGACAAAGTTGACGAAGTGGACAAAGTTGACGAAGTTGACGAAGTTGAGGAAGTGACGAAGTGGTCGAAGTTGACGAAGTTGACGAAGCGGACGAGTTGACGAAGTGGACGAAGTGGAAGAAGTTGAGGAAGTTGACGAAGTGGACGAAGTGGACGAAGTGGAGGAAGTGGACGAAGTGGAGAAGTGGATGAAGTGAACGAAGTGGACGAAGTTGATGAAGTTGACCAAGTGGACAGAGTGGAAGAAGTTGACGAAGTGGACGAAGTTGACAAAGTGGACGAAGTGGAGGAAGTTGGTGAAGTGGACGAAGTGGAGGAAATGGACGAAGTGGACGAAGTTGCTGAAGTGGACGAAGTGGATGAAGTGGAGGAAGTGGACGAAATGGAGGAAGTGGACGAAGTGAACGAAGTGGATGAAGTGGACGAAGTGGACGAAGTTGACGAAGTGCACGAAGTTGAGGAAGTTGAGGAAGTGGACGAACGAATTGGACGAACGAAGTGGACGAAGTTGACGAAGTGAAGGAAGTGGAGGAAGTGGTCGAAGTGGAGGAAGTGGATGAAGTTGACGAAGTGGACAAAGTGGAGGAAGTGGAGGAAGTGGACGAAATGGACGAAGTGGTCGAAATTCACGAAGTGGATGAAGTGGATGAAGTGGAGGAAGTGGACGAAGTGGATGAAGTGGACGAAGAGGACGAAGTTGATGAAGTGCACGAAGTTGAGGAAGTTGAGGAAGTGGACGAATGAATTGGACAACGAAGTGGACAAAGTTGACGAAGTGAAGGAAGTGGAGGAAGTGGACTAAGTGGAGGAAGTGGAGGAAGTGGATGAAGTGGACTAAGTGGACGAAGATCACGAAGTTGACAAAGTTGACGAAGTGGACGAAGTGGACGAATTGATGAAGTGGACGAAGTTGACGAAGTCGACGAAGTGGACGAAGTGGACGAAGTTGACGAAGTTGATGAAGTGGAGGAAGTGGAGGAAGTGCAGGATGTGGAGGAAGTGGACGAAGTGGACTAATTAGAGAAAGTTGACGAAGTGGAGGAAGTGGAGGAACTGGACGAAGTCTGTGAAGTTGACGAAGTGGCGAAGTGGAGGAAGTGGAGGAAGTGAACTAAGTGGACGAAGTTGACGTACTGGTGGAAGTGGATGAAGTGGACGAAGTGGACAAAGTTGACGGAGTTGGACGAAGTTGACGAAGTTGGCGAAGTTGACGAAGTGGAGGAAGTGGACGAAGTGGACGAAGTGGACTAAGTTGACGAAGTGGACGAAGTGGAAGAAGTTGACGAAGTGGACGAAGTTGACGAAGTGGACGAAGTTGACGAAGTGGACGTAGTTGACGAAGTGGATGAAGTGGAGGAAGTGGACGAAGTAGACGCAAGTGGAGGAAGTGGACGAAGTTGGTTTAGTGGACGAAGTGGAGGAAGTGGAGGAAGTGGACTAAGTTGGATGAGGTGGAGGACGTGGAGGACATGGAGGAAGTTGACGAGGTGGACGAAGTTGACGAACTGGACGAAGTGGGCGAAGTGGTAGAAGTGGACGAAGTGGACGAAGAGGACGAAGTGGAGTAAGGTGACGAAGTTGCGAAGAGGAGGAACTGGACGAAGTGGTCGAAGTTGACAAAGTTGACGAAGTGGACAAAGTTGACGAAGTTGAGGAAGTGGACGAAGTGGACGAATCGGACGAAGTTGACGAAGTGGACGAAGTGGAAGAAGTTGAGGAAGTTGACGAAGTTGACGAAGGGACGAATGAAGGAGTGGACGAAGTGGAGGAAGTGGACGAAGTGGAGGAAGTGGACGAAGTGAACGAAGTGGACGAAGTTGATGAAGTTGACCAAGTGGACAGAGTGGAAGAAGTTGACGAAGTTGACGAAGTGGACGAAGTAGAGGAAGTTGACGAAGTGGACGAAGTGGAGGAAATGGACGAAATGGATGAAGTGGAGGAAGTGGGCGAAATGGACGAAGTGGTTGAAATTCACGAAGTGGATGAAGTGGACGAAGTGGACGAAGTTGATGAATTTGCGACGTGGAGAAGTGGACGAAGTGGACGAAGTGGAGGAAGAGGACGAAGTTGACGAAGTGCACGAAGTTGAGGAAGTTCACGAAGTGGACGAAGAGGACGAAGTGGACAAAGTTGACGAAGTTGAGCAAGTTGACGAAGTGGACGAAGTGGAGTAAGTTGACGAAGTTGCGAAGAAGAGGAAGTGGACGAAGTGGACTAAGTGGACGAAGTTGTCGAAGTTGACAAAGTTGACGAAGCGGACAATGTTGACGAAGTTTACGAAGTTTACGAAGTTGACGAAGTGGACGAAGTGGTCGAAGTTGACGAAGTTGACGAAGCGAACGAAGTTGACAAAGTGGACGAAGTGGAAGAAGTTGAGGAAGTTGACGAAGTTGACGAAGGGGACGAAATGCAGGAAGTGGACGAAGTGGAGGAACGAAGTTGTCGAAGTTGACAAAGTTGAGGAAGTGGACAAAGTTGACGAAGTGGCCGAAGTTGATGAAGCGAACGAAGTTGACAAAGTGGACGAAGTGGAAGAAGTTGAGGAAGTTGACAAAGTTGACGAAGTTGACGAAGGGGACGAAATGCAGGAAGTGGACGAAGTGGAGGAAGTTGACGAAGTGGAGGAAGTGGACGAAGTCAACGAAGTGGACGAAGTCGATGAAGTTGACCAAGTGGACAGAGTGGAAGAAGTTGACGAAGTGGACGAAGTTGACAAAGTGGACGAAGTGGAGGAAGTTGACGAAGTGGACGAAGTGGAGGAAATGGACGAAGTGGAGGAAGTGGAGGAAGTGGACGAAATAGACGAAGTGGTCGAAATTCACGAAGTGGATGAAGTGGACGAAGTGGAGTAAGTTGATGAATTTTCGACGTGGAGGAAGTGGAGGAAGTGGAGGAAGTGGACTATATGGACGAAGTTGACGAAGTGGAGTAAGTTGACGAAGTCACAAAGTGGATGAAGTGGACGAAGTGGACGAAGTAGAGGAATTGGACGAAATGGAGGTAGTGCCCTAAGTTGACGAAGTGGAGGAAGTGGAGGTAGTGGACTAAGCAGACGAAGTTGTCGAAGTTGACGAAGTGGAGGAAGTGGACGAAGTGGACGAAGTGGAGGAAGTGGAGGAAGATGACGAAGTTGAGGAAGTTGAGGAAGTGGACGAAGTTGACGAAGTTGATGATGCGACGAAGTTGACGAAGTGGACGAAGTGGAAGAAGTTGAGGAAGTTGACGAGGTGGACGACGTGGACGAAGTTGACGAACTGGACGAAGTGGGCGAAGTGGTAGAAGTGGACGAAGAGGACGAAGTGGACAAAGTTGACGAAGTTGAGGAAGTTGATGAAGTGGAGGAAGTTGTCGAAGTTGAGAACAGGAGGAAGTGGACGAAGTGGACGAAGTTGTCGAAGTTGACAAAGTTGACGAAGTTGACGAAGTGGACAAAGTTGACAAAGTTGACGAACCTGTGGAAGTGGACGAAGTGGACGAAGTGGTCGAAGTGGACGAAGTGGACGAAGTGGACGAAGTTGAGGAAGTTGACGAAGTGGAAGAAGTTGACGAAGTTGACGAAGGGGACGAAATGGAGGAAGTTGACGAAGTGGAAGAAGTGGACGAAGTGGACGAAGTGGACGAAGTGCACGAAGTTGATGAAGTTGACCAAGTGGATAGAGTGGAAGAAGTGGACTAAGTAGAGAAAGTTGACGAAGTGGAGGAAGTGAGGAACTGGACGAAGTCTGTGAAGTTGACGAAGTGGACGAAGTGAAGGAAGTGCAGGAAGTGGAGGAAGTGAACTAAGTGGACGAAGTTTACGTACTGGTGGAAGTGGATGAAGTGGACGAAGTGGAAAAAGTTGACGAAGTTGTCGAAGTTGAGGAAGTGGACGAAGTGGTCGAAGTTGATGAAGTTGACGAAGCGGACGAAGTTGACGAAGTGGAAGAAGTTGAGGAAGTTGATGAGGTTGACGAAGGGGACGAAATGGAGGAAGTGGACGAAGTGGAGGAAGTGGAGGAAGTGGAGGAAGTGGACGAAGTGGACGAAGTGGACGAAGTGGACGAAGAGGACGAAGTTGACGAAGTGCACGAAGTTGAGGAAGTTGACGAAGTGGACGAACGAAGTTGACGAAGTGAAGGAAGTGGAGGAAATGGAGGAAGTGGATGAAGTTGACGAAGTGGACGAAATGGACGAAGTGGTCGAAATTCACGAAGTGGATGAAGTGGACGAAGTGGAGTAAGTTGATGAATTTTCGACGTGGAGGAAGTGGAGGAAGTGGAGGAAGTGGACTAAGTGGACGAAGTTGACGAAGTGGAGTAAGTTGACGAAGTCGCGAAGTGGATGAAGTGGACGAAGTAGAGGAATTGGAGGAAGTGGAGGTAGTACCCTAAGTGGACGAAATGGTCGAAGTTGACAAAGTTGATGAAGTTGACGAAGTGGAGGAAGTGGAGGTAGTGGACTAAGCGGACGAAGTTGTCGAAGTTGACGAAGTTGAGGAAGTGGAGGAAGTGGACGAAGTGGAGGAAGTTGACGAAGTGGACGAAATTGACTAAGTTGACGACGTTGACGAAGTGGACGAAATGGACGAAGTTGACAAAGTTGACGAAGTTGACGAAGTGGACGAAGTTGACAAAGTGACCAAGTTGACGAAGTGGACGAAGTGAAGGAAGTGGACTAAGCGGAGGAAGTGGAGGAAGTGGATGAAGTGGACTAAGTGGACGAAGATGACGAAGTTGACAAATTTGACGAAGTGGACGAATTTGACGAGGTGGACGAAGTTGAAGGAAGTGGACTAAGCGGAGGAAGTGGAGGAAGTGGATGAAGTGGACTAAGTGGACGAAGATGACGAAGTTGACAAATTTGACGAAGTCGACGAAGTGGACGAAGTGGACGAAGTCGACGAAGTGGACGAAGTTGACGAAGTGGACGAAGTCGACGAAGTGGACGACGTTGACGAAGTGGACGAAGTTGACGAAGTGGACGAAGTTGATGAAGTGGAGGAAGTGGAGGAAGTGAAGCAAGTGCAGGATGTGGAGGAAGTGGACTAAGTGGACTAAGTAGAGAAGTTGAAGAAGTGGAGGAAGTGGAGGAACTGGACGAAGTCTGTGAAATTGACGAAGTGGAGGAAGTGGAGGAAGTGGAGGAAGTGAACTAAGTGGACGAAGTTGACGTACTGGTGGAAGTGGATGAAGTGGACAAAGTTGACGAAGTTGGCGAAGTTCACGAAGTGGAGGAAGCGGACGAAGTGGAGGAAGTGGACAAAGTTGACGAAATGGATGCAGTGGAAGAAGTTGACGAAGTGGACGAGGTTGACGATGTGGACGAAGTTGACGAAGTGGACGAAGTGGAGGAAGTGGACGAAGTGGACGAAGTGGACTAGGTGGTCGAAGTTGTCGAAGTGGACAAAGTTGACGAAGTGGACAAAGTTGACGAAGTTGACGAAGTTGAGGAAGTGAACGAAGTGGTCGAAGTTGACGAATCGGACGAAGTTGACGAAGTGGACGAAGTTGAGTAAGTTGACGAAGTTGACGAAGGGATGAAATGCAGGAAGTGGAGGAAGTGGAGGAAGTGGAGGAAGTGGAGGAAGTGGAGGAAGTGGACGAAGTTGATGAAGTTGACCAAGTGGACAGAGTGGAAGAAGTTGACGAAGTGGACGAAGTTAACAAAGTGGACGAAGTGGAGCAAGTTGACGAAGTGGACGAAGTGGAGGAAATGGACGAAGTGAACGAAGTTGCTAAAGTGGACGAAGTGGATGAAGTGGAGGAAGTGGACGAAATGGACGAAGTGGTTAAAATTCACGAAGTGGATAAGTGGAGGAAGTGGACGAAGTTGATGAATTTGCGACGTGGAGGAAGTGGAGGAGGTGGAGGAAGTGGAGGAAGTGGACGAAGTGAACGAAGTGGACGAAGTGGACGAAGAGGACGAAGTTGACGAAGTTGACGAAGTTGACGAAGTTGACGATGCGGACGAAGTTGACGAAGTGGACGAAGTGGAAGAAGTTGAGGAAGTTGACGAGGTGGACGACGTGGACGAAGTTGACGAACTGGACGAAGTGGGCGAAGTAGTAGAAGTGGACGAAGTGGACGAAGAGGACGAAGTGGACAAAGTTGACGAAGTTGAGGAAGTTGACGAAGTGGACGAAGTGGAGTAAGTTAACGAAGGAGGAAGTGGACGAAGTGGAGGAAGTGGACTAGGTTGACGAAGTTGTCGAAGTTGACAAAGTTGACGAAGTGGACAAAGTTGACGAAGTGGACGAAGTGGACAAAGTTGACGAAGTTGACGAAGTTGACGAAGTTGAGGAAGTGAACGAAGTGGTCGAAGTTGACGAATCGGACGATGTTGACGAAGTGGACGAAGTGGAAGAAGTTGAGGAAGTTGACGAAGTTGACGAAGGGGATGAAATGCAGGAAGTGGACGAAGTGGAGGAAGTGGACGAAGTGGAGGAAGTGGACGAAGTGAACGAAGTGGACAAAGTTGATGAAGTTGACCAAGTGGACAGAGTGGAAGAAGTTGACGAAGTTGACGAAGTGGACGAAGTTGACAAAGTGGACGAAGTGGAGGAAGCTGACGAAGTGGACGAAGTGGAGGAAATGGACGAAGTTGCTGAAGTGGACGAAGTGGATGAAGTGGAGGAAGTGGGCGAAATGGACGAAGTGGTTGAAATTCACGAAGTGGATGAAGTGGACGAAGTGGACGAAGTTGAGGAATTTGCGACGTGGAGGAAGTGGACGAAGTGGAGGAAGTGGACGAAGAGGACGAAGTTGACGAAGTGCACGAAGTTGAGGAAGTTGAGGAAGTGGACGAACGAAGTGGACGAAGTTGACGAAGTGAAGGAAGTGGAGGAAGTGGTCTAAGTGGAGGAAGTGGATGAAGTTGACGAAGTGGACGAGGTGGAGGAAGTGGAGGAAGTGGACGAAATGGACGAAGTGGTCGAAATTCACGAAGTGGATGAAGTGGACGAAGTGGAGTAAGTTGATGAATTGCGACGTGGAGGAAGTGGAGGAAGTGGACTAAGTGGACGAAGTTGACGAAGTTGACGAAGTGGAGTAAGTTGACGAAGTTGCGAAGTGGATGAAGTGGACGAAGTGGACGAAGTGGACGAAGTAGAGGAACTGGAGGAAGTGGAGGCAGTAGCTTAAGTGGACGAAATTGTCGAAGTTGACAAAGTTGATGAAGTTGACGAAGTGGAGGAAGTGGAGGTAGTGGACTAAGTGGACGAAGTTGTCGAAGTTGACAAAGTTGACGAAGTGGAGGAAGTGGAGGAAGTGGAGGAAGTGGACAAAGTGGAGGAAGTTGCCGAAGCTGACGAAGTGGACGAAGTGGACGAAGTTGACTAAGTTGACGACGTTGACGAAGTCGACAAATTGACCAAGTTGACGAAGTGGACGAAGTTGACGAAGTGGACGAAGTTGACAAAGTTGACCAAGTTGACGAAGTGGACGAAGTGAAGGAAGTGGAGGAAGTGGAGGAAGTGGATGAAGTAGACTAAGTGGACGAAGTTGACGAAGTTGACAAAGTTGACGAAGTGGACGAAGTTGACGAAGTTGACGAAATGGACGAAGTCGACGAAATTGACGAAGTGGACGAAGTGGAGGAAGTGGACGAAGTTGACGAAGTTGATGAAGTGGAGGAAGTGGAGGAAGTGAAGGAAGTGCAGGAAGTGGAGGAAGTGGACTAAGTGGACTAAGTAGAGAAAGTTGACGAAGTGGAGGAAGTGGAGGAACTGGACGAAGTCTGTGAAATTGACGAAGTGGACGAAGTGGAGGAAATGGAGGAAGTGAACTAAGTGGACGAAGTTGACGTACTAGTGGAAGTGGATGAAGTGGACGAAGTGGACAAAGTTGACAAAGTTGTCGAAGTTGAGGAAGTGGACGAAGTGGTCGAAGTTGACGAAGTGGACGAAGCGGACGAAGTTGACGAAGTGGACGAAGTGGAAGAAGTTGAGGAAGTTTACGAAGGGGACGAAATGGAGGAAGTGGACGAAGTGGAGGAAGTGGAGGAAGTGGACGAAGTGGACGAAGTGAACGAAGTCGACGAAGTTGATGAAGTTGACCAGGTGGACAGAGTGGAAGAAGTTGACGAAGTTGACGAAGTGGACGAAGTTGACAAAGTGGAGGAAGTTGACGAAGTGGACGAAGTGGAGGAAATGGACGAAGTTGCTGAAGTGGACGAAGTGGATGAAGTGGAGGAAGTGGACGAAATGGACGAAGTGGTTGAAATTCACAAAGTGGATAAAGTGGACGAAGTTGATGAATTTGCGACGTGGAGGAAGTGGAGGAAGTGGACGAAGTGGGCGAAGTGGACGAAGTGGAGGAAGTGGAAGAAGTCAACGAAGAGGATGAAGTTGATGAGTGGATGAAGTGGAGGAAGTGGCCGAAGTGGCCGAAGTGGACGAAGTGGGGGAAGTGGAGGAAGTGGAAGGAGTCAACGAAGCGGATGAAGTTGATGAGTGGACGGAGTGGAGGAAGTGGAGGAAGTGGCCGAAGTGGAGGAAGTGTAGGAAGTGGAGGAAGTTTACGAAGTGGACGAAGTGGAAAAGTGGACGAAGTTGGTGAAGTGGACTAAGTGGAGAGGTGGAGGAAGTGGACGAAGTGGACGAGGTGAACGAAGTGGATGAAGTTGATGAAGTTGCCGAAGTTGACGATGTGGACGATGTTGACGAAGTGGACGAAGTGGACGAAGTTGACGAAGTGGACGAAGTGGACGAAGTGGATGAAGTGGACGAAGTGGACGAAGTGGAGGAAGTGGAGGAAGTAAAGGAAGTGGAGGAAGTGGAGGAAGTGGAGGAAGTGGACTAAATGGACGAAGTTGACGAAGTGGACGGAGTAGAGGAAGTGAACGAAGTGGGGAAGTGGAGGAAGTGGGGAAGTGGAGGAAGTGGAAGAAGTCAACGAAGTGGAAGAAGTCAACGAAGTGGATGAGTGGACGGAGTGGAGGAAGTGGAGCAAGTGGCCGAAGTGGACGAAGTGGATGAAGTGGAGGAAGTGGAGGAAGTTGACGAAGTGGAGGAAGTGGAAAAAGTGGACGAATTGGTGAAGTGGACGAAGTGGAGAGGTGGAGGAAGTGGACGAAGTGGACGAGGTGAACGAAGTGGATGAAGTTGATGAAGTTGCCGAAGTTGACGATGTGGACGATGTTGACGAAGTTGACGAAGTGGACGAAGTGGACGAAGTGGATAGAGTGGACGAAGTGGAGGAAGTGGAGGAAGTGAAGGAAGTGGAGGAAGTTGACGAACTGGATGAAGTGGGCGAAGTGGTAGAAGTGGACGAAGTGGACGTAGAGGACGAAGTGGACAAAGTTGACGAAGTTGAGCAAGTTGACGAAGTGGACGAGGTGGACTAAGTGGACAAAGTTGACGAAGTGGAGGAAGTGGACGAAGTAGATGAAGTGGACGAAGTGGACTAAGTGGAGGAAGTTGTCGAAGTTGACAAAGTTGACGAAGTGGACAAAGTTGACGAAGTTGACGAAGTGGACGAAGTGGACGAAGTGGTCGAAGTTGACGAAGTTGACGAAGTTGACGAAGCGAACGAAGTTGACAAAGTGGACGAAGTGGAAGAAGTTGAGGAAGTTGACGAAGTTGACGAAGGGGATGAAATGCAGGAAGTGGACGAAGTGGAGGAACGAAGTTGTCGAAGTTGACAAAGTTGACGAAGTGGACAAAGTTGACGAAGTTGACGAAGTTTACGAAGTTGACGAAGTGGGTGAAGTGGTCGAAGTTGACGAAGTGGACGAAGCGGACGAAGTTGACAAAGTGGACGAAGTGGAAGAAGTTGACGAAGTTGACGAAGGGGACGAAATGCAGGAAGTGGACGAAGTGGAGGAAGTTGACGAAGTGGAGGAAGTGGACGAAGTGAACGAAGTGGACGAAGTTGATGAAGTTGACCAAGTGGACAGAGTGGAAGAAGTTGACGAAGTTGACGAAGTTACGAAGTTGACGAAGTGGACGAAGTTGACAAAGTGGACGAAGTGGAGGAAGTTGACGAAGTGGACGAAGTGGAGGAAATGGACGAAATGGTTGAAATTCACGAAGTGGATGAAGTGGACGAAGTTGATGAATTTGCGACGTGGAGGAAGTGGACAAAGTGGAGGAAGTGGACGAAGTGAACGAAGCGGACGAAGAGGACGAAGTTGACAAAGTGCATGAAGTTGAGGAAGTTGACGAAGTGGACGAACGAATTGGACGAAGTTAAATGGAGGAAGTGGAGGAAGTCGTCTAAGTGGAGGAAGTGGATGAAGTTGACAAAGTGGACGAAGTGGAGGAAGTGGAGGAAGTGGACGAAGTGGACGAAGTGGTCGAAATTCACGAAGTGGATGAAGTAGACAAAGTGGAGTAAGTAAATGAATTTGCGACGTGGAGGAAGTGGACTAAGTGGACAAAGTTGACGAAGTGGAGTAAGTTGACGAAGTTCCGAAGTGGATGAAGTGGACGAAGTGGACAAAGTAGAGGAACTGGAGGAAGTGTTGGTAGTAGCTTAAGTGGACGAAATTGTCGAAGTTGACAAAGTTGATAAGTTGACGGAGTGGAGGAAGTGGAGGTAGTGGACTAAGTGGACGAAGTTGTCGAAGTTGACAAAGTTGACGAAGTGGAGGAAGTGGACGAAGTGGACGAAGTGGACAAAGTGGAGGAAGTCGAGGAAGTTGACGAAGCTGACGAAGTGGACGAAGTTGACTATGTTGACGACGTTGACGAAGTGGACGAAGTTGCCAAAGTTGACCAAGTTGACGAAGTGGACGAAGTGGACGAAGTGGACAAAGTTGACCAAGTTCACGAAGTGGACGAAGTGAAGAAAGTGGGCAAAGTGGAGGAAGTGGACGAAGATGGACGAAGTTGACGAAGTGGACGAAGTGGACGAAGTTGACGAAGTGGACGAAGTTGACGAAGTGGACGAAGTTGACGAAGTCGACGAAATATACGAAGTTGACGAAGTCGACGAAGTGGAGGAAGTGGACGAAGTTGACGAAGTAGACGAAGTTGACGAAGTTGATGAAGTGTAGGAAGTGGAGGAAGTGAAGGAAGTGCAGGAAGTGGAGGCAGTGGACTAAGTAGAGAAAGTTGACAAAGTGTAGGAAGTGGAGGAACTGGACGAAGTCTGTGAAGTTGACGAAGTGGAGGAAGTGGAGGAAGTGGAGGAAGTTGACGAAGCTGACGAAGTGGACGAAGTGGACGAAGTTGACTAAGTTGACGACGTTGACGAAGTGGACGAAGTTGCCAAAGTTGACCAAGTTGACGAAGTGGACGAAGTGGACAAAGTTGACCAAGTTCACGAAGTGGACGAAGTGAAGGAAGTGGGCAAAGTGGAGGAAGTGGACGAAGATGACGAAGTTGACGAAGCGGACGAAGTTGACGAAGTGGACGAAGTGGACGAAGTTGAGGAAGTGACGAAGTGGACGAAGTTGACGAAGTCGACGAAGTTGACGAAGTGACGAAGTGGACGAAGTGGAGGAAGTGGACGAAGTTGACGAAGTTGATGAAGTGAGGAAGTGGAGAAGTGGAGGAAGTGGAGGAAGTGAAGGAAGTGCAGGAAGTGGAGGCAGTGGACGAAGTAGAGGAGAAGTTGACGAAGTGGAGGAACTAGAGGAACTGGACGAAGTCGTGAAGTTGACGAAGTGGAGGAAGTGGAGGAAGTGGAGGAAGTGGATGAAGTGGAGGAAGTGGACGAAGTTGACAAAGTGCACGAAGTTGACGAAGTGGACGAAGTTGACGAAGTGGACGAAGTCGAGGAAGTGGAGGAAGTGGAGGAAGTAGACGAAGTGGACGAAGTTGATGAAGTGGAGGAAGTGGAGGGAGTGGACGAAGTGGACGAAGTGGTGGAAGTGGAGGAAGTGGACTAAGTGGACGAAATTGACGATGTTGATGAAATTGACGAAGTGCAGGAAGTGGTGGAAGTGGAGCAAGTGAAGGAAGTCAACGAAGTTGACGAAGTTGACAAAGTGGACGAAGTTGACGTAGTTGACGAAGTGGATGAAGTCGAGGAAGTGGAGGAAGTTGACGAAGTTGACAATTGACGAAGTTGATGAAGTGGAGGAAGTGGACGAAGTGGAGGAAGTGGACGAAGTGAACGAGTGGACTAAGTGAACGAAGTGGAGGAAGTGCACTGAGTGGACTAAGTGGACGAAGTGGACGAAGTGAAGGAAGTTGACGAAGTTGACGAAGTTGACAAGTGGACGAAGTTGACGAAGTGGACGAAGTTGACGAAGTGGACGAAGTTGACGAAGTGGACGAAGTTGACGAAGTTGACGAAGTGGACGAAGTGGACGAAGTGGACGAAGTGGACGAAGTTGACGAAGTGGACGAAGTTGACGAAGTGGACGAAGTGGACGAAGTGGACGAAGTGGAAGAAGTTGACGAAGTGGACGAAGTTGACGAAATGGAGGAAGTGGAGGAAGTTGAGGAAGTGGACGAAGTTGATGAAGTGGAGGAAGTGGAGGAAATTGAGGAAATGGAGGAAATGGAGGAAGTGGACGAAATGGAGGAAGTGGAGGAAGTGAAGGAAGTTGACGAAGTTGACGAAGTGGACGAAGTTGACGACGTGGACGAAGTGGACGAAGTTGACGAAGTGGACGAAGTGGAAGAAGTTGACGAAGTGGACGAATTGAAGAAGTTGACGAAATGGAGGAAGTGGAGGAAGTTGAGGAAGTGGACGAAGTGTATGAAGTGGAGGAAGTGGAGGAAGTGGAGGAAATGGAGGAATGGAGGAAGTGGAGGAAGTGGAGGAAGTGGAGGAAGTGGAGGAAGTGAAGGAACTTGACGAAGTTGACGAAGTTGACAAAGTGGACGAAGTTGACAAAGTTGCCGAAGTTGACAAAGTGGAAGAAGTGGACGAAGTTGACGAAGTGGAAGAAGGTGACGAAGTGGACGAAGTTGACGAAATTGACGAAATTGACGAAGTTGACGAAGTTGACGAAGTGGAGGAAGTGGAGGAAGTGGAGGAAGTGGAGGAAGTTGACGAAGTTGACGAAGTTGACAAAGTGGACGAAGTTGACGAAGTTGACGAAGTGGACGAAGTGGAGGAAGTGGAGGAAGTGGACGAAGTGGACGAAGTTCACAAATTGGACGAAGTTGACGAAGTGGACGAAGTGGAGGAAGTGGAGAAGTGGAGGAAGTGGAGGAAGTGGACGAAGTGGAGGAAGTGGACGAAGTGGACGAAGTTGACGAAGTGGACGAAGTGGACGAAGTGGACGAAGTTGACGAAGTGAAGAAGTGGACGAAGTTGACGAAGTTGACCACGTTGACGAAGTGGAGGAAGTGGAGAAAGTGGAGGAAGTTGACGAAGTTGACGAAGTGGAGGAAGTGGACGAAGTTGGTGAAGTGGAGGAAGTGGACGAAGTGGACGAAGTTGGCGAAGTGGAGGAAGTGGACGAAGTGGACGAAGTTGACGAAGTTGAAGAAGTGGACGAAGTTGACGAAGTTGACGAAGTCGAGGAAGTGGAGGAAGTGGAGGAAGTGGACGAAGTTGAAGAAGTTGACGAAGTAGACGAAGTTGACGAAATGGACGAAGTTGACGAAGTGGAAGAAGTTGACGAAGTGGACGAAGTGGACGAAGTGGAGGAAGTTGAGGAAGTGGACGAAGTTGGTGAAGTGGAGGAAGTGGAGGAAGTGGAGGAAGTGGAGGAAGTGGAGGAAGTGAAATGGAGGAAGTGGACGAAGTTGACGAAGTGGTGGAAGTGGACGAAGTGGACTAAGTGGACGAAGTTGACGAAGTTGACGAAGTGGACGAAGTGGAAGAAGTGGACGAAGTGGAGGAAGTTGACGAAATGGAGGAAGTAGACGAAGTTGGGGAAGAAGAGGAAGTGGAGGAAGTGAGGAAGCGGACTAAGTGGACGAAGTTGACGAAGTGGTGCAAGTGGACGAAGTGCACTAAGCGGACGAAGTTGACGAAGTTGAAGAAGTGGACGAAGTTGACGAAGTTGACGAAGTTGACCAAGTTGACAAAGTGGAGGAAGTGGAGGAAGTGGAGGAAGTGGACGAAGTTGACGAAGTGGAGGAAGTGGAGGAAGTCGATAAAGTGGAGGAAGTGGACGAAGTTGACAAGTGCACGAAGTTGACGAAGTGGACGAAGTTGATGAAGTGGAGGAAGTGGAGGAAGTGGACTAAGTGGACGAAGTTGACGATGTGATAAATTGACGAAGTGCAGGAAGTGGTGGAAGTGGAGCAAGTGAAGGAAGTCGACGAAGTTGACGAAGTTGACAAAGTGGACGAAGTTGACGAGTTGACGAAGTGGATGAAGTCGAGGAAGTGGAGGAATTGACGAAGTTGACGAAGTTGACGAAGTTAACGAAGTGGAGGAAGTGGACGAAGTGGAGGAAGTGGACGAAGTGAACTGAGTGGACTAAGTGGACGAAGTGGAGGAAGTGCACGAGTGGACGAAGTGGACGAAGTGGAGGAAGTGGAGGAAGTGAAGGAAGTTGACGAAGTTGACGAAGTTGACGAAGTGGACGAAGTTGACGAAGTTGACGAAGTTGACGAAGTGGACGAAGTTGACGAAGTGGACGAAGTTGACGAAGTGGACGAAGTTGACGAAGTGGACGAAGTGGACGAAGATGACGAAGTGGACGAAGTGGACGAAGTGGACGAAGTTGACGAAGTGGACGAAGTTGACGAAATGGAGGAAGTGGAGGAAGTTGAGGAAGTGGACGAAGTTGACGAAGTGGAGGAAGTGGACGAAGTGGAGGAATGGAGAAGTGGAGGAAGTCGAGGAAGTGGACGAAGTGGAGGAAGTGGAGGAAGTGAGGAAGTTGACGAAGTTGACGAAGTGGACGAAGTTGACGAAGTGGACGAAGTGGACGAAGTTGACGAAGTGGACGAAGTTGACGAAGTTGACGAAGTGGACGAAGTGACGAAGTGGACGAAGTGGACGAAGTGGACGAAGTTGACGAAGTGGACGAAGTTGACGAAGTGGAGGAAGTGGAGGAAGTTGAGGAAGTGGACGAAGTTGACGAAGTGGAGGAAGTGGAGGAAGTGGAGGAAGTGGAGGAAGTGGAGGAAGTCGAGGAAGTGGACGAAGTGGAGGAAGTGGAGGAAGTGAGGAAGTGGACGAAGTTGACGAAGTGGACGAAGTTGACGAAGTGGACGAAGTGGACGAAGTTGACGAAGTGGACGAAGTTGACGAAGTGGACGAAGTGGACGAAGTTGACGAAGTGGACGAAGTGGAAGAAGTTGACGAAGTGGACGAAGTGAGAAGTTGACGAAGTGGAGGAAGTGGAGGAAGTTGAGGAAGTGGACGAAGTGGACGAAGTGGAGGAAGTGGAGGAAGTGGAGGAAGTGGAGGAAGTGGAGGAAGTGGAGGAAGTGAAGCAAGTTGACGAAGTGGACGAAGTGGACGAAGTTGACAAAGTGGACGAAGTTGACGAAGTGGACGAAGTTGACGAAGTGGACGAAGTGGACGAAGTGGAAGAAGGTGACGAAG
This sequence comes from Vigna reflexopilosa, assembly GCA_027742785.1. Taxonomy (NCBI): domain Eukaryota; kingdom Viridiplantae; phylum Streptophyta; class Magnoliopsida; order Fabales; family Fabaceae; genus Vigna; species Vigna reflexopilosa. The sequence goes on from CM050923.1 coordinate 19,841,813, forward strand.
TGGACGAAGTTGACGAAGTGGACGAAGTTGACGAAGTGGACGAAGTGGAGGAAGTGGAGGAAGTGGAGGAAGTGGAGGAAGTGGAGGAAGTGGAGGAAGTTGACGAAGTTGACGAAGTGGACGAAGTTGACGAAGTTGACGAAGTGGACGAAGTTGACGAAGTGGAGGAAGTGGACGAAGTTGACGAAGTGAGAAGTGGACGAAGTTGACGAAGTGGACGAAGTGGAGGAATGGAGAAGTGGAGGAAGTGGAGGAAGTGGACGAAGTGGAGGAAGTGGACGAAGTGGACGAAGTGACGAAGTGGACGAAGTGGACGAAGTGGACGAAGTTGACGAAGTGGACGAAGTTGAGAAGTGGACGAAGTTGACGAAGTGACGAAGTGGACGAAGTGGAGGAAGTGGAGAAGTGGAGGAAGTGGAGGAAGTGACGAAGTTGACGAAGTGGAGGAAGTGGACGAAGTTGGGAAGTGGAGGAAGTGGACGAAGTGGACGAAGTGGACGAAGTGGAGGAAGTGGACGAAGTGGACGAAGTTGACGAAGTTGAAGAAGTGGACGAAGTGGACGAAGTGACGAAGTGAGGAAGTGGAGGAAGTGGAGGAAGTGGACGAAGTGGACGAAGTTGGACGAAGTGGAGGAAGTGGAGGAGTGGACGAAGTGGACGAAGTGGAGGAAGTGGACGAAGTGGAGGAAGTGGAGGAAGTGGACGAGTGACGAAGTGGACGAAGTGACGAGTGAGAAGTTGACGAAGTGCAGGAAGTGGACGAAGTGGACGAAGTGGAGGAAGTGGAGAAGTGGAGGAAGTCGACGAAGTGGACGAAGTTGACGAAGTGGACGAAGTTGACGAAGTTGACGAAGTGGAGAAGTCGAGGAAGTGGAGGAAGTGGACGAAGTTGACGAAGTTGACGAAGTTGACGAGGTGACGAAGTGGACGAAGTGGAGGAAGTGGACGAAGTGGAGGAAGTTGACGAAGTGGACGAAGTGACGAAGTTGACGAAGTGGACGAAGTTGACGAAGTGGAGGAAGTGGAGGAAGTGGACGAAGTGGAGAAGTAGAGGAAGTGGAGGAAGTGGACGAAGTGGACGAAGTGACGAAGTGGACGAAGTGGACGAAGTGGACGAAGTGGACGAAGTGGAAGAAGTGGACGAAGTGGAGAAGTTGACGAAGTGGACGAAGTTGACGAAGTGGACGAAGTTGACGAAGTGGACGAAGTGGACGAAGTTGACGAAGTGGACGAAGTTGACGAAGTGGACGAAGTTGATGAAGTGGAGGAAGTGGAGGAAGTGGAGGAAGTGGAGCAAGTGGAGGAAGTGGAGGAAGTGGACGAAGTTGACGAAGTGGGAGGATGACGAAGTGGACGAAGTGGACGAAGTTGACGAAGTGGAGGAAGTGGACGAAGTGGACGAAGTGGAGAAGTTGACGAAGTGGACGAAGTTGACGAAGTGGACGAAGTTGACGAAGTAACGAAGTGGAGGAAGTGGAGGAAATGGAGGAAGTGGAGGAAGTGAGGAAGTCGACGAAGTTGACGAAGTGGACGAAGTTGACGAAGTGGACGATGTCGGGAAGTGGAGGAAGTGGACGAAGTTGACGAAGTTGATGAAGTGGACGAAGTTGACGAAGTGGTGAAGTGGAGGAAGTGGACGAAGTGGACGAAGTTGATGAAGTTGACGAAGTGACAAGTGGACGAAGTGGACGAAGTGGACGAAGTGGATAAGTGACGAAGTGGACGAAGTTGACGAAGTGGACGAAGTGAGGAAGTGGAGGAAGTGGACGAAGTGACGAAGTGGACGAAGTTGACGAAGTGGACGAAGTGACAAAGTGGAAGAAGTTGACGAAGTGGACGAAGTTGACGAAGTGGAGGAAGCTGAGAAGTGGACGAAGTGGAGGAAGTGAGGAAGTTGACGAAGTGGACGAAGTGGAGGAAGTGGAGGAAGTGGACGAAGTTGACGAAGTGGACGAAGTGGAGAAGTTGACGAAGTGGACGAAGTTGACGAAGTGGGAAGTGGAGGAAGTTGAGGAAGTGGACGAAGTGGATGAAGTGGAGGAAGTGAGAAGTGAGGAAGTGGAGGAAGTGGAGGAAGTGGACGAAGTGGACGAAGTTGACGAAGTGATGGAAGTGGACGAAGTTGACGAAGTGGACGAAGTGGAGAAGTGGACGAAGTTGACGAAGTGGACGAAGTTGACGAAGTGGACGAAGTGGACGAAGTTGACGAAGTGGAGAAGTGGACGAAGTGGACGAAGTTGACGAAGTGACGAAGTGGACGAAGTTGACGAAGTGGAGGAAGTGGAGGAAGTGGAGGAAGTGGAGGAAGTGGAGGAAGTGGACGAAGTGACGAAGTTGACGAAGTGGACGAAGTGACGAAGTGGACGAAGTGGACGAAGTTGACGAAGTTGACGAAGTGGACGAAGTTGACGAAGTTGACGAAGTGGAGGAAGTGAGGAAGTGTAGAAGTGGACGAAGTTGACGAAGTGGACGAAGTGGACGAAGTGGACGAAGTGGAGGAAGTGGACGAAGTGGAGGAAGTGGACGAAGTGGACGAAGTGGAGGAAGTGGACGAAGTGGACGAAGTTGACGAAGTGGACGAAGTTGACGAAGTGGACGAAGTTGACGAAGTGGACGAAGTGGACGAAGTGGAGGAAGTTGACGAAGTGGAAGAAGTTGACGAAGTGGATGAAGTTGACGAAGTGGAGGAAGTGGAGGAAGTGAGGAAGTGGACGAAGTTGGACGAAGTGGAGGAAGTGGAGGAAGTGGAGGAAGTGGAGGAAGTGGAGGAAGTGGAGGAAGTGGACGAAGTGGACGAAGTTGACGAAGTGGAGGAAGTTGACGAAGTGGACGAAGTGACGAAGTGGAGGAAGTGGACGAAGTTGACGAAGTTGACGAAGTGGACGAAGTGACGAAGTGGAGGAAGTGGAGGAAGTGGACGAAGTGGAGAAGTGGACGAAGTGGACGAAGTGACGAAGTGGACGAAGTTGACGAAGTGGAGGAAGTGGACGAAGTGACGAAGTGGACGAAGTGGACGAAGTGGAGGAAGTGGAGGAAGTGGACGAAGTGGACGAAGTGGACGAAGTGGACGAAGTGACGAAGTGGACGAAGTGGACGAAGTGGATGAAGTGGACGAAGTGGAGAAGTTGACGAAGTGGACGAAGTGCGAAGTGGACGAAGTTGACGAAGTGGAGAAGTGGACGAAGTGGACGAAGTGGAGGAAGTGGACGAAGTGGAGGAAGTGGACGAAGTGGAGAAGTTGACGAAGTGGACGAAGTGGACGAAGTTGACGAAGTGGACGAAGTGGACGAAGTGGACGAAGTGGACGAAGTTGACGAGTGGACGAAGTGGACGAAGTGGACGAAGTTGACGAAGTGGAGGAAGTGGAGGAAGTGGAGGAAGTGGACGAAGTGGAGAAGTGGAGGAAGTGGACGAAGTGGAGGAAGTGGAGGAAGTGGACGAAGTGGACGAAGTTGACGAAGTGGACGAAGTGGACGAAGTGGACGAAGTGGACGAAGTTGACGAAGTGGAGGAAGTGGACGAAGTGGACGAAGTTGACGAAGTTGAGGAAGTGGACGAAGTGGAGGAAGTGGAGGAAGTGGAGGAAGTGGAGGAAGTGGAGGAAGTGGAGGAAGTGGACGAAGTTGACGAAGTGGACGAAGTGGACGAAGTGGACGAAGTTGAGGAAGTGGACGAAGTGAGGAAGTGGACGAAGTGGACGAAGTTGACGAAGTGGACGAAGTGGACGAAGTGGACGAAGTGGACGAAGTGGAGGAAGTGGACGAAGTTGACGAAGTGGACGAAGTGGACGAAGTTGACGAAGTGGACGAAGTGGACGAAGTTGACGAAGTGGACGAAGTGGAGGAAGTGGAGGAAGTGGAGGAAGTGGACGAAGTTGACGAAGTGGACGAAGTTGACGAAGTGGACGAAGTGGAGGAAGTGGACGAAGTGGAGGAAGTGGACGAAGTTGACGAAGTGGAGAAGTGGACGAAGTGGACGAAGTGGACGAAGTGGACGAAGTTGACGAAGTTGACGAAGTGGAGGAAGTGGAGGAAAGTGGAGGAAGTGGAGGAAGTGGAGGAAGTGGACGAAGTGGACGAAGTGGAGGAAGTGAGGAAGTGGACGAAGTGGACGAAGTTGACGAAGTGGACGAAGTGGAGGAAGTGGAGGAAGTGGACGAAGTGGACGAAGTGACGAAGTGACGAAGTGACGAAGTGGAGAAGTGGACGAAGTGGACGAAGTGGACGAAGTGGACGAAGTGGACGAAGTGGAGAAGTGGACGAAGTGGAGGAAGTGAGAAGTGGAGGAAGTGGAGGAAGTGGAGGAAGTTGACGAAGTGGAAGAAGTTGACGAAGTGGACGAAGTGGACGAAGTGGACGAAGTTGACGAAGTTGACGAAGTGGACGAAGTTGACGAAGTGGACGAAGTGGAGGAAGTGGAGGAAGTGAGAAGTGGAGGAAGTGGAGGAAGTGGACGAAGTGGACGAAGTGGAGAAGTGGACGAAGTGGAGGAAGTGGAGGAAGTGGACGAAGTGGACGAAGTGGACGAAGTGGAGGAAGTGGACGAAGTGGACGAAGTGGACGAAGTGGACGAAGTGACGAAGTTGACGAAGTGGAGAAGTGGACGAAGTGGACGAAGTTGACGAAGTGGACGAAGTGGACGAAGTGAGAAGTTGACGAAGTGGAGGAAGTGGACGAAGTGAGGAAGTGGAGGAAGTGGAGGAAGTGACGAAGTGGAGAAGTTGACGAAGTGGACGAAGTGGACGAAGTGGACGAAGTTGACGAAGTTGACGAAGTGGACGAAGTTGACGAAGTGGAGGAAGTGGAGGAAGTGGAGGAAGTGAGAAAGTGGAGGAAGTGGAGGAAGTGACGAAGTGGACGAAGTGGACGAAGTGGACGAAGTGAGGAAGTGGAGGAAGTGGACGAAGTGGACGAAGTGGACGAAGTTGACGAAGTGGAGGAAGTGGACGAAGTTGACGAAGTGGTGAAGTGGAGGAAGTGGAGGAAGTGACGAAGTGGACGAAGTGGACGAAGTGAGATGACGAAGTGGACGAAGTTGACGAAGTGGACGAAGTGGACGAAGTTGACGAAGTGGATGAAGTTGACGAAATGGACGAAGTGGAAGAAGTGGACGAAGTGGAGGAAGTGGAGGAAGTGGACGAAGTGGACGAAGTGGACGAAGTGGAGGAAGTGGACGAAGTTGACGAAGTGACGTAGTTGACGAAGTGGAGGAAGTGGAGGAAGTGGAGGAAGTGGAGGAAGTGGAGGAAGTGAAGTAAGTGACGAAGTGGACGAAGTTGATCAAGTGGACGAAGTGGTGGAAGTGGACGAAGTGGACGAAGTTGACGAAGTTGAGCAAGTTGACGAGGTGGAGGAAGTAGAGGAAGTGAGGAGGTCGAGGAAGTGGAGGAAGTTGACGAAGTGGACAAGTTCACGAAGTGGACGAAGTTGACGAAGTGGACGAAGTTGACGTAGTTGACGAAGTGGAGGAAGTGGAGGAAGTGGAGGAAGTGGACGAAGTGGAGGAAGTGGAGGAAGTGAAGAAGTGGAGGAGTGGTGGAATGACGAAGTGGACGAAGTTGGTGAAGTGGACGAAGTGAAGGAAGTGGACGAAGTGGACGAAGTTGACGAAGTGGAGGAAGTGGAGGAAGTGGACGAAGTGGACGAAGTTCACGAAGTGGTGAAGTGGACGAAGTGGAGGAAGCTGACATTGGACGAAGTTGATGACGTTGACGAAGTTGACGAAGTGGACGAAGTTGACGAAGTTGACGAAGTGGACGAAGTCGAAGAAGTTGACGAAGTGGAAGAAGTGGACGAAGTTGACGAAGTTGACGAAATGGAGGAAGTGGAGGAAGTGGACGAAGTGGTGGATTGGAGGAAGTGGAGGAAGTGGAGGAAGTGGACTAAGTGGACGAAGTTGACGAAGTGGAGGAAGTGGACGAAGTGGACGAAGTGGACGAAGTGACGAAGTTGACGAAGTGGAAGAAGTGGACGAAGTTGACGAAGTGACGAAGTGGACGAACTGGAGGAAGTGGAGGAAGTTGACGAAGTTGACGAAGTTGACGAAGTGGAAGAAGTTGACGAAGTGGAGGAAGTTGACGAAGTTGACAAAGTGGACGAAGTTGACGAAGTGGAGGAAGTGGAGGAAGTGGAGGAAGTAGAGGAAGTCGACGAAGTTGACGAAGTTGACGAAGTGGACGAAGTTGACGAAGTGGACGAAGTGGACGAAGTTGACGAAGTTAGGAGGTGGAGGAAGTGAATGAAGTGGACGAAGTTGACGAAGTGGAGGAAGTGGAGGAAGTGGACGAAGTGGAGAAGTGGACGAAGTGGACGAAGTGACGAAGTGGACGAAGTGGACGAAGTGGACGAAGTGGACGAATGGACGAAGTTGAGAACGGGAAGAAGTTGACGAAGTGGACGAAGTGTCAAGTGGACGAAGTTGACAAAGTGGAGGAAGTGGAGGAAGTGGAGGAAGTTGACGAAGTGGAGGAAGTGAGGAAGTGAAGGAAGTTGACGAAGTTGACGAAGTGGACGAAGTGGACGAAGTTGACGAAGTGGACGAAGTGGACGAAGTTGACGAAGTGGACGAAGTGGACGAAGTTGACGAAGTGGACGAAGTTGACGAAGTTGACGAAGTGGAGGAAGTGGAGGAAGTTGAGGAAGTGGACGAAGTTGGTGAAGTGGAGGAAGTGGAGGAAGTGGAGGAAGTTGACGAAGTGGAGGAAGTGGACGAAGTGGACGAAGTGGACGAAGTTGACGAAGTGGAGGAAGTGGACGAAGTGGAGAAGTGGACGAAGTTGACGAAGTTGACGAAGTGGACGAAGTGGAAGAAGTGGACGAAGTTGACGAAGTGGACGAAGTCGAGGAAGTGGAGGAAGTGGGGAAGTGGAGGAAGTGAGGAAGTGGAGCAAGTGGAGGAAGTCGACGAAGTTGACGAAGTGGACGAAGTTGACGAAGTTGACGAAGTTGAGGAAGTGGACGAAGTGGAGGAAGTGGAGGAAGTGGACGAAGTTGACGAATTGGACGAAGTTGACGAAGTGGACGAAGTGGAGGAAGTGGCGAAGTGGAGGAAGTGGACGAAGGTGACGAAGTTGACGAAGTGGTGGAAGTGAACGAAGTGGAGGAAGTTGACGAAGTGGAGAAGTGGATGAAGTTGACGAAGTGGAGGAAGTGGACGAAGTTGACGAAGTGGACGAAGTTGACGAAGTGGAGGAAGTGGATGAAGTGGACGAAGTTGACGAAGTGGAGGAAGTGGAGGAAGTGGAGGAAGTGGACGAAGTGGAGGAAGTGGACGAAGTGGACGAAGTGGACGAAGTGGACGAAGTGGACGAAGTGGACGAAGTTGACGAAGTGGACGAAGTGGATGAAGTTGCGAAGTGGACAAGTTGACGAAGTGGAGGAAGTGGAGGAAGTTGACGAAGTGGAGGAAGTGGAGGAAGTGAAGGAAGTTGACGAAGTTGAAGAAGTTGACGAAGTGGACGAAGTGGACGAAGTTGACGAAGTGGACGAAGTTGACGAAGTGGACGAAGTGACGAAGTTGACGAAGTGGACGAAGTTGACGAAGTGGACGAAGTTGACGAAGTGACGAAGTGGAGCAAGTGGAGGAAGTGGAGGAAGTGGACGAAGTGGTGAAGTGGACGAAGTGGAGGAAGTGGAGGAAGTGGAGGAAACGGAGGAAGTAGAGGAAGTGGACGAAGTTGACGAAGTTGACGAAGTGGTGGAAGTGGACGAAGTGGACTAAGTGGACGAAGTTGACGAAGTGGATGAAGTGGACGAAGTGGACGAAGTGGACGAAGTTGACGAAGTGGAGGAAGTGGAGGAAGTGGACGAAGTTGACGAAGTTGACGAAGTGGACGAAGTTGACGAAGTTGACGAAGTGGACGAAGTCGAGGAAGTGGAGGAAGTTGACGAAGTTGACAAGTGGACGAAGTTGACGAAGTGGAGGAAATGAGCGAAGTGGACGAAGTTGACGAAGTGGAGGAAGTGGACGAAGTGGAAGAAGTGGACGAAGTTGACGAAGTTGACGAACTGGACGAAGTTGAGGATGTGGAGGAAGTGCAGGAAGTGGACGAAGTGGTGGAAGTGGACGAAGTTGAAGAAGTGGACGAAGTTGACGAAGTTGACGAAGTGAGGAAGTGGAGGAAGTGGAGGAAGTGGAGGAAGTGGAGGAAGTGGATTAAGTGGACGAAGTGATGAAGTTGACGAAGTGGTGGAAGTGGACTAAGTGGACGAAGTTGACGAAGTTGAGAAGTTGACGAAGTGGAGGAAGTAGAGGAAGTGGAGGAGGTCGAGGAAGTGGAGGAAGTTGACGAAGAGGACAAGTTGACGAAGTGGACGAAGTTGACGAAGTTGGCGAAGTGGACGACGTGGACAAAGTTGACGAAGTGACGAAGTGGAGGAAGTGGAGCAAGTGAAGAAGTGGAGGAAGTGGAGGAATAGACGAAGTGGACGAAGTTGGTGAAGTGGACGAAGTGAAGGAAGTGGAGGAAGTGGACGAAGTTGACGAAGTTGACGAAGTTGACGAAGTGGTGGAAGTGGAGGAAGTCGACGAAGTGGACGAAGTTGACGAAGTTGGTGAAGTGGAGGAAGTGGAGGAAGTGACGAATTGGACGAAGTTGACGACGTTGACGAAGTTGACGAAGTGGACGAAGTGGACGAAGTTGACGAAGTTGACGAAGTGAACGAAGTGGAAGAAGTTGACGAAGTGGACGAAGTTGACGAAGTTGACGGAGTGGACGAAGTGGAGGAAGTGGAGGAAGTTGACGAAGTGGAGGAAGTGGAGGAAATGCACGAAGTTGGTGATTTGAGGAAGTGGACGAAGTTGATGAAGTGGTGGAAGTGGACGAAGTGGACGAAGTGGACGAAGTTGACGAAGTTCAAGAAGTGGAAGAAGTGGACGAAGTTGACCAAGTTGACCAAGTTCACGAAGTGGAGGAAGTGGAGGAAGTTGACGAAGTTGACGAAGTTGACGAAGTGGAAGAAGTTGACGAAGTGGACGAAGTTGACGAAGTTGACAAAGTTGACGAAGTTGACAAAGTTGACGAAGTGGAGGAAGTGGAGGAAATGGAGAAAGTGGAGGAAGTCGACGAAGTTGACGAAGTGGACGAAGTGGACGAAGTCGAGAAAGTGGAGGAAGTCGAGGAAGTTGACGAAGTTGACAATTCGACGAAGTTGACGAAGTGGACGAAGTCGAGGAAATGGGCGAAGTGGAGGAAGTGGACGAAGTTGACGAAGTGGTGGAAGTGGACGAAGTGGAAGAAGTGGACGAAGTGGACGAAGTTGACGTAGTGGACGAAGTCGAGGATGGGGAGGAAGTGGAGGAAGTGGAGGAAGTCGACGAAGTTGACGAAGTTGACAAAGTGGATGAAGTTGACAAAGTGGACGAAGTTGACGAAGTTTACATAGTGGACGAAGTCGAGGAGGTGGAGGAAGTGGACGAAGTTGAGAAATTGGACGAAGTTGACGAAGTTGACGAAGTGGACGAAGTAGAGGAAATGGGCGAAGTAGAGGAAGTGGACGAAGTGGAGGAAGTGGACGAAGTTGACAAATTGGACGAAGTTCACGAAGTGGAGGAAGTGGAGGAAGTGGACGAAGTGGAGGAAGTTGAAGAAGTGGACGAAGTTGACGTAGTTGACGAAGTGGAGGATGTTAGAAGCGGCTGCAGCGGAGTGGTTAGCGTGGGATAACAAACCAAGAGGGTTTTTGATACGAACGTGTGCCTTTTAATTTCTACTCAATTAAACTTACCAAGCAAATAATAAAGACAAATAAAGAGAGTAAGGTTGAGAGAAATTTGCACAGATGATTTTATCCTGGTTCGGATCTTACCAATCCTACGTCCAGTCGCTTATCTCAAACAAGATAAACCTTTTTCACTAACACAAAACAATTACAAATTACAATCACAAAGAAACACAATTTGTAAAAGTTTAGAAACCACCTCTCTTGATACCACAAGAGATGAACCTACACCTCCTTTGAGTCTTCACAAAGGATGAACACCTCCTCCGAATACTTCACGAAGGATGATTCTCTTCCGAACACCTCCTTAGACACACCAAGGATGAATCGGCTATTTCCTCTGTCACCGTAGCAGGACTTCACCAGCTCCACAGACACGAGTTTCACAAGCCGAACAAGAACACACAAGTCTCAATGATTTCTGAGTACTAGAGCACAAGGGAAGAGTTCTTTTTGAGATAAAGAGTGAGCCATTTTATAGACTCAGCCTAATACCCTTCCATTCTTCGAAAACGGGCCATCTAACGCATTTAATCGATTAACATAAATATTAATCGATTAATAATGAGTACAACGACTAGTTTTTCAAATCTGAAACCCCCAACGGCTAGTTTTTCAAATCTGAAACCCCCAACGGCTAGTGTTAATTGATTATTCTCAGAAATAATCGATTAACTAAATAAATCAAATATAAATTACAAGAATCAACCCTAATACATATTTGAGCACTATTACATCAACTTTGATTATTATAAAAGCTTTATAAAATACAGAGATCTTCAATTTGTCTTTATGGATCTTGACTTGTGCAAATCTGTTCATCATCAAAACTTCATCTTTGATTTTTGCTAACATTCTCCCCCTTTTTGATGATGATCAAAAACTCCTTTGATTTAAAGCTTTTAGTAATAATCTGGATAAAACACAACTTACGGAAGAAAAAGTGCATTAGTGAATAAGCACAAATAGCACAAATAGGCAAATAAGCTTTAAACATTTTCTCCCCCTTTTTGATCATAATTAAAAAGTTGTGTTTGATGTTCTCCTCCTAAGATAATACTCCCCCTTAATAAAAGCAAGTATGCATATGAGCTAAAAATATTTTAAATTTAAAGATTCATTCAAACATGCACAAAAGGATATATAAAGCAAATATTTTTAGGATAAAGAACTTATAAAACATTGTTTAATCATATATTGAACTATATAAGATAGGAATTTTTAAAAAAAATGCAATCCTAAGATATTTCTAAAAACTTCCTAGATCTCTTCTAATGTTTACCCCTGTAGATATGCCTCCAACTTCGTAATGATAATCCTCTAGGTTGTTTCCACATTTTGTTTAGATCTTCATCTTGAGGATTGTCATCATTCTTTGCTTCATTTGTTGTCTTCTACAAATCTTCATCATTGCCTGCATGTAATTCAACTGACTCAAGAGGTTTTGCCTCAAGGTCTACAATTTCATCAAAGACAACATGCACACATAAAAATTTTTCCGATTGAAAACTATATATGCTTTGTATATTAGAAGATATTAAAAAAAAATAGTTTCATCGGCCTTGGAATAAAATTTTCTTAAATTTTGTTTTAAAGAAATTCTAAATATTAAACAATAGGTACCCAACTACTTGTATGGGTCCTTTGGGTTAGATTTAGAAAAAAGAAATCATTTTACAACCCAAACATATCTACCACTTGGAACACCATAATGCTTAATTTTACATTTATTTGAAGTATGACCCTTTTTCATACAATAAAAGCATGATACAAAGTTTGTGTTCCTATAAGTTGTTCCTTTTTCTACCCATGTTCTACGGGTTCTATTATTATGTTTATTTTTAATTTTAGGAACATACTTATTTTTAACAACCTTATTTTCATTATTTTTACTACATTCTCCTAAGGTTGTGTGTTCTAGTAGTTTCTTAAAATTTTCACAAGAAGCACATTCATCACTACTAGTAAATTTACCCTTTTCAAAAAATAAAACTTTATTTTTCAAATCTTTATTTTCTTCAAAAATATTTTCAAAATTTAATTTTAACTTTTTATTTTCTTCAGAAATATTTTCAAAGTCTAATTTTAAATTTTTGAAATCCTTTTTCAATTTCTTATGAGCTTTATCTAATTTTTCAGATTCTACTATTAAAGCAGCATAAGTTTCATGCAATTCATCTTCACTAATTTGACTATAATTATCAGAATCGCTAGATGTACTTACTTGGCTTCCAGCGTCGTCGTTCACCACTAAACAGATGTTTGCTTCTTCATCAGATTCGCTCAAATCGGAAATTGTTTCGTTGTCATCGTCCCATGCGATGTAGGCTTTCTTTTTCTTGAAGTTTTTCTTTTCCTTTAATTCTTCACTTTTCTTTTGATTTGGGCAGTCTGCTTTTAAGTGCCCCTTTTCTCCGCAACCATAACATTTATACTGTGAGGAAGATCCTTGATTTTCTTTTTTTTCGAATTTTAATCTTCCTTTGTCTTTTGATTTCATGAACCTGTTGAGCCTTTTTATCATGAGTCTCAAATTTTCTTCATCTTCTGAATCTTCATCTTCCATTTTGCTCTTGCTCCTTTCTACCTCAGATTTCAAGGCTAGACTCTTTTTCTTGGTTTTTGCTTTTGCTTCTTCTTCATCTAGTCTTCCGAGGTCAAGTTCATGTTCCCTCAACTTTCCAAAAAGTGCCGCCATAGTCATGGTGTTGAGATTTTGTGACTCCGAGATTGCAGTCACCTTTGGTTGCCACGACCTGTCTAAAGACTTCAAGATTTTAATGTTTAATTCATCAGTATCAAACGACTTACCTAGTCCAATGAGATGATTGACAATGTTGGTGAAGCATTTTTGAACGTCGGAAATTGTTTCTCCTTGCTTCATCCGGAACATTTCATACTCTTGAATTAGGGAGTTCTTTCTTGCCCTCTTTACGTCATCTGTTCCTTCATGTGTCACTCTGAGCATGTCCCACATTTCTTGAGCAGTTTTGCAGACAGAAACCCTGTAGAACTCATCAACAGTCAATGCTGATGCAATGATATTCCGAGCTTTTACGTCATTTTGAAATCTTTTCTTTTCTTCAATGGTCCATTGACCACGAGGCTTTGGTTCCTGTATATTGTTAGTAGGAACAGAAGAACCAGACACAATAACATCCCAAATTTCACAATCAATAGATTCAATAAATATTTGCATCCTTACCTTCCAGAATGCATAGTTCTCACCTATGAATAGTGGGGGTCTATTGATTGATGCACCCTCTGCAAAGGTTTGATGTGATCCTGCCATTTGAATGACTATCAAAGCAAGCTCTGATACCAATTGTTAGAATCGCTGCAACGGAATTATTAGCGTGGAACAAACCAAGAGGGGGGTGAATTGGTTATATACTTTTATTGTGCCTTTTATTATTTTTCTCTTAATTTTTCTTACTGGGCGAATGATTAAATATAAATGACAGAGTAAGGGAAAGAGAAAAATTACACAGGTGATTTTATCCTGGTTCAGATCACAAGGATCCTACGTCCAGTCGCTTATCTCAAACAAGATAAACCTTTTTCACTAACACAAAACACTTACAAATATTAGTCACAAAGAAAAACAATTTGTAAGAGTTTAGAAATACCACCTCTCTTGAAACCACAAGAGATGAACTTACACTTCCTTTGAATCTTTACAAAGGATGACCACCTCCTTCGAATGCTTCACGAAGGATGATTCTCTTCCAGGCACTTCCTCGGACACACCAAGGATGAACAAGCTATTCCTCTATCACCGCAGAAGCACTTCAGGACTTTGCAGACAAGAGTTTCCTTAGCTTCAACAATCTCACAAAGTTCTCAAAGAGTTCAGAGATCTTTTTCACAAGGGAAGAGTTATTTTTGAGATAAAGAGTGAGCCAATTTATAGACTCAGCCTAATACCCTTCCATTCTTCGAAAACGGGCCATCTAACGCATTTAATCGATTAACATAAATATTAATCGATTAATAATGAGTACAACGACTAGTTTTTCAAATATGAAACCCCCAACGGCTAGTTTTTCAAATTTGAAACACCCAACGGCTAGTGTTAATTGATTATTCTCAAAAATAATCGATTAACTAAATAAATCAAATATAAATTACAAGAATCAACCCTAATACATATTTGAGCACTATTACATCAACTTTGATTATTATAAAAGCTTTATAAAATACAGAGATCTTCAATTTGTCTTTATGGATCTTGACTTGTGCAAATCTGTTCATCATCAAAACTTCATCTTTGATTTTTGCTAACAGAGGAAGTGGAGGAAGGGGAGGAAGTGGAGGAAGTGGAGGAAGTGGACTAAGTGGACGAAGTTGACGAAGTCGTGGAAGTGGACGAAGTGGAGGAAGTGAACGAGTGGACGAAGTTGACGAATTTGACAAAGTGGACGAAGTGGACGAGGTTGACGAAGGGGACGAAGTTGACGAAGTACATGAAGTTGACGAAGTGGACGAATTGGACCAAGTACCGAAGTTGACAAAGTGAACGAAGTAAAGGAAGTGGAGGAATTTGACGAAGTGAACGAAGTGGAGGAATTGGAGGAAGTGGAGGAAGTGGACTAAGTGGACGAAGTTGACGAACTTGACTAAGTGGACGAACTGGACGAAGTGTATGAAGGTGACGAAACAGACGAAGTGGAGGATGTGGATGAAGTTGACGAAGCTAAGTGGACGAAGATGACGAAGTTAAGTGGACGAAGTTGACGAAGTTGATGAAGTGGAGGAAGTGGACGATGTTGACGAAGTGGAGGAAGTGGAGGAATTTGACGAAGTGAACGAAATGGAGGAATTGGAGGAAGTGGAGGAAGTGGACTAAGTGGACGAAGTTGACGAACTTGACTAAGTGGACGAACTGGACGAAGTGTATGAAGGTGACGAAACAGACGAAGTGGAGGATGTGGACGAAGTTGACGAAGTTAAGTGGACGAAGATGACGAAGTTAAGTGGACGAAGTTGATGAAGTGGAGGAAGTGGAGGAAGTGGAGGAAGTTGAAGAAGTGGACGAAGTGGAGGAAGTTGAAGAAGTGGACGAAGTTGACGAAGTTGACGTAGTTGACGAAGTGGAGGAAGTGGAGGAAGGGGAGGAAGTGGAGGAAGTGGAGGAAGTGACTAAGTGGACCAAGTTGATGAAGTTGGCGAAGTGGTGGAAGTGGAGTAAGTGGACGAAGTTGACGAAGTTGAGCAAGTTGACGAGGTGGAAAAATTAGAGGAAGTGGAGGAGGTCGAGAAGTGGAGGAAGTTGACGAAGAGGACAAAGTTGACGAAGTGGACGAAGTTGGCGAAGTGGACGAAGTTGACGAAGTTGGCGAAGTGGAGGAATTGGAGGAAGTGGAGGAAATGAAGAAAGTGTAGGAAGTGGAGGAAATAGACGAAGTGGACGAAGTTGGTGAAGTGGACGAAGTGAAGGAAGTGGAGGAAGTGGACTAAGTGGACGAACTTGACGAAGTGGTGGAAGTGGAGGAAGTGGACTAAGTGGACGAAGTTGACGAAGTTGGTGAAGTGGAGGAAGTGGAGGACGGTGACGATTTGGACGAAGTTGAGGAAGTTGATGACGTTGACGAAGTTTACGACGTTGACGAAGTTGACGAAGTGGACGAAGTTGACGAAGTTGACGAAATGGACGAAGTGGAAGAAGTTGACGAAGTTGACGAAATGGAGGTGGAGAAAGTGCACGAAGTTGGTGAAGTGGAGGAAGTGGACTAAGTGGACGCAGTTGACGAAGTGGTGGAAGTGGACGAAGTGGGCTACGCGGACGAAGTTGACGAAGTTGAAGAAGTGGACGAAGTTGACGAAGTTGACCTAGCTGACCAAGTTGACGAAGTGGAGGAAGTGGAGGAAGTATACTAAGTTGACGAAGTTGATGAAGTTGACAAAGTGGTGGAAGTGGAGGAAGTGGACTAAGTGGACGAAGTTGACGAAATGGACGAAGTGGAAGAAGTTGACGAAGTGGACGAAGTGGACGAATTGGACGAAGTGAACGAAGTGGACGAAGTTGACGAAGTTGAGCAACTTGACAAAGTGGAGGAAGTCGAGGAAGTCGAGGAAGTCGACAAAGTGACGAAGTTGACAAATTGGACGAAGTTGACGAAGTTTACGAAGGGAAAGAAGTCGACGATGTGGAGGAAGTGGAGGAAGTAGATGAAGTGGACGAAGTTGGTGAAGTGGAGGAAGTGGACTAAGTGGACGAAGTTGACGAAGTTGACGAAGTGGTGGACGTGGAGGAAGTGGACTAAGTGGACGAAGTTGATGAAGTTGGTGAAGTGGACGAAGTGAAGGAAGTGGAGGAACGTGACGAATTGGACAAAGTTGACGAAGTTGACGACGTTGAGGAAGTTGACGACGTTGACGAAGTTGACGAAGTGGACGAAGTTGACGAAGGGGACGAAGTGGAAGAAGTTGACAAAGTGGACGAAGTTGACGAAGTGGACGAAGTGGACGAAGTGGACGAAGTGGACGATGTTGACGAAGTTGACGAAATGGAGGAAGTGGAGGAAGTGCACGAAGTTGGTGAAGTGGAGGAAGTGGAGGAAGTGGAGGAAGTGGACTAAGTGGACGAAGTTCACGAAGTGGTGGAAGTGGACGAAGTGGATTAAGCCGACGAAGTTGACGAAGTGGACGAAGTTGACGAACTGGACGAAGTTGACGAACTGGACGAAGTTGACGAACTGGACGAAGTTGACGAATTTGACCAAGTTGACGAAGTTGACGAAATTGACAAAATCAACGAAGTTGAAAAAGTTGACGAAGTGGAGGAAGTGGAGGAAATGGAGGAAATGGAGGAAGTGGAGGAAGTCGACGAAGTTGACGAAGTTGACAAAGTGGATAAAGTTGACAAAGTGGACGAAGTTGACGAAGTTTACATAGTGGACGAAGTCGAGGAGGTGGAGGAAGTGGACGAAGTTGACGAAGTTGAGAAATTGGGCGAAGTTGACGAAGTGGACGAAGTGGAGGAAATGGGCGAAGTGGAGGAAGTGGACGAAGTTGACGAAGTAGTGGAAGTGGACGAAGTGGACGAAGTTGACGAAGTGGACGAAGTCGAGGAAGTGGAGGAAGTGGGCGAAGTGGACAAATCGGACGAAGTTCACGAAGTGGACGAAGTGGAGGAAATGGGCAAAGTGGAGGAAGTGGACGAAGTAGTGGAAGTGGACGAAGTTGAAGAATCGACGAAGTTGACGAAGTGGAGGAAGTGGAGGAAGGGGAGAAAGTGGAGGAAGTGGACTAAGTGGACGAAGTTGATGAAGTTGACGAAGTGGTGGAAGTGGAGGAAGTGGACTAAGTGGGCGAAGTAGACGAAGTGGACGAAGTTGACGAAGCTGACGAAGTTCACGAAGTGGTAGAAGTTGACGAAGTGGACGAAGTTGATGAAGTGGACGAAGTTGACGAAGTTGAGCAAGTTGACAAAGTGGAGGAAGTAGAGGAAGTGGAGGAGGTCGAGGAAGTGGAGGAAGTTGACGAAGAGGACAAGTTGACGAAGTGGACGAAGTTGGCGAAGTGGACGAAGTTGACGAAGTTGACGAAGTTGACCAAGTTGACGAAGTGGAGGAAGTATACTTTGCGGACGAAGTTGACGATGTGGAGGAAGTGGACTAAGTTGACAAAGTGGACGAAGTTGACGAAATGGACGAAGTTGAGCAACTTGACAAAGTGGAGGAAGTGGAGGAAGTCGACGAAGTGACGAAGTTCACAAAGTGGACGATGTCGAGGAAGTGGAGGAAGTAGACGAAGTGGACGATGTTGGTGAAGCGGAGGAAGTGGAGGAAGTGGACTAAGTGGACGAAGTTGACGAAGTGGTAGAAGTGGAGGAAGTGCACTAAGTGGACGAAGTTGATGAAGTTGGTGAAGTGGAGGAGGTGGAGGAAGGTAACGAATTGGACAAAGTTGACGAAGTTGACGACGTTAAGAAGTTGACGACGTTGACGAAGTTGAGGAAGTGGAGGAAGTGGACGAAGTGGACGAAGTTGACGAAGTGGTGGAAGTGGGGAAGTGGACTTAGTGGACGAAGTGGACGAAGTTGACGAAGTTAAGCAAGTTGACGAAGTGGAGGAAGTAGAGGAAGTCGACGAAGTGGAGGATGTCGAGGAAGTGGAGGATGTCGACGAAGTGGAGGAAGTCGACGAAGTGGACAAAGTGGACGAAGTTGACGAAGTGGACGAAGTCGAGGAAGTGGAGGAAGTGGACGAAGTTGGTGAAGTGGACGAAGTGGAGGAAGTGGACGAAGGTGACGAACTGGACGAAGTTGACGAATGCTGACGAAGTTGACGAAGTGGAGGAAGTGGAAGAAGTTGACGAAGTGGACGAAGTTGACGAAGTGGAGGAAGTGGACGAAGTTGACGAAGTGGAGGAAGTGGACGAAGTTGACGAAGTTGACGAAATGGAGGAAGTGGACGAAGTGGACGAAGTTGGTGAAGTGGACGAAATGGACGACGTGGAGGAAGTGGAGGAAGTGGAGGAGTGGAGGAAGTGGAGGAAGTGGACTAAGTGGACGAAGTTGACGAAGTGGAGGAAGTGGACGAAGTTGACGAAGTGGAACAAGTGAACGAACTGGACGAAGTTGACGAAGTTGATAAAGTGGATGAAGTTGACGAAGTGGACGAAGTCGAAGAAGTTGACGAAGTGGACAAAGTTGACGAACATGACAAATGGAGGAAGTGGAGGAAGTTGACGAAGTTGGTGAAGTTGAGGAAGTGGAGGAAGGTGGAGGAAGCGGACTAAGTGGACGAAGTGGTAAGTGGACGAAGTGAACGAAGTGGACGAAGTTGACGAATGGACGAACTGGAAGAAGTGGATGAAGTGGACGAAGTTGACGAAGTTGACAATGTGGAGGAAGTGGACGAAGTGAAGGAAGTGGAGGAAGTGGAGGAAGTCAACGAAGTTGACGAAGTGACAAAGTGGAGGAATTTGACGAAGTTGATGAAGTGGACGAAGTGGAGGAAGTGGACGAAGTTGACGAAATGGACGAAGTGAACGAAGTTGACGAAGTGGAGGAAGTGCACGAAGTGACGAATTGGAGGAAGTTGAGGAAGTGGATGAAGTTGACTAACCAGATGAATTGGACGAAGTGGACGAAGAGGACGAAGTGGAAGAAATTGACGAAGTGGACGAAGTTGGACGAAGTTGACGAAGTTGACGAAGTGGAGGAAGTTGACGAAGTTGACGAAGTGGAGGAAGTGGACGAAGTGGAGGAAGTTGACGAAGTGGAGGAAGTGGAGGAAGTGGACGAAGTTGGACGAAGTGGACAAAGTGGACGAAGTGGAGGAAGTAGACAAAGTGGACGAAGTTCAAGAAGTGGACGAAGTTGACGAAGTGGATGGAGTTGACGAAGTGGACGAAGTTCACGAAGTGGAGGAAGTGGAGAAAGTGGATTAAGCGGACGAAGTTGACGAAGTTGATGAAGTGGACGAAGTAGAGGAAGTGGAGGAAGTGGAGGATGTGGAGGAAGTGGAGAAACTGGAGGAAGTGGAGGAAGTGGACGAAGTAGAGGAAGTGGAGGAAGTGGAGAAGTGGACGAAGTTGACGAAGTGGACGAAGTTGAGGAAGTGGACGAAGTTCGCGAAGTTGACGAAGTGGACGAATAGGACGAAGTGGAGGAAGTGGACGAAGTGGAAGAAGTGGTGGAAGTGGAGGAAGGGAGGAAGTGGAGGAAGTGGACCAAGTGGAGGAAGTGGAGGAAGTTGAGGAAGTGGACTAAGTGAACGAAGTTGACGAATTGGAGGAAGTGGAGGAAGTGAACGAGTGGACGAAGTTGACGAAGTTGACAAAGTGGATGAAGTTGACGAAGTAGTCGAAGTGGCCGAAGTTGACGAAGTGGACGAGGTGGACAAGTGGACCAAGTGGAGGAATGGAAGAAGTGGAAGAAGTGGAGGAAGTGGAGGAAGTGGAGGAAGTCGACGAAGTTAACAAGTGGACGAAGTGGACGAAGTTCACGAAGTGGACGAACTTACAAATGTGACATGGAGGAAGTGGAGGAAGTGGAGGAGGTGGAGGAAGTGGAGGAAGTTGAGGAAGTGGACTAAGTGAACGAAGTTGACGAAGTGGTGGAAGTGGACGAAGTGGAGGAAGTGAACGAGTGGACGAAGTTGACGAATTTGACAAAGTGGACGAAGTGGACGAAGTTGACGAACTGGACGAAATGGACGAAGTTGATAAGTACACGAACTTGACGAAGTGGACGAAGTTGACCAAGTTCACGAAGTTGACGAAGTGGACGAGGTGGACCAAGTGGACAAAGTAGACCAAGTGGAGGAATGGAAGAAGTGGAAGAAGTGGAGGAAGTGGAGGAAGTCGACGAGGTTGACAAAGTGGACGAAGTGGACGAAGTGGACGAAGTTTACGAAGTGGACGAAGTGGAGGAAGTGAAGGGAGTTGAGGAAGTGAAGGGAGTGAACGAAGTGGAGGAAGTTGAGGAAGTGGACGAAGTGGACGAAGTTGACGAAGTCGTGGAAGTGGACGAAGTGGAGGAAGTGAGCGAGTGGACGAAGTTGACGAAGTTGACGAAGTGGACGAAGTGGACGAGGTTGACGAAGTGGACGAAGTTGACGAAGTACACGAAGTTGACGAAGTGGACGAATTGACCAAGTACGAAGTTGACGAAGTGAACGAAGTGGAGGAAGTGGAGGAAGTCGAGGAAGTTGACGAAGTGAACGAAGTGGAGGAATTGGAGGAAGTGGAGGAAGTGGACTAAGTGGACGAACTTGACGAACTTGACTAAGTGGACGAACTTGACGAAGTGTATGAAGGTGACGAAACAGACGAAGTGGAGGATGTGGACGAAGTTGACGAAGTTAAGTGTACGAAGATGACGAAGTTAAGTGGACGAAGTTGACGAAGTTGTTGAAGTGGAGGAAGTGGAGGAAGTCGAGGAAGTGGAGGAAGTGGACGATGTTGACGAAGTGGAGGAAGTGGAGGAATTTGACGAAGTGAACGAAATGGAGGAATTGGAGGGAGTGGAGGAAGTGGACTAAGTGGACGAAGTTGACGAACTTGACTAAGTGGACGAATTGGACGAAGTGTATGAAGGTGACGAAACAGACGAAGTGGAGGATGTGGACGAAGTTGACGAAGTTAAGTGGACGAAGATGACGAAGTTAAGTGGACGAAGTTGACGAAGTTGATGAAGTGGAGGAAGTGGAGGAAGTGGAGGAAGTTGAAGAAGTGGACGAAGTGGAGGAAGTTGAAGAAGTGGACGAAGTTGACGTAGTTGACGAAGTGGAGGAAGGGGAGGAAGTGGAGGAAGTGGAGGAAGTGGACTAAGTGGACCAAGTTGATGAAATTGACGAAGTGGTGGAAGTGGACTAAGTGGACGAAGTTGAGGAAGTTGAGCAAGTTGACGAGGTGGAGGTATTAGAGGAAGTGGAGGAGGTCGAGGAAGTGGAGGAAGTTGACGAAGAGGACAAAGTTGACGAAGTGGACGAAGTTGACGAAGTTGGCGAAGTGGACGAAGTTGACGAAGTGGACGACGTGGACAAAGTTAACGAAGTGGAGGAATTAGAGGAAGTGGAGGAAATGAAGAAGGTGGAGGAAGTGGAGGAAATAGACGAAGTGGACGAAGTTGGTGAAGTGGACGAAGTGAAGGAAGTGGAGGAAGTGTACTAAGTGGACGAACTTGACGAAGTGGTGGAAGTGGAGGAACTGGACTAAGTGGACGAAGTTGACGAAGTTGGTGAAGTGGAGGAAGTGTAGGACGGTGACGATTTGGACGAAGTTGAGCAAGTTGATAACGTTGACGAAGTTGACGACGTGGACGAAGTGGACGAAGTTGACGATGTTGACGAAATGGACGAAGTGGAAGAAGTTGACGAAATGGACGAAGTTGACGAAGTGAACGAAGTGGAGGAAATGGAGGAAGTTGACGAAGTTGATGAAATGGAGGAGGTGGAGGAAGTGCACGAAGTTGGTGAAGTGGAGGAAGTGGACTAAGTGGACACAATTGACGAAGTGGTGGAAGTGGACGAAGTGGACTACGCGGACGAAGTTGACGAAGTGGACGAAGTTGACGAAGTTGACCAAGCTGACCAAGTTGACGAAGTGGAGGAAGTGGAGGAAGTATACTAAGTGGACGAAGTTGATGAAGTTGACAAAGTGGTGGAAGTGGAGGAAGTGGACTAAGTGGACGAAGTTGACGAAATGGACGAAGTGGAAGAAATTGACGAAGTGGACGAAGTGGACGAAGTGAACGAAGTGGACGAAGTTTACGAAGTTGACGAAGTTGAGCAACTTGACAAAGTGGAGGAAGTCGACGAAGTGACGAAGTTGACAAACTGGACGAAGTTGACGAAGTTTACGAAGGGAAGAAGTCGACGATGTGGAGGAAGTGGAGGAAGTAGACGAAGTGGACGAAGTTGGTGAAGTGGAGGACGTGGAGGAAGTGGACTAAGTGGACGAAGTTTACGAAGTGGTGGACGTGGAGGAAGTGGACTAAGTGGACGAAGTTGATGAAGTTGGTGAAGTGGACGAAGTGGAGGAAGTGGAGGAACGTGAAGAATTGGACAAAGTTGACGACGTTGAGGAAGTTGACGACGTTGACGAAGTTGACGAAGTGGACGAAGTTGACGAAGTGGACGAAGTGGAAGAAGTTGACAAAGTGGACGAAGTGGACGAAGTGGACGAAGTTGACGAAGTTGACGAAATGGAGCAAGTGGAGGAAGTGCACGAAGTTGGTGAAGTGAAGGGAGTGGAGGAAGTGGAGGAAGTGGAGGAAGTGGACTAAGTGGACGAAGTTCACGAAGTGGTGGAAGTGGACGAAGTGGAAGAAGTGGACGAAGTGGACGAAGTGGACGAAGTTGACGAAGTGGAGGAGGTGGAGGAAGTGGACTAAGTTGACGAAGTGGATGAAGTTGTCTAAGTGGACGAAGAGGAGGAAGTGGACAAAGAGGAGGAAGTTGAGGAAGTGGAGGAAGTGAAGGAAGTTGACAAGTTGACGAAGTGAACGAAGTTGACGAAGTTGCCGAAGTTGACGAAGTGGACGAAGTTGAACAAGTGGACGAAGTTGACCAAGTGGACGAAGTGAACGAAGTGAACGAAGTTGACGAAGTGGACGAAGTGGACGAAGTTGACGAAGTGGACGAAGTGGAAGAAGTTGACGAAGTGGACGAAGTGGAAGAAGTTGACGAAGTGGGCGACGTGGAAGAAGTTGACGAAGTTGCCGAAGTTGACGAAGTGGACGAAGTTGACGAAGTTGACGAAGTTGCCGAAGTGGACGAAGTTGACCAAGTGGACGGAGTTGACCAGTGGACGAAGTTAACGAAGTTGACGAAGTGGACGAAGTGGAAGAAGTTGACGAAGTGGACGAAGTGGAAGAAGTTAACGAAGTGGACGAAGTTGACGAAGTGGGCGACGTGGAAGAAGTTGACGAAGAGGACGAAGTGGAGGAAGTGAAGGAAGTGGAGGAAGTGGACGAAGTTGGTGAAGTGGAGGAGGCTGACTAAGTGGACGAAGTTGATGAAGTGGTGAAGTGGACGAAGTGGAGGAAGGTGATGAACTGGACGAAGTGGAGTAAGTGGAGGAACTGGACTAAGTGGATGAAGTTGATGAAGTTGACGAAGTTGACGAAGTGGACGAAGTTGATGAAGTGGACGAAGTGGAAGAAGTTGACGAAGTGGATAAAGTTGACGAAGTTCACAAAGTTGACGAAGTGGAGGAAGTGGACGAAGTCGACGAAGTTGACAAAGTGGACGATGTTGACGAAGTTGACGGAGTTGACGAAGTGGACGAAGTCGACGAAGTGGAGGAAGTGGACTAAGTGGACGAAGTTGACGAAGTGGACGAAGCTGAAGAAGTGGACGAGGTGGACGAAGTTGACGAAGTGGAGGAAGTGGAGGAAGTGGAGGAACTGGACTAATTGGACGAAGTTGACGAAGTGGTGGAAGTGGAGGAAGTGGACTAAGTGGACGAAGTGGACGAAGTGGACGAAGTTGACAAAGTTAACGAAGTGGAGGAAGTGGGGGAAGTGGAGGAAGTCGACGAAGTTGACAAAGTGGACGATGTTGACGAAGTTGACACAATTGACGAAGTGGATGAAGTTGAGGAAGTGGAGGAAGTGCACGAAGTGGGACGAAGTTGACAAATTTGACGAAGTTGACGAAATGGACAAAGTGGACGAAGTTGACTAAGTTGACGAAGTGGACGAAGTTGACGAAGTGGAGGAAGTGGACGAAGTCGACGAAGTGGAGGAAATGGAGGAAGTGGAGGAAGTGGACTAAGTGGACGAATTGGACGAAGTAGACGAAATGGACGAAGAGGACGAAGTGGACGAAGAGGACGAAGTGGACGAAGTTGTCGTCAACCTCATCCACTTCGTCCACTTCGTCAACTTCGTCCACTTCGTCAACTTCGTCAACTTTTTCCACTTCGTCCACTTCGTGCACTTCCTCCTCTTCCTCCACTTCTTCCACTTCCTCGACTTCCTGCACTTCCTCCACTTCGTCTACTTCGTCCACTTCGTCAACTTCGTCCAGTTAGTCCACTTCCTCCACTTCGTCCACTTCCTCCACTTCCTCCACTTCGTCCACTTCCTCCACTTCGTCCACTTCGTCAACTTCGTCAACTTCGTCCTCTTCCTCCACTTCGTCCAGTTCCTCCACTTCCTCCACTTCGTCCACTTCGTCAACTTCGTCAACTTCGTTCTCTTCCTCCACTTCGTCCAGTTCCTCCACTTCCTCCACTTCGAGAACTTCGTCCACTTCGTTCGTCCACTTCGTCAACTTAGTCCACTTCGTTCGTCCTCTGCGTCAACTTCGTCAACTTCGTCCACTTCGTGCACTTCGTCCACTTCGTGCACTTCGTCAACATCGTCAACTTCGTCAACCTCATCCACTTTGTCCACTTCGTCCACTTCGTCCACTTCGTCAACTTCGTGCAGTTCGTCCACTTCTTCCACTTCGTCCACATCGTCAACTTCGCAAACTTCGTCAACTTCGTGCACTCCCTCCACTTCCTCCACTTCCTCCACCTCCTCCACTTCCTCCACTTCGTCCACTTCGTCAACTTCGTCCTCTTCCTCCACTTCGTCCACTTCCTCCACTTCGAGAACTTCGTCCACTTCGTTCGTCCACTTCGTCAACTTAGTCCACTTCGTTCGTCCTCTGCGTCAACTTCGTCAACTTCGTCCACTTCGTCCACTTCGTGCACTTTGTCAACATCGTCAACTTCGTCAACCTCATCCACTTCGTCCACTTCGTCAACTTCGTCCACTTCGTCAACTTCGTCCAGTTCGTCCACTTCTTCCACTTCGTCCACTTCGTCAACTTCGCAAACTTCGTCAACTTCGTGCACTTCCTCCACTTCCTCCACCTCCTCCACTCCTCCACTTCCTCCACTTCGTCCACTTCCTCCACTTCCTCCACTTCCTCCACTTCCTCCACTTCATCCACTTCCTCCACTTCGTCAACTTCCTCCACTTCGTGCACTTCATCCACTTTGTCAACTTCGTCCAACTCGTCCACATTGTCAACTTCGTCCACTGTGTCCACTTCGTTCACTTCCTCCACTTCCTCCACTTCGTCGCCTTCCTCCATTTCCTCGACTTCCTTCACTTCGTCCACTTCGTCAACTTCGACTCTTCGTCCACTTAGTCCACTTCCTCTACTTCCTCCACTTCGTCCACTTCGTCCACTTCCTCAACTTCGTCATCTTCGTCCACTTCGTCAACTTTGTCCACTTCGTCCACTTCGTCACTTCGTCCACTTCCTCAACTTCGTCATCTTTGTCCACTTCGTCAACTTCATCCACTTCCTCCACTTCGTCCACTTCGTCCACTTAGTCCACTTCCTCCACTTCCTCCACTTCATCCACTTCCTCGACTTCGTACACTTCGTCATCTTCGTCCACTTCATCAACTTCGTGCACTTTGTCCACTTCGTCAACTTCTTCCACTTTGTCCACTTCGTCCACTTCGTCCACTTCGTCCACTTCATCCACTTCGTCCATTTCGTCCACTTCGTGCCCTTCGTCCACTTCGTCAACTTCGTCCTCTTACTCCACTTCGTCCCTTCGTCCACTTCGTGCACTTCGTCCACTTCGTCTTCTTCGTCCACTTCGTCCACTTTGTCCACTTCGTCAACTTCGTCAACTTTCTCCACTTCGTCCACTTCCTCCTCTTCCTCCACTTCCTCTACTTCGTGCACTTCCTCCACTTTGTCCATTTCGTCCACTTCGTCAACTTCGTCCACTTTCTCCACTTTCTCCACTTTGTCCACTTCCTCCACATCCTCCACTTCCTCCACTTCGTCCACTTCATCAACTTCGTCAACTTCGTCCTCTTCGTCCACTTCGTCCACTTCGTCCACTTCGTTCGTCCACTTCGTTCGTCCACTTCGTGAACTTCGTCCACTTCGTCAACTTCGTCCACTTCGTTCGTCCACTTCGTCCACTTCGTTCGTCCACTTCGTCAACTTCGTTCACTTCGTCCACATCGGCCACTTCGTCAACTTCGTCCACTTCGCCAACTTCGTCCACTTCCTCCACTTCCTCCACTTCTTCACTTCGTCCACTTTGTCAACTTCGACTCTTCGTCCACTTAGTCCACTTCCTCTACTTCCTCCACTTCATCCACTTCCTCAACTTCGTCATCTTCGTCCACTTCGTCAACTTCGTCAACTTCATCCACTTCGTCCACTTCCTCCACTTCGTCAACTTCGTCCACTTAGTCCACTTCCTCTTCTTCCTCCACTTCATCCACTACCTCGACTTTGTCCACTTCGTCATCTTCGTCCACTTAGTCCACTTCTTCAACTTTGTCAACTTCCTCCATTTCGTGCACTTGCACCACTTCGTCCACTTCGTCCACTTCGTCCACTTCGTCCACTTCGTCCACTTCGTCCACTTCGTCCACTTCGTCCACTTCGTCCACTTCGTCCACTTCGTCCTCTTCGTCCACTTCGTTCACTTCGTCCACTTCGTCAACTTCGTCAACTTCGTCCACTTAGTGCACTTCGTCCACTTCGTCTACTTCGTCCACTTCCTCCACTTCCTCCACTTCGTCCTCTTCGTCCACTTCCTCCACTTCCACCACTTCCTCCACTTCCACCACTTCCTCCACTTCGTCAACTTCGTCATCTTCGTCCACTTCATCAACATCGTCCACTTCCTCCACTTCCTCCACTTCGTCCACTTTGTCCTCTTCGTGAACTTCTCCCACTTCGTCAACTTCGTCTACTTCGTCAGCTTCGTCCACTTCGTCAACTTCCTCCACTTCCTCCACCTCGTTCACTTCCTCTACATCCTCCACTTCCTCCACTTCGTCCACTTCCTCCACTTCGTCCACCTCCTCCAGTCCCTCCACTTCGTCCACCTCCTCCAGTCCCTCCACTTCGTCAACTTAGTCCACTTCGTCCACTTCCTCCACTTCCTCCATTTCATCCACTTCCTCCACTTCGTCAACTTCGTCCACTTCGTGCACTTCATCCACTTTGTCCACTTCGTCAACTTCGTCCAACTCGTCCACATTGTCAACTTCGTCCACTACGTCCACTACCTCCACTTCCTCCACTACCTCCACTTCCTCCACTTCGTCCATTTCCTCCACTTCCTTTACTTCGTCCACTTCGTCAACTTCGTCCACTTCGTTCACGTCGTCCACTTCGTCCACATCGTCCACTTCGTCAACTTCGTCCACTTTGCCAACATCGTCCACTTCCTCCACTTCCTTCACTTCGTCCACTTCGTCAAATTCGTCTCTTCGTCCGCTTAGTCCACTTCCTCTACATCCTCCACTTCGTCCACTTCGTCCACTTCCTCAACTTCGTCATCTTCGTCCACTTCGTCAACTTCGTCACCTTCGTCGACTTCTTCAACTTCGTCCACTTCGGCAACTTCGTCCACCTCCGCCACATCATCCACTTCGTCCACTTCGTTCGTCCAATTCGTGAACTTCGTCCACTTTGGCAACTTCGTCTACTTCGTCAACTTCGTCCTCTTGATCCACTTCGTCCACATCGTCCACTTCATCCACTTTGTGCACTTCGTCCATTTCGTCAACTTCGTCCACTTCCTGCACTTTGTCCACGTCCTCAACTTCCTCCACTTCGTCCACTTCCTTCACTTTGTCCACTTCCTCCACTTCGTCAACTTCGCCAACTTAGTCCACTTCCTCCAGTTCCTCCACTTCGTCAACTTAGTCCACTTCCTCAACTTTGTCCACTTCCTTCACTTCGTCCACTTCGTCAACTTCGTCCACTTAGTCCACATCCTCAACTTCCTCCACTTCCTCAACTTCCTCAATTTCGTCCACCTCGTCCACTTCGTCAACTTCGACCACTTCGTCAACTTCGTCCACTTCCTCCACTTCCTCCACCTCCTCCACTTCGTCCACTTCGTTCACTCCGTCCACTTCCTCCACTTCCTCCACTTCCTCCACATCCTCCACTTCGACCACTTCCTTCACTTCGTCTTCGTCGTCCACTTCGTCAACTTCATCTACTTCGGTCATCCTCTTTCTCCTCATGGTCCACTTCGTCCACTTCGAGCACTTCGTCCACTTCGTGCACTTCGTGCACTTCGTCAACTTCATCCACTTCGTCCTCTTCGTCCAATTCGTCGACTTCATCAACTTCGTCCACTTTCTTCACTTCCTCCACTTCCTCCACTTCCTCCACTTCCTTCACTTCCTCAACTTCCTCCACTTCCTCCACTTCTTCCACTTCTTCCACTTCGTCCACTTCCTCCACTTCTTCCTCTTCGTCAACTTCGTCCACTTCCTCGACTACCTTCGCTTCCTGCACTTCGTCCACCTCGTCAACTTTGTCAGCTTCGTCCACTTCGTGTACTTCGTCAACTTCGCCCACTTGGTCCACTTCCTCCACTTCCTGCACTTAGTACACTTCCTCCACTTGGTCCACTTCATCCACTTCGTGAACTTAGTCCACTTCCTCAACTTCGTCCACTTCTTCCATTTCGTCCACTTGTTCCACTTCGTCCACTTCCTCCATTTTGTCCACTTCGTCAACTTTGTCCACTTCGTCCACTTCGTCCACTTGGTCCACTTCGTCCACTTAGTCCACTTCCTCAAGTTCGTCCACTTCCTCAACTTCGTCCACTTCATTCAGTTCCTCCACTTCTTCCACTTTGTGAATTTCGTCCACTTCGTTCGTCCACTTCGTCAACTTTGTCTACTTCGTCAACTTCGTCCACTTCGTCAAGTTCGTCCACTTCGTCAACTTCGTCCACTTCGTCCTCTTCGTCACCTTCGTCCACTTCGTCAACTTCGTCCACTTTGTCCACATCTTTCACTTCCTCCACTTCCTCCACTTCGTCAACTTCGTCCACTTCGTCCACGTCTTTCATTTCCTCCACTTCCTCCACATGCTCCACTTCGTCAACTTCATTCACTTCGTCCACTTTGTCCACTTCGTCCACTTCCTCCGCTTCGTCCACTACGTCAACTTCGTCCACTTCGTCCACTTCGCCCACTTGCTCCACTTGCTCCACTTCCTCCACTTCCTGCACTTCCTGCACTTAGTCCACTTCCTCCACTTGGTCCACTTCCTCAACTTCGTCCACTTCCTTCATTTCGTCCACTTCGTCAACTTCGTCCACTTCCTCTATTTCGTCGACTTCATCAACTTCGTCCACTTCCTCCATATCGTCCACTTCCTCAACTTCGTCCACTTCCTCCATTTCGTCCACTTCGTCAACTTTGTCCACTTCGTCCACTTCGTCAACTTCGTCCACTTCGTCCACTTCCCTGCACTTGGTCCACTTCCTCCACTTCGTGCACTTAGTCCACTTCCTCAAGTTCGTCCACTTCCTCCATTTCGTCTACTTCCTCCATTTAGTCCACATCGTCCACTTTGTCCACTTCGTCCAATTTGTTCGTCCACTTCGGTCGTCCACTTCGTCAACTTCATCTACTTCGTCAACTTTTTCCACTTCGTCCATCTTCTCCTCCTGGTCCACTTCGTCCACTTCGTCCACTTCGTGCACTTCGTCCACTTCGTCAACTTCATCCACTTCGTCCTCTTCGTCCAATTCGTCGACTTCATCAACTTCGTCAACTTTCTCCACTTCCTCCACTTCCTCCACTTCCTTCACTTCCTCAACTTCCTCCACTTCCTCCAGTTGGTCCACTTCTTCCACTTCGTCCACTTCCTCCACTTCTTACTCTTCGGCAACTTCGTCCACTTCCTCGTCTTGCTTCGCATCCTGCACTTCGTCCACCTCGTCAACTTTGTCAGCTTCATCCAATTCGTCCACTTCGTGTACTTCGTCAACTTCGCCCACTTGGTCCACTTCCTCCACTTCCTGCACTTAGTCCACTTCCTCCACTTGGTCCACTTCGTCCACTTCGTGAACTTAATCCACTTCCTCCATTTCGTCAACTTCGTCCACTTCCTCCATTTCATCCACTTCCTCAACTTCGTCCACTTCTTCCATTTCGTCCACTTCGTCAACTTTGTCCACTTCGTCATCTTCGTCCACTTCGTCAACTACGTCTACTTCGTCCACTTCCTGCACTTGGTCCACTTCGTCCACTTCCTCAAGTTCGTCCACTTCCTCCATTTCGTCCACTTCCTCAACTTCGTCCACTTCATCCATTTCATCCACTTCGTCAACTTTGTCCACTTCGTCCACTTCGTAACTTCGTCCTCTTCGTCCATTTCGTCCACATCGTCAACTTCGTCAACTTTCTGCACTTCGTCCACTTCGTCAAATTCCTCTACTTCGTCAACTTCGTCAACTTCGTCCACTTTGACCACTTAGTCCACTTAGTCCACTTCGTCCACTTCGTCCACTTCGTCAACTTCATCAACTTTGTCCTCTTCGTCCACTTCGTCCACTTCGTCAACTTCGTCAACTTTCTCCACTTCGTCCACTTCCTCCACTTCGTCCACTTTGTCCACTTCGTCCGATTCCTCCAGTTCCTCCACTTCCTCCACTTCGTCCACTTTTTCCACTTCGTCCACTTTCTCCACTTTGTCAACTTCGTCCACTTCTTCCTCTTCGTCCACTTCGTCCACTTCGTTAACTTCTTCAACTTTCCCCACTTCCTCCACTTCCTCCACTTGGTCAACTTCCTCCACTTCCTGCACTTAGTCCACTTGCTCCACTTCGTCCACTTCGTCCAACTCGTCCACTTCGTCAACTTAGTCCACTTCCTCAACTTCGTCCACTTCGTCCACTTCGTCCACTTCGTCCACTTCGTCAACTTCGTCCACTTCGTCAAATTCGTCCACTTAGTCCACTTCCTCAAATTCGTCTGTTTCGTCCACTTCGTCCACTTCGTCCACTCCGTCCACCTCCTTCAGTTCGTCAACTTCGTCCACTTAGTCCGCTTTCTCCAATTCGTCCACTTCGTCAACTTCGTCGAACTCGTCCACTTCCTCCACTTCCTTCGCTTCGTCCACTTTCTCCACTTCCTCAACTTCGTCCACTTCTTCCATTTCGTCCACTTCATCCACTTCGTCCACTTCCTCCATTTCGTCCACTTCGTCAACTTTGTCCACTTCGTCCACTTCGTCCACTTCGTCCACTTGGTCCAGTTCGTCCACTTAGTCCACTTCCTCAAGTTCGTCCACTTCCTCAACTTCGTCCACTTCATTCAGTTCCTCCACTTCCTCCACTTTGTGAATTTCGTCCACTTCGTTCGTCCACTTCGTCAACTTTGTCTACTTCGTCAACCTCGTCCACTTCGTCAACTTCGTCCACTTCATCAACTTCGTCCACTTCGTCCTCTTCGTCACCTTCGTCCACTTCGTCAACTTCGTCCACTTCGTCCACATCTTTCACTTCCTCCACTTCCTCCACTTCGTCAACTTCGTCCACTTCGTCCACGTCTTTCACTTCCTCCACTTCCTCCAGTTCCTCCACATGCTCCACTTCGTCAACTTCATTCACTTCGTCCACTTTGTCCACTTCGTCCACTTCCTCCGCTTCGTCCACTACGTCAACTTCGTCCACTTCGCCCACTTGCTCCACTTCCTCCACTTCCTCCACTTTCTGCACTTCCTGCACTTAGTCCATTTCCTCCACTTGGTCCACTTCCTCAACTTCGTCCACTTCCTTCATTTCGTCCACTTCGTCAACTTCGTCCACTTCCTCTATTTCGTCCACTTCATCAACTTCGTCCACTTCCTCCATATCGTCCACTTCCTCAACTTCATCCACTTCCTCCATTTCGTCCACTTCGTCAACTTTGTCCACTTCGTCCACTTCGTCAACTTCGTCCACTTCGTCCATTTCCCTACACTTGGTCCACTTCGTGCACTTAGTCCACTTCCTCAAGTTCGTCCACTTCCTCCATTTCGTCCATTTCCTCCATTTAGTCCACATCGTCCACTTTGTCCACTTCGTCCAATTCGTTCGTCCACTTCGGTCGTCCACTTCGTCAACTTCATCTACTTCGTCAACTTTTTCCACTTCGCCCATCTTCTCCTCTTGGTCCACTTCGTCCACTTCGTGCACTTCGTCCACTTCGTGCACTTCGTCCACTTCGTCAACTTCATCCACTTCGTCCTCTTCGTCCAATTCGTCGACTTCATCAACTTCGTCAACTTTCTCCACTTCCTCCACTTCCTCCACTTCCTTCACTTCCTCAACTTCCTCCACTTCCTCCACTTGGTCCACTTCTTCCACTTCGTCCACTTCCTCCACTTCTTACTCTTCGTCAACTTCGTCCACTTCCTGGACTTGCTTCGCATCTTGCACTTCGTCCACCTCGTCAACTTTGTCAGCTTGATCCAATTCGTCCACTTCGTGTACTTCGTCAACTTCGCCCACTTGGTCCACTTCCTCCACTTCCTCCACTTCCTGCACTTAGTCCACTTCCTCCACTTGGTCCACTTCGTGAACTTAATCCACTTCCTCCATTTCGTCTACTTCGTCAACTTCGTCCACTTCCTCCATTTCGTCCACTTCCTCAACTTCGTCCACTTCTTCCATTTCGTCCACTTCCTCAACTTTGTCCACTTCGTCATCTTCGTCCACTTCGTCAACTTCGTCAACTACGTCTACTTCGTCCACTTCCTGCACTTGGTCCACTTCGTCCACTTCCTCAAGTTCGTCCACTTCCTCCATTTCGTCCACTTCCTCAACTTCGTCCACTTCATCCATTTCATCCACTTCGTCAACTTTGTCCACTTCGTCCACTTCGTAACTTCGTCCACTTCGTCCTCTTCGTCCATTTCATCCACATCATCAACTTCGTCAACTTTCTGCACTTCGTCCACTTCGTCAAATTCCTCTACTTCGTCAACTTCGTTCACTTCGTCAACTTCGTCCACTTTGACCACTTTGTCCACTTAGTCCACTTCGTCCACTTCGTCAACTTCGTCAACTGTCTCCACTTCCTCCACTTCCTCCACTTCGTCCACTTTGTCCACTTCGTTCGATTCCTCCAGTTCCTCCACTTCCTCCACTTCGTCCACTTTTTCCACTTCGTCCACTTTCTCCACTTTGTCAACTTCGTCCACTTCTTCCTCTTCGTCCACTTCGTCCACTTCGTTAACTTCTTCAACTTTCCCCACTTCCTCCACTTGGTCAACTTCCTCCACTTCCTGCACTTAGTCCACTTGCTCCACTTCGTCCACTTCGTCCAACTCGTCAACTTAGTCCACTTCCTCAACTTCGTCCACTTCGTCCACTTCGTCAACTTCGTCAACTGTCTCCACTTCCTCCACTTCCTCCACTTCGTCCACTTTGTCCACTTCGTTCGATTCCTCCAGTTCCTCCACTTCCTCCACTTCGTCCACTTTTTCCACTTCGTCCACTTTCTCCACTTTGTCAACTTCGTCCACTTCTTCCTCTTCGTCCACTTCGTCCACTTCGTTAACTTCTTCAACTTTCCCCACTTCCTCCACTTGGTCAACTTCCTCCACTTCCTGCACTTAGTCCACTTGCTCCACTTCGTCCACTTCGTCCAACTCGTCAACTTAGTCCACTTCCTCAACTTCGTCCACTTCGTCCACTTCGTCAACTTCGTCCACTTCGTCCACTTCGTCAAATTCGTCCACTTAGTCCACTTCCTCAAATTCGTGTGTTTCGTCCACTTCCTCCACTTCGTCCACTCCGTCCACCTCCTTCACTTCGTCAACTTCGTCCACTTAGTCCGCTTCCTCCAATTCGTCCACTTCGTCAACTTCGTCGAACTCGTCCACTTCCTCCACTTCCTCCACTTCTTCGACTTCGTCCACTTCGTCCACTTCCTTCGCTTCGTCCACTTCCTCCACTTCCTCAACTTCGTCCACTTCTTCCATTTCGTCCACTTCTTCCACTTCGTCCACTTCCTCCATTTCGTCCACTTCGTCAACTTTGTCCACTTCGTCCACTTCGTCCACTTGGTCCACTTCGTCCACTTAGTCCACTTCCTCAACTTCGTCCACTTCATTCAGTTCCTCCACTTCCTCCACTTTGTGAATTTCGTCCACTTCGTTCGTCCACTTCGTCAACTTTGTCTACTTCGTCAACTTCGTCCACTTCATCAACTTCGTCCACTTCGTCCTATTCGTCACCTTCGTCCACTTCGTCAACTTCGTCCACTTCGTCCACATCTTTCACTTCCTCCACTTCCTCCACTTCGTCAACTTCGTCCACTTCGTCCACGTCTTTCACTTCCTCCACTTCCTCCAGTTCCTCCACATGCTCCACTTCGTAACTTCATTCACTTCGTCCACTTTGTCCACTTCGTCCACTTCCTCCGCTTCGTCCACTACGTCAACTTCGTCCACTTCGCCCACTTGCTCCACTTCCTCCACTTCCTCCACTTTCTGCACTTCCTGCACTTAGTCCATTTCCTCCACTTGGTCCACTTCCTCAACTTCGTCCACTTCCTTCATTTCGTCCACTTCCTCTATTTCGTCCACTTCATCAACTTCGTCCACTTCCTCCATATCGTCCACTTCCTCAACTTCGTCCACTTCCTCCATTTCGTCCACTTCGTCAACTTTGTCCACTTCGTCCACTTCGTCAACTTCGTCAACTTCGTCCACTTCGTCCATTTCCCTGCACTTGGTCCACTTCGTCCACTTCGTGCACTTAGTCCACTTCCTCAAGTTCGTCCACTTCCTCCATTTCGTCCATTTCCTCCATTTAGTCCACATCGTCCACTTTGTCCACTTCGTCCAATTCGTTCGTCCACTTCGGTCGTCCACTTCGTCAACTTCATCTACTTCGTCAACTTTTTCCACTTCGTCCATCTTCTCCTCTTGGTCCACTTCGTCCACTTCGTGCACTTCGTCCACTTCGTCAACTTCATCCACTTCGTCCTCTTCGTCCAATTCGTCGACTTCATCAACTTCGTCAACTTTCTCCACTTCCTCCACTTCCTCCACTTCCTTCACTTCCTCAACTTCCTCCACTTCCTCCACTTGGTCCACTTCTTCCACTTCGTCCACTTCCTCCACTTCTTACTCTTCGTCAACTTCGTCCACTTCCTGGACTTGCTTCGCATCTTGCACTTCGTCCACCTCGTCAACTTTGTCAGCTTCATCCAATTCGTCCACTTCGTGTACTTCGTCAACTTCGCCCACTTGGTCCACTTCCTCCACTTCCTCCACTTCCTGCACTTAGTCCACTTCCTCCACTTGGTCCACTTCGTGAACTTAATCCACTTCCTCCATTTCGTCTACTTCGTCAACTTCGTCCACTTAGTTCATTTCGTCCCCTTCGTCCACTTTGTCCACTTAGTCCACTTCGTCCACTTCGTCCACTTCGTCAACTTCATCAACTTCGTCCTCTTCGTCCACTTCGACAACTTCGTCAACTTTCTCCACTTCCTCCACTTCCTCCACTTCGTCCACTTCGTCCGATTCCTCCAGTTCCTCCACTACCTCCACTTCGTCCACTTTTTCCACTTCGTCCACTTTCTCCACTTCTTCCTCTTCGTCCACTTCGTCCACTTCGTTAACTTCTTCAACTTTCCCCACTTCCTCCACTTCCTCCACTTGGTCAACTTCCTCCACTTCCTGCACTTAGTCCACTTGCTCCACTTCGTCCAACTCGTCCACTTCGTCAACTTAGTCCACTTCCTCAACTTCGTCCACTTCGTCCACTTCGTCCACTTCGTCCACTTCGTCAACTTCGTCCACTTCGTCCACTTCGTCAAATTCGTCCACTTAGTCCACTTCCTCAAATTCGTGTGTTTCGTCCACTTCCTCCACTTCGTCCACTCCGTCCACCTCCTTCACTTCGTCAACTTCGTCCACTTAGTCCGCTTCCTCCAATTCGTCCACTTCGTCAACTTCGTCGAACTCGTCCACTTCCTCCAGTTCCTCCACTTCTTCGACTTCGTCCACTTCCTCCACTTCCTTCGCTTCGTCCACTTCGTCCACCTTGTCAACTTCGTCCACTTCGTCAACTTCGTCCACTTAGTCCACTTCCTCCACTTCCTTTACTTCGTCCACTTCCTCCACTTCCTCCGCTTCATCCATTTCGTCCACTTCCTCCACTTCGTCCTCCTCGTCCACTTCGTCCTCTTCTTCCACTTCCTCCACTTCGTCAACTTCGTCAACTTCGTCCAGTTTGTTCGTCCACTTTGTCAACTTCGTCTACTTCGTCAACTGCATCCACTTCGTCCACTTCGTCAACTTCGTCCTGTTCGTCCACTTTGTCGACTTCGTCCACTCCGTCCTCTTCGTCCACTTTGTCCACTTCTACAACTTCGTCAACTTTCTCTACTTCCTCCACTTCCTCCACTTGGTCCACTTCCTCCACTTCCTGCACTTAGTCTACTTCCTCCACCTCGTCCAGCTCGTCCCCTTCGTCAACTTAGTCCACTTCCTCAACTTCGTCCACTTCCTCCATTTCGTCCACTTCCTCCATTTCGTCCACTTCCTCCACTTCCTTCGCTTCGTCCACTTCGTCCACTTCGTCAACTTCGTCCACTTAGTCCACTTCCTCCACTTCCTTTACTTCGTCCACTTCCTCCACTCCCTCCGCTTCATCCATTTCGTCCAGTTCCTCCACTTCCTCCTCCTCGTCCACTTCGTCCACTGCTTCCACTTCCTCCACTTCGTCAACTTCGTCCAGTTTGTTCGTCCACTTCGTCAACTTCGTCTACTTCGTCAACTGCATCCACTTCGTCCACTTCGTCAACTTCGTCCTGTTCGTCCACTTTGTCGACTTCGTCCACTCCGTCATCTTCGTCCAGTTTGTCCACTTCTACAACTTCGTCAACTTTCTCTACTTCCTCCACTTGGTCCACTTCCTCCACTTCCTGCACTTAGTCTACTTCCTCCACCTCGTCCAGCTCGTCCCCTTCGTCAACTTAGTCCACTTCGTCAACTTCGTCCACTTCCTCCATTTCGTCCACTTCCTCCATTTCGTCCACTTCGTCCACTTCGTCCACTTCGTCAACTTCGTCCACTTCGTCCACTTCGTCAACTTCGTCAAATTTCTCCACTTCCTCCATTTCCTCAACTTCCTACAATTCGTCCACTTCCTCCAGTTCTTCGCCTTCGTCCACTTCCTCCACTTCGTCCAGTTCGTCAACTTTATCTACTTCGTCCACTTCGTCCACTTCTTCTACTTCGTCAACTTCGTCCATTTAGTCCACTTCCTCCACTTCGTCGACTCCCTCCACTTCTTGCACTTAGTCCACTTCCTCCACTTCCTCCACTTCGTCAACTAAGTCCACTTCCTCAACTTCGTCGACTTCCTCCATTTCGTCCACTTCGTCCACTTCGTCCACTTCGTCAACTTCGTCCTCTTATTCCTCTTCCTCCACTTCGTCCACTTCCTCCACTTCGTCCATTTCGTCAACTTCGTCCACTACGTCTACTTAGTCCACTTCCTCAACTTCGTCCACTTCCTCCACTTCCTCCACTTCGTTAACTTCGTCCACTTAGTTCATTTCGTCCCCTTCGTCCATTTCGTCCACTTACTTGACTTCCTCCACTTCCTCCACTTCGTCCACTTAGGCCACTTCCTCAACTTCGTCCACTTCCTCCATTTCGTCCACTTCGTCCACTTCGTCAACTTCGTCCACTTCTTCAAGTTCGTCAAGTACGTCCACATCGTCAACTTCGTCCACTTCGTCCACTTTGTCAACTTCGTCAACTTTCTCCACTTCCTCCACATCGTCCACTTCTTCCACTTTGTCCACTTCTTACACTTCGTGAACTTCTTCCACTTAGTCCACTTCCTTCACTTCCTCCACTTCGTCAATATCGTCCACTTCCTCCACTTCCTCCACTTCCTCCACTTCGTCCACTTCTTCCACTTCGTCCAATTCGTCCACTTCCTCCACTTTCTCCACTATGTCCAGTTCGTTCACTTCGTCCACTTCTTCCACTTTGTCCAGTTCGTTCACTTCGTCAACTTCGTCAACTTCTTCCACTTAGTCCACTTCGTCCACTTCCTCCACTTCGTCCACTTCCTCCACTTCATCCACTTCCTCCACTTCCTCAACTTAGTCCACTTACTCAACTTCGTCCCCTTCCTCTCTTTAGTCCACATCGTCCACTTCGTCAACTTTTTCAAC
The DNA here is from genome assembly GCA_027742785.1 of Vigna reflexopilosa. Lineage (NCBI taxonomy): Eukaryota > Viridiplantae > Streptophyta > Magnoliopsida > Fabales > Fabaceae > Vigna > Vigna reflexopilosa. Next base: position 19,879,973 of record CM050923.1, read on the forward strand.
TTCGTTCACTTCGTCCACTTCGTCAACATCGTCCACCTCGTTCACTTGCTCCACTTTGTCCACTTCGTCCACTTCGTCAACTTCGTCCACTTTCCCCACTACGTCCACTTCCTTCACTTCGTCCACTTCGTCAACTTCGCCCACTTACTCCACTTACTCCACTTCCTCCACTTCGTCCACTTAGTTCACTTCCTCCACTTCATCACTTCTTCAACTTCGTCCCCTTCTTCAACTTCGTCCACTTCCTCCACTTCATCCACTTCGTGCACTTGGTCCACTTCGTCCACGTCGTCCTCTTCGTCCACTTTGTCAACTTCTTCAACTTTCTCCACTTCGTCCACTTCCTCCACTTCGTCCACTTCCTCTACTTCGTCCACTTCTTCCACTTCGTCAACTTCGATCACTTAGTCCACTTCCTCCACTTCCTCCACTTCATCCAATTCCTCCACTTCCTCCACTTATTCCACTTCCTCAACTTCATCCACTTCCTCCATTTCGTCCACTTCGTCCACTTCGTCAACTTCGTCAACTTCATCCACTTGGTGCAGTTGGTCCACTTCGGCCACTTCGTCCACCTCATTCACTTTCTCCACTTTGTCCACTTCGTCCACTTCCTCCACTTCCTCCACTTCGTCAACTTCCTCCACTTCCTCTACTTCCTCCATTTCCTCCACTTTGTCCGCTTCGTCCACATCGTCCACTTCGTCCACTTCTTCCACTTCGTCAACTTCGTCCACTTTGTCAACGTCATCAACTTTCTCTACTTCCTCCACATCGTCCACTTCGTCCACTTTGTCCACTTCTTCCACTTCGTGAACTTCTTCCACTTAGTCCACTTCCTCCACTTCCTCCACTTCGTCCACTCCTCCACTTCGTCCACTTCGTCCACTTCCTCAACTTCGCCCACTTACTCCACTTACTCCACTTCCTCCACTTCGTCCACTTAGTTCACTTCCTCCACTTCCTCCACTTCTTCAACTTCGTCCCCTTCTTTAACTTCGTCAACTTCGTCCACTTCCTCCACTTCATCCACTTCGTGCACTTCGTCCACTTCGTGCGCTTCGTCCACGTCGTCCTCTTCGTCCACTTTGTCAACTTCGTCAACTTTCTCCACTTCGTCCACTTCCTCCACTTCGTCCACTTCCTCTACTTCGTCCACTTCTTCCACTTAGTCAACTTCGATCACTTAGTCCACTTCCGCCACTTCCTCCACTTCATCCAATTCCTCCACTTCCTCCACTTATTCCACTTCCTCAACTTCATCCACTTCCTCCATTTCCTCCACTTCGTCAACTTCATCCACTTGGTGCACTTGGTCCTCTTCGGCCACTTCGTCCACTTCGTCCACCTCATTCACTTTCTCCACTTTGTCCACTTCGTCCACTTCCTCCACTTTGTCCACTTCGTCCACTTCCTCCACTTCGTCCACTTCGTCAACTTCCTCTAATTCCTCCACTTCCTCCACTTCCTCCACTTCCTCCACATCGTCAACTTCGTCCACTTCTTCCACTTCGTCAACTTCGTCCACTTCGTCTACTTCGTGCACTTCGTGCACTTCGTCCACTTTGTCAACTTCGTCAACTTTCTCTACTTCCTCCACATTGTCCACTTCCTCCACTTTGTCCACTTCTTCCACTTCGTGAACTTCTTCCACTTAGTCCACTTCCTCCACTTCCTCCACTTCGTCAACTTCCTCCACTTCCTCCACTTCGTCCAGTTCCTCCACTTCCTCCACTTCGTCAACTTCTTCCACTTCGTCCAATTCGTCCACTTCCTCCACTTCCTCCACTTCCTCCACTTCGTCCAATTCTTCCACTTCGTCCACTTCTTCCACTTTGTCCAGTTCGTCCACTTCGTCAACTTCTTCCACTTAGTCCACTTCGTCCACTTCATCCAATTCCTCCACTTCCTCCACTTCCTCCACTTCATCCACTTCCTCCACTTCCTCAACTTAGTCCACTTCGTCCACTTCGTCAACTTTTTCGACTTTGTCCACTTCGTCCACTTCGTCAACTTCGTCCACCTCGTTCACTTGCTCCACTTTGTCCACTTTGTCCACTTCGTCCACTTCGTCAACTTCCTCCACTACGTCCACTTCCTTCACTTCGTCCACTTCGTCAACTTCGCCCACTTACTCCACTACCTCCACTTCGTCCACGTAGTTCACTTCCTCCACTTCCTCCACTCTTCAACTTCGTCCCCTTCTTTAACTTTTTCAACTTCGTCCACTTCCTCCACTTCATCCACTTCGTGCACTTCGTCCACTTCGTGCGCTTCGCCCACTTCGTCCACGTCGTCCTCTTCGTCCACTTTGTCAACTTCGTCATCTTTCTCCACTTCGTCCACTTCCTCCACTTCGTCCACTTCCTCCACTTCGTCCACTTCTTCCACTTCGTCAACTTTGATCACTTAGTCCACTTCCTCCACTTCCTCCACTTCATCCAATTCCTCCACTTCCTCCACTTATTCCACTTCCTCAACTTCATCCACTTCTTCCATTTCGTCCACTTCGTCCACTTCGTCCACTTCGTCAACTCCGTCAACTTCATTCACTTGGTGCACTTGGTCCACTTGGTCCACTTCGTCCACTTCCTCCACTTCCTCCACTTCCTCCACTTCGTCAACTTCCTTCCACTTCCTCCACTTCCTCGACTTCTTCCACTTCGTCCATTTCGTCCACATCGTCCACTTCGTCCACTTCTTCCACTTCGTCCACTTCGTCCAGTTCCTGCACTTCGTCCACTTCCTCCACTTCCTCCACTTTGTCAGCTTCGTCAACTTTCTCCACTTCGTCAACTTCGTCCACCTAGTCCACTTCTTCCACTTCATCAACTTCGTCCACCTAGTCCACTTCCTCCACTTCGTCTACTTAATCCACTTCCTCAACTTCGTCCACTTCCTCCATTTCGTCCACTTCATCCAATTCCTCCACTTCCTCCACTTATTCCACTTCCTCAACTTCATCCACTTCGTCCACTTCGTCAACTTCCTCCACTTACTCCACTTCGTCAACTTCGTCAACTTGGCCACTTCGTCCACATCGTCTACATCGTTCGTCCACTTCGTCTACTTCGTCCACTTCGTCCACTTCGTCCACTTCGTCAACTTCATCCACTTGGTCCACTTCGGCCACTTCGTCCACTTCCTCCACTTCATCCACTTCGTCAACTTCCTCCACTTCCTCCACTTCCTCCACTTCCTCCACTTCTTCCACTTCTTCCACTTCGTCAACTTCGTCCACTTAGTCCACTTCCTCCACTTCCTTTACTTCGTCCACTTCCTCCACTTCCTCCGCTTCATCCGTTTCGTCCAGTTCCTCCACTTCGTCCTCCTCGTCCACTTCTTCCACTTCATCCACTTCGTCAACTTCGTCAACTTCGTCCAGTTTGTTCGTCCACTTCGTCAACTTCGTCTACTTCGTCAACTGCATCCACTTCGTCCACTTCGTCAACTTCGTCCTGTTCGTCCACTTTGTCGACTTCGTCCACTCCGTCCTCTTCGTCCACTTTGTCCACTTCTACAACTTCGTCAACTTTCTCTACTTCCTCCACTTCCTCCACTTGGTCCACTTCCTCCACTTCCTGCACTTAGTCTACTTCCTCCACCTCGTCCAGCTCGTCCCCTTCGTCAACTTAGTCCACTTCCTCAACTTCGTCCACTTCCTCCATTTCGTCCACTTCCTCCATTTCGTCCACTTCGTCCACTTCGTCCACTTCGTCCACTTCGTCCACTTCGTCAACTTCGTCAACTTCGTCCACTTCGTCAACTTCGTCCACTTCGTCCACTTAGTCCACTTCCTCCAATTAATCCACTTCGTCCACTTCCTCCACTTCGTCCATTTCGTCAATTTCGTCCACATCGTCCACTTCCTCCACTTCGTCCACTTCGTCAACTTCCTCCACTTACTCCACTTCGTCCACTTCGTCAACTTCGTCAACTTGGCCACTTCGTCCACATCGTCTACATCGTTCGTCCACTTCGTCGACTTCGTCTACTTCGTCCACTTCGTCCACTTCGTCCACTTCGTCCACTTCGTACCCTTCGTCAACTTCGTCCACTTCGTCAACTTCGTCCACTTCGTCCACTTCGTCAACTTCGTCCACTTCGTCCACTTCGTCAACTTCGTCAAATTTCTCCACTTCCTCCATTTCCTCAACTTCCTACAATTCGTCCACTTCCTCCAGTTCTTCGCCTTCGTCCACTTCCTCCACTTCCTCCACTTCCTCCAGTTCGTCAACTTTATCTACTTCGTCCACTTCGTCCACTTCTTCTACTTCGTCAACTTCGTCCATTTAGTCCACTTCCTCCACTTCGTCGACTCCCTCCACTTCTTGCACTTAGTCCACTTCCTCCACTTCCTCCACTTCGTCAACTAAGTCCACTTCCTCAACTTCGTCGACTTCCTCCATTTCGTCCACTTCGTCCACTTCGTCCACTTCGTCAACTTCGTCCTCTTATTCCTCTTCCTCCACTTCGTCCACTTCGTCAACTTCGTCCACTACGTCTACTTAGTCCACTTCCTCAACTTCGTCCACTTCGTCCACTTCCTCCACTTCCTCCACTTCGTAACTTCGTCCACTTCGTCCACTTAGTTCATTTCGTCCCCTTCGTCCATTTCGTCCACTTACTTGACTTCCTCCACTTCCTCCACTTCGTCCACTTCCTCAACTTCGTCCACTTCCTCCATTTCGTCCACTTCGTCCACTTCTTCAAGTTCGTCAAGTACGTCCACATCGTCAACTTCGTCCACTTCGTCCACTTCGTGCACTTCGTCCACTTTGTCAACTTCGTCAACTTTCTCCACTTCCTCCACATCGTCCACTTCCTCCACTTTGTCCACTTCTTCCACTTCGTGAACTTCTTCCACTTAGTCCACTTCCTTCACTTCCTCCACTTCGTCAATTCGTCCACTTCCTCCACTTCCTCCACTTCCTCCACTTCGTCCACTTCTTCCACTTCGTCCAATTCGTCCACTTCCTCCACTTCCTCCACTTGTCCAGTTCGTTCACTTCGTCCACTTCTGCCACTTTGTCCAGTTCGTTCACTTCGTCAACTTCGTCAACTTCTTCACTTCGTCCACTTCCTCCACTTCCTCCACTTCGTCCACTTCCTCCACTTCATCCACTTCCTCCACTTCCTCAACTTAGTCCACTTACTCAACTTCGTCCACTTCCTCTCTTTAGTCCACTTCGTCCACTTCGTCAACTTTTTCAACTTTGTCCACTTCGTCCACTTCGTCAACTTCGTCCACCTCGTTCACTTGCTCCACTTTGTCCACTTCGTCCACTTCGTCAACTTCATCCACTTCCTCCACTTCGTCCACTTCCTTCACTTCGTCCACTTCGTCAACTTCGCCCACTTACTCCACTTACTCCACTTCCTCCACTTCGTCCACTTAGTTCACTTCCTCCACTTCATCACTTCTTCAACTTCGTCCCCTTCTTCAACTTCGTCCACTTCCTCCACTTCATCCACTTCGTGCACTTCGTCCACTTCGTCCACGTCGTCCTCTTCGTCCACTTTGTCAACTTCTTCAACTTTCTCCACTTCGTCCACTTCCTCCACTTCGTCCACTTCCTCTACTTCGTCCACTTCTTCCACTTCGTCAACTTCGATCACTTAGTCCACTTCCTCCACTTCCTCCACTTCATCCAATTCCTCCACTTCCTCCACTTATTCCACTTCCTCAACTTCATCCACTTCCTCCATTTCGTCCACTTCGTCCACTTCGTCAACTTCGTCAACTTCATCCACTTGGTGCACTTGGTCCACTTCGGCCACTTCGTCCACCTCATTCACTTTCTCCACTTTGTCCACTTCGTCCACTTCGTCCACTTCGTCCACTTCGTCAACTTCGCTCCACTTACTCCACTTCTCCACTTCCTCCACTTCGTCCACTTCGTCACTTCCTCCACTTCCTCCACTTCTTCAACTTCGTCCACTTCTTCAACTTCGTCAACTTCGTCCACTTCCTCCACTTCATCCACTTCGTGCACTTCGTCCACTTCGTCCACTTCGTCCACTTCGTCCACTTCGTCCACTTCGTCAACTTCGTCAACTTTCTCCACTTCGTCCACTTCCTCCACTTCGTCCACTTCCTCACTTCGTCCACTTCTTCCACTTCGTCAACTTCGTCACTTCGTCCACTTCCTCCACTTCATCCACTTCCTCCACTTCCTCCACTTCTCCACTTCCTCAACTTCATCCACTTCCTCCATTTCCTCCACTTCGTCCACTTCGTCAACTTCATCCACTTGTCACTTGTCCTCTTCGTCCACTTCGTCCACTCTTCACTTCTCCACTTCGTCCACTTCGTCCACTTCCTCCACTTCGTCCACTTCGTCAACTTCCTCCACTTCCTCCACTTCGTCCACTTCCTCCACTTCGTCCACATCGTCCACTTCTTCCACTTCGTCAACTTCGTCCACTTCGTCTACTTCGTCACTTCGTCAACTTTCTCTACTTCCTCCACATCGTCCACTTCCTCCACTTTGTCCACTTCTTCCACTTCGTGAACTTCTTCCACTTAGTCGACTTCCTCCACTTCCTCCACTTCGTCAACTTCCTCCACTTCCTCCACTTCGTCCACTTCGTCCACTTCGTCCACTTCCTCCACTTCCTCCACTTCCTCCACTTCGTCCACTTCTCCACTTCTTCCACTTCGTCCACTTCGTCCACTTCGTCAACTTCGTCCACTTCGTCCACTTGCTCCACTTCGTCCACTTCCTCCACTTCGTCCACTTCCTCCACTTCGTCCACTTCCTCCACTTCTTCCACTTCGTCAACTTCCTTCCACTTCCTCCACTTCCTCCACTTCTTCCACTTCGTCCACTTCGTCCACTTCGTCCACTTCGTCCACTTCTTCCACTTCGTCCACTTCGTCCACTTCCTGCACTTCGTCCACTTCCTCCACTTCGTCCACTTCGTCACTTCGTCAACTTTCTCCACTTCGTCAACTTCGTCCACTAGTCCACTTCTTCCACTTCGTCAACTTCGTCCACTAGTCCACTTCCTCCACTTCGTCTACTTATCCACTTCCTCAACTTCGTCCACTTCCTCCACTTCGTCCACTTCGTCCACTTCATCCACTTCCTCCACTTCCTCCACTTCTCCACTTCCTCAACTTCGTCCACTTCGTCCACTTCGTCAACTTCCTCCACTTCCTCCACTTCGTCCACTTCGTCCACTTCGTCAACTTCGTCCACTTCGTCCACTTCGTCACACTTCGTCCACTTCGTCCACTTCGTCCACTTCGTCCACTTCGTCACTTCTCCACTTCGTCCACTTCGTCCACTTCGTCCACTTCCTCCACTTCCTCCACTTCCTCCACTTCGTCCACTTCGTCCACTTCGTCCACTTCGTCCACTTCGTCCACTTCCTCCACTTCCTCCACTTCGTCCACTTCCTCCACTTCCTCCACTTCGTCCACTTCGTCCACTTCCTCCACTTCGTCCACTTCGTCCACTTCGTCCACTTCGTCCACTTCGTCCACTTCGTCAACTTCGTCAACTTCGTCCACTTCGTCCACTTCGTCAACTTCGTCCACTTCGTCAACTTCTCCACTTCGTCCACTTCGTCAACTTCGTCCACTTCGTCCACTTCGTCGACTTCGTCCACTTCGTCCTCTTCGTCCACTTCGTCCACTTCGTCCACTTCGTCACTTCTCCACTTCCTCCACTTCCTCCACTTCGTCCACTTCCTCCACTTCCTCACTTCGTCCACTTCCTCCACTTCGTCCACTTCGTCCACTTCGTCAACTTCGTCCACTTCGTCAACTTCGTCCACTTCCTCCACTTTCGTCCACTTCTCCACTTCGTCCACTTCGTCCACTTCGTCCACTTCGTCACTTCGTCCACTTCGTCCACTTCGTCCACTTCGTCCACTTCGTCAACTTCGTCCACTTCGTCCACTTCCTCCACTTCGTCCACTTCGTCCACTTCGTCCACTTCCTCCACTTCGTCCACTTCGTCAACTTCCTCCACTTACTCCACTTCGTCCACTTCGTCAACTTCGTCAACTTGTCCACTTCGTCCACTCGTCTACACTTCGTCCACTTCGTCACTTCGTCTACTTCGTCCACTTCGTCCACTTCGTCCACTTCGTCCACTTCGTCCACTTCGTCCACTTCGTCCACTTCGTCCACTTCGTCCACTTCGTCCACTTCGTCCACTTCGTCCACTTCGTCCACTTCGTCCACTTCGTCAACTTCTCCACTTCCTCCACTTCCTCAACTTCCTCCACTTCGTCCACTTCCTCCACTTCCTCCACTTCGTCCACTTCCTCCACTTCGTCCACTTCGTCAACTTCTCTCACTTCGTCCACTTCGTCCACTTCGTCACTTCGTCCATTTCGTCCACTTCCTCCACTTCGTCCACTTCCTCCACTTCTGCACTTCGTCCACTTCCTCCACTTCGTCACTTCGTCCACTTCCTCAACTTCGTCCACTTCCTCCACTTCGTCCACTTCGTCCACTTCGTCCACTTCGTCAACTTCGTCCACTTCGTCCACTTCGTCCACTTCGTCCACTTCCTCCACTTCGTCCACTTCGTCAACTTCGTCCACTTCGTCCACTTCGTCCACTTCCTCAACTTCGTCCACTTCGTCCACTTCCTCCACTTCCTCCACTTCGTCAACTTCGTCCACTTCGTCCACTTCGTTCACTTCGTCCACTTCGTCCACTTCGTCCACTTCTGCACTTCCTCCACTTCCTCCACTTCGTCCACTTCGTCCACTTCTCAACTTCGTCCACTTCCTCCACTTCGTCCACTTCGTCCACTTCGTCAACTTCGTCACTTCGTCCACTTCGTCCACTTCGTCCACTTCGTCCACTTCGTCCACTTCGTCAACTTCGTCAACTTTCGTCCACTTCGTCCACTTCGTCCACTTCCTCCACTTCGTCCACTTCTCCACTTCGTCAACTTCGTCCACTTCGTCCACTTCGTCCACTTCCTCCACTTCGTCAACTTCGTCCACTTCGTCCACTTCCTCCACTTCGTCCACTTCTTCCACTTCGTCCACTTCGTCCACTTCGTCCACTTCCTCCACTTTGTCCACTTCGTCCACTTCGTCCACTTCTCCACTTCGTCCACTTCGTCCACTTCGTCCACTTCGTCAACTTCGTCCACTTAGTCCACTTCCTCCACTTCCTCCACTTCGTCCACTTCCTCCACTTCATCCACTTCCTCCACTTCCTCAACTTCGTCCACTTCTCAACTTCGTCCACTTCGTCCACTTCGTCCACTTCGTCCACTTCGTCAACTTCGTCCACTTCGTCCACTTCGTCAACTTTCTCACTTCGTCCACTTCCTCCACTTCCTCCACTTCGTCCACTTCCTTCACTTCGTCCACTTCGTCAACTTCGTCCACTTCTCCACTTCTCCACTTCCTCCACTTCGTCCACTTCGTCCACTTCCTCCACTTCTCACTTCTCAACTTCGTCCACTTCGTCAACTTCGTCCACTTCCTCCACTTCATCCACTTCGTGCACTTCGTCCACTTCGTCCACTTCGTCCTCTTCGTCCACTTCGTCAACTTCTTCAACTTTCTCCACTTCGTCCACTTCCTCCACTTCGTCCACTTCCTCACTTCGTCCACTTCTTCCACTTCGTCAACTTCGTCACTTAGTCCACTTCCTCCACTTCCTCCACTTCATCCACTTCCTCCACTTCCTCCACTTATTCCACTTCCTCAACTTCGTCCACTTCCTCCATTTCGTCCACTTCGTCCACTTCGTCCACTTCGTCAACTTCATCCACTTGGTGCACTTGGTCCACTTCGTCCACTTCGTCCACTTCATTCACTTCTCCACTTTGTCCACTTCGTCCACTTCCTCCACTTCCTCCACTTCGTCAACTTCCTCCACTTCCTCCACTTCCTCCACTTCCTCCACTTCCTCCACTTTGTCCACTTCGTCCACTTCGTCCACTTCGTCCACTTCTCCACTTCGTCAACTTCGTCCACTTCGTCCACTTTGTCACTTCTCAACTTTCTCTACTTCCTCCACTTCGTCCACTTCGTCCACTTTGTCCACTTCTTCCACTTCGTCAACTTCTTCCACTTAGTCCACTTCCTCCACTTCCTCCACTTCGTCCACTTCTCCACTTCGTCCACTTCGTCCACTTCGTCAACTTCGTCCACTTCTCCACTTCGCTCCACTTCCTCCACTTCGTCCACTTAGTTCACTTCCTCCACTTCCTCCACTTCTTCAACTTCGTCCACTTCTTCAACTTCGTCAACTTCGTCCACTTCCTCCACTTCGTCCACTTCGTCACTTCGTCCACTTCGTGCGCTTCGTCCACTTCGTCCACTTCGTCCACTTTGTCAACTTCGTCAACTTTCTCCACTTCGTCCACTTCGTCCACTTCGTCCACTTCCTCACTTCGTCCACTTCGTCCACTTCGTCAACTTCGTCACTTAGTCCACTTCCTCCACTTCCTCCACTTCATCCACTTCCTCCACTTCCTCCACTTCGTCCACTTCCTCAACTTCGTCCACTTCCTCCACTTCGTCAACTTCATCCACTTCGTGCACTTCGTCCTCTTCGTCCACTTCGTCCACTTCGTCCACCTCATTCACTTTCGTCCACTTCGTCCACTTCCTCCACTTCCTCCACTTCGTCAACTTCCTCACTTCCTCCACTTCGTCCACTTCCTCCACTTCCTCCACTTCGTCCACATCGTCCACTTCTTCCACTTCGTCAACTTCGTCCACTTCGTCTACTTCGTGCACTTCGTCAACTTTCTCTACTTCCTCCACATCGTCCACTTCCTCCACTTTGTCCACTTCTTCCACTTCGTGAACTTCTTCCACTTAGTCGACTTCCTCCACTTCCTCCACTTCGTCAACTTCCTCCACTTCCTCCACTTCGTCCACTTCCTCCACTTCGTCAACTTCTTCCACTTCGTCCAATTCGTCCACTTCCTCCACTTCCTCCACTTCGTCCACTTCTTCCACTTCGTCCACTTCTTCCACTTTGTCCAGTTCGTCCACTTCGTCAACTTCTTCCACTTAGTCCACTTCCTCCACTTCATCCACTTCCTCCACTTCCTCCACTTCCTCCACTTCGTCCACTTCCTCCACTTCCTCAACTTAGTCCACTTACTCAACTTCGACCCTTCCTCTCTTAGTCCACTTCGTCCACTTCGTCAACTTTTTCGACTTTGTCCACTTCGTCCACTTCGTCAACTTCGTCCACCTCGTCACTTGCTCCACTTTGTCCACTTTGTCCACTTCGTCCACTTCGTCAACTTCCTCCACTACGTCCACTTCCTTTACTTCGTCCACTTCGTCAACTTCGCCCACTTACTCCACTTCCTCCACTTCGTCCACTTAGTTCACTTCCTCCACTTCCTCCACTCTTCAACTTCGTCCCCTTCTTTAACTTCGTCAACTTCGTCCACTTCCTCCACTTCATCCACTTCGTGCACTTCGTCCACTTCGTGCGCTTCGTCCACTTCGTCCACGTCGTCCTCTTCGTCCACTTTGTCAACTTCGTCATCTTTCTCCACTTCGTCCACTTCCTCCACTTCGTCCACTTCCTCCACTTCGTCCACTTCTTCCACTTCGTCAACTTTGATCACTTAGTCCACTTCCTCCACTTCCTCCACTTCATCCAATTCCTCCACTTCCTCCACTTATTCCACTTCCTCAACTTCATCCACTTCTTCCATTTCGTCCACTTCGTCCACTTCGTCAACTCCGTCAACTTCATTCACTTGGTGCACTTGGTCCACTTCGGCCACTTCGTCCACTTCCTCCACTTCCTCCACTTCGTCCACTTCGTCAACTTCCTTCCACTTCCTCCACTTCCTCACTTCTTCCACTTCGTCCACATCGTCCACTTCGTCCACTTCTTCCACTTCGTCCACTTCGTCCAGTTCCTGCACTTCGTCCACTTCCTCCACTTCGTCCACTTTGTCAGCTTCGTCAACTTTCTCCACTTCGTCAACTTCGTCCACCTAGTCCACTTCTTCCACTTCGTCAACTTCGTCCACCTAGTCCACTTCCTCCACTTCGTCTACTTAATCGACTTCCTCAACTTCGTCCACTTCCTCCATTTCGTCCACTTCGTCCACTTCATCCAATTCCTCCACTTCCTCCACTTATTCCACTTCCTCAACTTCATCCACTTCGTCCACTTCGTCCACTTCGTCAACTTCCTCCACTTACTCCACTTCGTCCACTTCGTCAACTTCGTCAACTTGGCCACTTCGTCCAATCGTCTACATCGTTCGTCCACTTCGTCTACTTCGTCCACTTCGTCCACTTCGTCAACTTCATCCACTTGGTCCACTTCGGCCACTTCGTCCACTTCCTCCACTTCCTCCACTTCCTCCACTTCGTCCACTTCGTCAACTTCCTCCACTTCCTCCACTTCCTCCACTTCCTCCACTTCTTCCACTTCCTCCACTTCGTCCACATCGTCCACTTCGTCCACTTCTTCCACTTCGTCCACTTCGTCCAGTTCCTGCACTTCGTCCACTTCCTCCACTTCGTCCACTTTGTCAGCTTCGTCAACTTTCTCCACTTCGTCCACTTCGTCAACTTCGTCCACCTAGTCCACTTCTTCCACTTCGTCAACTTCGTGCACCTAGTCCACTTCCTCCACTTCCTCCTCTTCCTCCACTTCGTCTACTTAATCCACTTCCTCAACTTCGTCCACTTCCTTCATTTCGTCCACTTCGTCCATTTCGTCAACTTGGTCCACTTCGTCAACTTGGTCAACTTCGTCCACCTCGTTCACTTCCTCCACTTTGTCGACTTCGTCCACTTCCTTCACTTCGTCCACTTCATCAACTTCGTCAACTTCGTCCACTTACTCCGCTTCCTCCACTTCGTCCCGTTCGTCAACTTCGTCCACTTCTTCAACTTCGTCAACTTCATCAACTTCGTCCACTTCGTCCACTTCATCAACTTTGTCCACTTCCTCCACT
>CM050923.1:19893004-20038790 GCA_027742785.1 Vigna reflexopilosa
CACATCCTCACCTTCCTCCACTTAATCCACTTCGTCCACTTCACCAACCTCGTCCACTTCCTCCACTTCGTCAACTTTGTCATATTCCTCCACTACGTCCACTTCGTCAACTTCTTCCACTTCGTCCACTTCGTCAACTTCGTCCACTTAGTCCACTTCCTCCGCTTCCTCCACTTCTTCCATTTCCTCTACTTTCTCCACATCGTGAACTTGGTCAACTTTCTCATCTTCGTCAACTTCGTCTACTTCTTCAACTTCCTCCACTTCGTCAACTTCGTATACTTAGTCCACTTCCTCAACTTCCTCCACTTCCTCCACGTCCTCCACTTCGTCCAATTCGTCCACTTAGTCCACTTAATCCACTTCCTCCACTTCTTCCGCTTCCTCCACTTCCTCAACTTTCTCCACTTAATAAACTTCGTCCACTTCACCAACTTTGTCCACTTCCTCCACTTCGTCAGCTTTTTCATAGTCCTCCACTTCGTCCACTTCGTCAACTTCGTCAACCTCTTCCACTTTATCCACTTCTTCAACTTCGTCCACTTCTTCAACTTCGTCCACTTCCTCCATTTCCTCCACTTCCTCCTCTTCGTCCACATCATCAACTTTGTCAACTTCGTCCACTTCATCCTCTTCGTCCACTATGTCTACTTCGTCCACTTCGTCCACTTCGTCATCTTCGTCAACTTCGTCTACTTCGTCCACTTCCTCCACTTCGTAGACTTCTTCCACTTCCTCAACTTCCTCGACTTTGTCAACTTCCTCCACTTCGTCAACTTAGTCCACTTCGTTCACTTCGTTAAGTTCGTCCACTTCGTCAACTTCTTCCACTTTATCCATTTCGTCCACTTCGTCAACTTCGTCAACTTTGTCGACTTTGTCCTCTTCGTCCTCTACGTCGTCTACGTCCACTTCGTCCACTTCGTCCACTTAGTCCACTTCGTCAACTTCGTCAACTTTGTCATCTTCATCAACTTCGTCTACTTCTTCAACTTCCTCCACTTCGTTAACTTCCTCCACTTCCTCCACTTCCTCCACATCCTCCACTTCGTCCAATTCGTCCACTTAGTCCACTTAGTCCACTTCCTCCACTTCCTCCACGTCCTCCACTTCGACCACTTCCTCCACTTCGTCAACTTTGTCATATTCCTCCACTTCGTCCACTTCTTCCACTTCGTCCACTTCGTCAACTTCGTCCACTTCGTCAACTTCGTCCACTTCATCAACTTCTTCCACTTCGTCCACTTCGATCACTTTGTCCACTTCGTCAACTTCTTTAACTTCGTCCACTTCGTCCACTTCCTTCACATCGTCAACTTCGTCCACTTCGTCAACTTCGTCCTCTTCGTCCAGTATGTCTACTTCGTTTACTTCGTCCACTTCGTCATCTTCGTCAACTTCGTCCACTTTGTCCACTTCGTGGACGTCCTCTACTTCCTCAATTTCCTCCACTTTGTCAACTTCCCCCACTTCGTCAACTTCCTCCACTTCGTCAACTTAGTCCACTTCCTTAACTTCGTCAACTTCGTCCCCTTCTTCAACTTCTTCCACTTCGTCCACCTTGTCAACTACGTTCACTTAGTCCGCTTCCTCCACTTCGTCCACGTCCTCCACTTCCTCCACATTGTCCATTTCGTCCACTTCGTCAACTTCGTCCACTTAGTCCACTTCTTCCACTTCCTCTACTTCCTCCACATCGTCAACTTGGTCAACTTCGTCCACTTCGTCCAATTCGTCAACTTTGTCTACTTCGTGCACTTCCTCCATTTCGTGGACTTCCTCCACTTCATCCACCTCCTTCACTTCCTCCACTTCCTCCACTTCATCCACGTCCTCCACTTCGTCCAAATCGTCCACTTCGTCCTGTACATCCTCTACGTCCACTTCGTCCACATCGTCCACTTCGTACACTTAATCCACTTCGTCAACTTCGTCAACTTTGTCATCTTTGTCAACTTCGTCTACTTCCTCAACTTCCTCTACTTCCTCCACTTTGTCAACTTCATCCACTTAGTCTACTTCCTCAACTTCCTCCACTTCCTCGACTTCCTCCACGTCCTCCAATTCGTCCACTTAGTCCACTTAGTCCACTTCCTCCACTTCCTCCACTTAATCCACTTAATCCACTTCGTCCACTTCACCAACTTCGTCCACTTCCTCCACTTTGTCAACTTTGTCATATTCCTCCACTTCGTCAATTTCTTCTACTTCGTCCACTTCCTGAACTTCCTCCAATTCCTCGACTTCCTCCACGTCCTGCACTTCGTCCAATTCGTCCACTTAGTCCACTTCCTCCACTTTGTCCACTTAATCCACTTCGTCCACTTCACCAACTTCGTCCACTTCCTCCACTTCGTCAACTTTGTCATCTTCCTCCACTTCGTCAACTTCTTCCACTTCGTCCACTTCGTCAATTTCGTCCACTTAGTCCACTTCCTCCGCTTCCTCCACTTCGTCCACTTCCTCAACTTCCTCCTCTTCCTCCACTTCATCCACCTCCTCCACTTCGTCAAAATCGTCCACTTCGTCATCTTCGTCAACTTCGTCCACTTCCTCCACTTCGTGGACCTCCTCCAGTTCGTCAACTTCCTCCAGTTCGTCAACTTAGTCCACTTCCTTCACTTCGTCAACTTTGTCTACTTCGTCAACTTCTTCCACGTCATCCACTTCGTCCACTTCGTCAACTTTGTCCACTTCGTCCTCTTCGTTTTCTACGTCCTCTTCGTCCACTTAGTCCAGTTCGTCAACTTCGTCAATTTTGTCATCTTCGTCAACTTCGTCTATTTCTTCAACTTCCTATACTTCGTCAACTTCCTCCACTTCCTCCACTTCGTCAACTTCGTCCACTTACTCCACTTCCTCAATTTCCTGCACTTCCTCGACTTCGTCCACTTCCTCCACGTTCTCCACTTCGTCCAATTCGTCCACTTAGTCCACTTCCTCCACTTCCTCCACTTTATCCACTTAATCCACTTCGTCCACTTCACCAACTTCGTCCACTTCCTCCACTTCGTCAACTTTGTCATATTCCTCCACTTCGTCCACTTCGTCAACTTCTTCCACTTCGTCCACTTCCTCAACTTCCTCCACTTCCTCCACTTCCTCCACGTCCTTCACTTCGACCAATTCGTCCACTTAGTCCACTTCCTCCACTTCCTCCACTTCTTCCACTTAATCCACTTAATCCACTTCGTCCACTTCGTCAACTTCTTCCACTTCGTCAACTTCGTCCACTTAGTCCACTTCCTCCGTTTCCTCCACTTCGTCCACTTCGTTCCCTTCGTCCACTTCGTCAACTTCGTCCACTTCTTCAACATCGTCCACTTCCTCCACTTCCTCCACTTCGTCAACTTCGTCCACTTAGTCCACTTCCTTCACTTCATCCACCTCCTTCACTTCGTCAAATCGTCCACTTCGTCATCTTCGTCAACCTCGTCCACTTCCTCCACTTCGTGGACTTCCGCACTTCGTCAACTTCCTCCACTTTTCAACTTAGTCCACTTCCTTCACTTCGTCAACTTCGTCAACTTCTTCCACTTCATCCACTTCGTCCACTTCGTCAACTTTGTCCACTTCGTCCTCTTCGTTCTCTACGTCCACTACGTCCACTTCGTCCACTTGTCCACTTAGTCCACTTCGTCAACTTCGTCAACTGTGTCATCTTCGTCAACTTCATCTACTTCTTCAATTTCCTATACTTCGTCAACTTCCTCCACTTCCTCCACTTCGTCAACTTGGTCCACTTCGTCCACTTAGTCCACTTCCTCAATTTCCTCCACTTCCTCCACTTCGTCCACTTCCTCCACGTTCTCCACTTCGTCCAATTCGTCCACTTAGTCCACTTCCTCCACTTCCTCCACTTCCTCCACTTATCCACTTCATCCACTCCACCAACTTCGTCCACTTCCTCCACTTCGTCAACTTTGTCATATTTCTCTACTTCGTCCACTTCGTCAACTTCGTCCACTTCTTCCACTTTGTCCACTTCGTCAACTTCGTCCACTTCCTCAACTTCTTCCACTTCGTCAATTTCTTCCACTTAGTCCACTTCCTCCGATTCCTCCACTTCGTCCACTTCGTTCACTTTGTCCGCTTCGTCAACTTTGTCCACTTCTTCAACTTCGTCCACTTCCTCCACTTCCTCCACTTCGTCGACTTCCTCTACTTCGTCAACTATGTCATATTCCTCCACTTCGTCCACTTCTTCCACTTCGTCCACTTCGTCAACTTCGTCCACTTCCTGAACTTCTTCCACTTCGTCCACTTCCTCAACTTCGTCCACTTAGTCCACTTCCTCCGATTCCTCCACTTCGTCCACTTCGTCAACTTCGTCCACTTCTTCAACTTCGTCCACTTCTTCGACTTCGTCCACTTCCTCCACTTCCTCCACTTCGTCCACATCGTGAACTTCGTCAACTTCGTCAACTTCGTCCACTTCGTCAACTTCGTCCTCTTTGTCCATTATGTCTACTTCGTTCACTTCGTCCACTTCGTCATCTTCGTCAACTTCGTCCACTTCCTCCACTTCGTCAGCTTCCTCCACTTGTCAGCTTCCTCCACTTCGTCAACTTAGTCCACTTCCTTCACTTTGTCAACTTCGTCCACTTCGTCAACTTCTTCCACTTCGTCCACCTTCTCAACTTTGTCTACTTTGTCTGCTTCGTCCGCTTCGTCCACTTCGTCCACGTCCTCCACTTCCTCCACGTCGTCCACTTCGTGAACTTCGTCCACTTCGTCCGCCTCCTCCACTTCTGCCACTTCCTCTACTTCCTTCACATCGTCAACCTGGTCAACTTCGTCCACTTCGTCCACTTCATCCAGTTCATCAACTTTGTCTACTTCGTGCACTTCCTCCATTTCGTGGACTTCCTCCACTTCATCCACTTCCTCCACTTCTTCAACTTCGTCAACTTAGTCCACTTCCGCCATTTCCTCCTGTTCCTCGACATCATCCACGTCCTCTACTTTGTCCAAATCGTACACTTCGTCCTCTACGTCCTCTACGTCCACTTCGTCCACTTCTTCCACTTCGTCCACTTCGTACAGTTAATCCACTTCGTCAACTTTGTCATCTTCATCAACTTCGTCTACTTCTTCAACTTCCTCCACTTCGTCAACTTCCTCCACTTCCTACACTTCATAACTTCGTCCACTTAGTCCACTTCCTCGACTTCCTCTACTTCCTCCACTTATCCATTTATCCACTTCGTCCACTTCACCAACTTCGTCCACTTCCGCCACTTCGTCAACTTTGTCATATTCCTTCACTTCGTCCACTTCGTCAACCTCGTCAACTTCTTCCACTTCGTCCACTTCGTCAACTTCGTCCACTTCGTCAACTTCCTCCACTTCGTCAACTTCTTCCACTTCGTCCACTTCGTCAACTTCGTCCACGTAGTCCACTTCCTCCGCTTCCTCCACCTCGACCACTTCGTTCTCTTTGTCCACTTCGTCAACTTCGTCCACTTCTTCAACTTCGTCCACTTCCTCCACTTCCTCCACTTCGTCCACTTCGTCAACTTCGTCCACTTAGTCCACTTCCTTCACTTCCTCAACTTCCTCCTCTTCCTCCACCTCCTCCACTTCGTCCAAATCGTCCACTTCGTCAACTTCGTCATCTTCGTCAACTTCGTCTACTTCGTCCACTTCCTCCACTTCGTGACTTCCTCCACTTCGTCAACTTCCTCCACTTCGTCAACTTAGTCCACTTCCTTCACTTCGTCAACTTCGTCTACTTCGTCAACTTCTTCCACTTCATCCACTTCGTCAACTTCGTCAACTTCGTCAACTTCTTCCACTTCGTCCTCTTCGTTCTCTACGTCCTCTACGTCCACTTCGTCCACTTAGTCCACTTCGTGAACTTTGTCATCTTCGTCAACTTCGTCTACTTCTTCAACTTCCTCCACTTCGTCAACTTCCTCCACTTCCTCCACTTCGTCAACTTCGTCCACTTAGTCCACTTCCTCAACTTCCTCCAGTTCCCCTACGTCCTCTACTTCGTCCAATTCGTCCACTTAGTCCACTTAGTCCACCTCCTCCACTTCCTCCACTTCCTGCACGTCCTCCACTTAATCCACTTCGTCCACTTCACCAACTTCGCCCATTTCCTCCACTTCCTCCACTTCGTCAACTTTGTCATATTCCTCCACTTCGTCAACTTCGTCAACTTCTGCCACTTCGTCCACTTCGTCAACTTCTGCCACTTCGTCAACTTCGTCCACTTCGTCAACTTCGTCCACTTCCTCCGATTCCTCCACTTCGTTCCCTTTGTCCACTTCGTGAACTTCGTGAACTTCGTCAACTTCGTCAACTTCGTCAACTTCGTCCACTTCGTCAACTTCGTCCACTTCGTCAACTTCGTCTACTTCGTCCACTTCCTCCACTTCGTCAACTTCCTCCACTTCGTCAACTTAGTCCACTTCCTTCACTTCGTCAACTTCGTCTACTTCGTCACTTGTTCCACTTCATCCACTTCGTCAACTTCGTCAACTTTTTCCACTTCGTCCTCTTCGTTCTCTACGTCCTCTACGTCCACTTAGTCCACTTCGTCAACTTTGTCATCTTCGTCAACTTCGTCTACTTCTTCAACTTCCTCCACTTCGTCAACTTCCTCCACTTCCTCCAATTCGTCAGCTTCGTCCACTTAGTCCACTTCCTCAACTTCCTCCACTTCCTCCACTTCCCCTACGTCCTCCACTTCGTCCAATTCGTCCACTTAGTCCACTTCCTCCACTTCCTCCACTTCTTGCACGTCCTCCACTTAATCCACTTCGTCCACTGCACCAACTTCGTCCATTTCCTCCACTTCCTCCACTTCGTCAACTTTGTCATATTCCTCCACTTCGTCCACTTCGTCAACTTCGTCCACTTTGTCAACTTCGTCCACTTCGTCAACTTCTTCCACTTCGTCCACTTCGTCAACTTCGTCCCCTTAGTCCACTTCATCTGATTCCTACACTTGCTCCACTTCGTTCACTTTGTCCACTTCGTCAACTTCGTCAACTTCGTCAACTTCGTCCACTTCGTCAACTTCGTCCTCTTCGTCCACTTCGTCCACTATGTCTACTTCGTCCACTTCGTCCACTTCGTCATCTTCGTCAACTTCGTCCACTTCCTCCACTTCGTGGACTTCCTCTACTTCCTCAACTTCCTCCACTTCCTCAACTTCCTCCACTTCGTCCACCTTGTCAACTTCGTCCACCTAGGCACTTCCTCAGCTTCCTCCACTTTGTCTGCTCGTCCACTTCCTCAACTTCGTCAACTTCGTCCACTTCGTCCACTTCCTCCGCTTCCTCCACTTCTTCCACTTCCTCTACTTCCTCCACTCGTCAACATGGTCAACTTCGTCAACTTCGTCCACTTTGTCAACTTCGTCCACGTCCTCCACTTCGTCCAATTCGTCCACTTCGTCCACTTCCTCCACTTACTCCACTTCGTCCACTTCACCACTTCGTCCACTCCTCCACTTCCTCCACTTCGTCGTCTTTGTCATCTTCCTCCACTTCGTCCACTTCGTCAACTTCTTCCACTTCGTCAACATCGTCCACTTCGTCAACTTCTTCCACTTCGTCCACTTCGTCAACTTCTTCCAATTCGTCCACTTCCTCCACTTCGTCAACTTTGTCTACTTCGTCCACTTCCTCCATTTCGAGACTTCCTCCACTTCATCCACTTCCTCCACTTCGTCAACTTCGTCCACTTTTTCCACTTCCTTCACTTCCTCCACTTCCTCCTGTTCCTCCACTTCATCCACGTCCTCCACTTCGTCCAATTCATCCACTTCGTCCTCTTCGTCGACTTCGTCCACTTGTCCACTTCGTACACTTCATCCGCTTCGTCAACTTTGTCATCTTCGTCAGCTTCGTCCACTTCTTCAACTTCCTCCACTTCGTCAACTTCGGCCACTTAGTTCACTTCCTTCACTTCCTTCACTTCCTCCTGTTCCTCCACTTCATCCACGTCCTCCACTTCGTCCAATTCGTCCACTTGTCCTCAACGTCCACTTCGTCCACTTCATCCACTTTGTCCACTTCGTCCACTTCGTCAACTTCGTCAACTTCGTCAACTTCGTCCACTTCGTCAACTTCGTCCACTTCGTCCACTTGTCTACTACGTCCACTTCGTCCACTTCGTCATCTTCGTCAACTTCGTCCACTTCCTCCACTTCGTGGACTTCCTCTACTTCCTCAACTTCCTCCACTTCCTCAACTTCCTCCACTTCGTCCACCTTGTCAACTTCGTCCACCTAGGGCACTTCCTCAGCTTCGTCCACTTCGTCCGCGTCGTCCACTTCCTCAACGTCGTCAACTTCGTCCACTTAGTCCACTTCCTCCGCTTCCTCCACTTCTTCCACTTCCTCTACTTCCTCCACATCGTCAACATGGTCAACTTCGTCAACTTCGTCCACTTTGTCAACTTCGTCCACGTCCTCCACTTCGTCCAAATCGTCCACTTAGTCCACTTCCTCCACTTAATCCACTTCGTCCAGTTCACCAACTTCGTCCACTCCCTCCACTTCCTCCACTTCGTCGTCTTTGTCATCTTCCTCCACTTCGTCCACTTCGTCAACTTCGTCAACTTCTTCCACTTCGTCAACATCGTCCACTTCGTCAACTACTTCCACTTCGTCCACTTCGTCAACTTCTTCCAATCGTCCACTTCCTCCAGTTCGTCAACTTTGTCTACTTCGTCCACTTCCTCCATTTCGAGGACTTCCTCCACTTCATCCACTTCCTCCACTTCGTCAACTTCGTCCACTTTGTCCACTTCCTTCACTTCCTCCACTTCCTCCTGTTCCTCCACTTCATCCACGTCCTCCACTTCGTCCAAATCATCCACTTCGTCCTCTACGTCGACTTCGTCCACTTGTCCACTTGGTACACTTAATCCGCTTCGTCAACTTTGTCATCTTCGTCAGCTTCGTCTACTTCTTCAACTTCCTCCACTTCGTCAACTTCGGCCACTTAGTTCACTTCCTTCACTTCCTTCACTTCCTCCTGTTCCTCCACTTCATCCACGTCCTCCACTTCGTCCAAATCGTCCACTATGTCCTCAACGTCCACTTCGTCCACTTCATCCACTTCGTCCACTTCGTCCACTTCATCCACTTCGTACACTTAATCCACTTCGTCCACTTCGTCAACTTTGTCATCTTCGTCAACTTCGTCTACTTCTTCAACTTCCTCCACTTCCTCCACTTCGTCAACTTCCTCCACTTAGTCCACTTCCTCAACTTCCTCCACTTCCTCGACTCCCTCCACGTCCTCCACTTCGTCCAATTCGTACACTTAGTCCACTTAGTCCACTTCCTCCACTTCCTCCACTTCTTCCACTTAATCCACTTCGTCCACTTCACCAACTTTGTCATATTCCTCCACTTCGTCCACTTCGTCAACTTCGTCAACTTCTTCCACTTCGTCCACTTCGTCAACTTCGTCCACTTCGTCAACTTCTTCCATTTCGTCCACTTCGTCCAGTTCGTCAACATTGTCTACTTCGTCCACTTCCTGCATTTCGTGGACTTCCTCCACTTCATCCACTTCCTCCACTTCGTCAACTTCGTCCACTTAGTCCACTTCGTTCACTCCCTCCTCTTCTTCCTGTTCCTCCAATTCATCCACGTCCTCCACTTCGTCCAAATCGTCCACTTCGTCCTCTATGTCCTCTACGTCAACTTCGTCCACTTCGTCCCTTCGTCCCCTTCGTCCACTTCGTCCACTTCGTCCACTTCATCCACTTCGTCCACTTAATCCACTTCGTCAACTTCGTCAGCATTGTCATCTTCGTCAACTTCGTCTACTTCTTCAACTTCGTCCACTTCGTCAACTTCGTCCACTTCGTCAACTTCTTCCACTTCGTCCACTTCGTCAACTTTGTCCACTTAGTCCACTTCCTCCGCTTCCTCCACTTCGTCCACTTCGTCAACTGCTTCCACTTCACCAACTTCGTCCACTTCGTCAACTTCATCCACTTCGTCCACTTCTTCAACTTCGTCCACTTCCTCCACTTCCTCCATATCCTCCACATCCTCCACATCGTCAACTTCGCCAACTTCGTCCACTTCGTCTACTTTGTCCACTTCGTCCATTTCGTCCACTTCGTCCACTTCGTCCACTTAGTCCACTTCGTCAACTTTGTCATGTTCGTCAACTTCGTCTACTTCTTCAACTTCCTCCACTTCGTCAACTTCCTCCACTTCCTCCACTTCGTCAACTTCCTCCACTTAGTCCACTTCGTCAACTTCCTCCACTTCCTCGCTTCGTCCACGTCCTCCACCTCGTCCAATTCGTCCACTTAGTCCACTTCCTCCACTTCCTGCACTTAATCCACTTCCTCCACTTCACCAACTTCGTCCACTTCCTCCACTTCCTCTACTTCGTGAACTTTGTCACATTCCTCCACTTCGTCCACTTCCTCGACTTCCTCCACGTCCTCCACTTTGTCCAGTTCGTCCACTTAGTCCACTTAGTCCACTTCCTCCACTTCCTCCACTTAATCCACTTCCTCCACTTCACCAACTTCGTCCACTTCCTCCACTTCGTGAACTTTGTCATATTCCTCCACTTCGTCTACTTCGTCCACTTCGTTAACTTCGTCAACTTCTTCCACTTCGTCCACTTCGTCAATTTCGTCCACTTCAGCCACTTCGTCCACTTCTTCAACTTCGTCCACTTCGTAACCTTCGTCCTCTTAGTCCATGTCCTCCGCTTCCTCCACTTCGTCCACTTCGTTCTCTTTGTCCACTTCGTGAACTTCGTCCACTTCTTCAACTTCGTCCACTTCCTCCACTTCGTCAACTTCGTCCACTTAGTCCACTTCCTTCACTTCCTCAACTTCCTCCTCTTCCTGCACTTCATCAACCTACTCCACTTCATCCAAATCGTCCACTTCTTCAACTTCGTCCACTTCCTCCACTACCTCCACTTTGTTAACTTCGTCAACTTCGTCCACCTAGTCCACTTCGTCAACTTCGACCACTTCGCCAACTTCGTCAACTTCGTCCACTTCGCCAATTTCGTCACCTCCGTCCTCTTCGTCCACTTTGTCAACTTCCTCCAATTCCTCCACTTCCTCCACTTCGTCCACTTCGTCCACTTCGTCAACTTTGTCAACTTCGTCAACTTCGTCAACTTCGTCAACTTCGTCAACTTCCTCCACTTCCTGGACTTGGTCCACTTCGTAAACGTCGTCAACTTCGTCCACTTTGTCAAATTCGTCCACTTCGTCGACTTCCTCCACTTCCTCAACTTCGTCAACTTCGTCCACTTCGTCAACTTCTTTCACTTCGTCCACTTCGTCAACATCTTCAACTACGTCAACTTCGTCAACTTCGTCCACTTACTCCACTTCCTTCACTTCCGCCACTTCGTCAACTTCGTCAACTTCGTCAACTTCTTCCACTTAGTCCACTTCCTCCACTTCCTCCACTTCGTCCACTTCACCAACTTCGTCCACTCCCTCCACTTCCACTACTTCGTCAACTTCGTTAACTTCATCAACTTCTTCCACTTAGTCCACTTCCTCCACCTCCTCTACTTCCTCCACTTCCTCCACTTCCTCCACTTCCTCCACTTCCTCCACTTCCTCAACTTTGTCAACTTCCTCAACTTCCTCAACTTTGTCTACTTCCTCCACTTCCTCTACTTCCTCCACTTCCCCCACTTCCTGCCTTCGTCCACTTCGTAAACATCGTCAACTTCGTCCACTTTGTGAACTTTGTCGACTTCGTCGACTTTCTCCACTTCCTCCACTTCGTCCACTTCGTCCACTTCTTTCACTTCGTCAACTTCGTCAACTTCGTCCACTTCGTCCACTTCGTCAACTTTGTCCACTTAGTCCACTTCCTTCACTTCCACCACTTCATCAACTTCGTCAACTTCGTCAACTTCGTCAACTTCTTCCACTTAGTCCACTTCCTCCACTTCCTCCACTTCGTCCACTTCGTCGATTTCGTCCACTTCACCAACTTCGTAAACTTCGTCCACTCCATCCACGTCCTCCACTTCGTCCACGTCGTCCACTTCGTCAACTTCGTCAACTTCCTCCACTTGGTCAACTTCCTCCACTTCGTCAACTTCTTCCACTTCGTCCACTTCGTCAACTTCGTCCACTTAGTCCACTTCCTCCGCTTCCTCCACTTCGTCCACTTCGTCAACTGCTTCCACTTCACCAACTTCGTCCACTTCGTCAACTTCATCCACTTCGTCCACTTCTTCAACTTCCTCCACTTCCTCCATATCCTCCACATCCTCCACATCGTCAACTTCGCCAACTTCGTCCACTTCGTCCACTTCGTCCATTTCGTCCACTTCGTCAACTTCCTCCATTTCCTCCAATTCCTCCACGTCGTCCACTTCGTCCACTTCGTCCACTTCGTCCACTTCGTCAACTTCGTCAACTTCGTCAACTTCGTCAACTTCGCCCACTTCCTCCACTTCCTCCACTTCCTCCACTTCTTGGACTTCGTCAACTTCGTCCACTTTGTCAAATTCGTCAACTTCGTCGACTAACTCCACTTCCTCCATTTCGTCCACTTCGTCCACTTTGTCAACTTCGTCCACTTCGTCAACTTCTTCCACTTCGTCCACTTCGTCAACTTCGTCAACATAGTCCACTTCCTCCGATTCCTCCACTTGCTCCACTTCATCCACTTCGTCAACTTCGTCCACTTCGTCCACTTCATCCACTTCGTCCACTTCGTACACTTAATCCACTTCGTCCACTTCTTCCACTTCGTCAACTTCGCCCACTTCCTCCACTTCCTGGACTTCGTCAACTTCGTCAAGTTCGTCGACTAACTCCACTTCCTCCATTTCGTCCACTTCGTCAACTTCGTCCACTTTGTCAACTTCGTCCACTTCGTCAACTTCTTCCACTTCGTCCACTTCGTCAACTTCGTCAACATAGTCCACTCCCTCCGATTCCTCCACTTGCTCCACTTCGTTCACTTTGTCCACTTCGTCAACTTCGTCAACTTCGTCCTCTTCGTCCACTTCGTCCACTATATCTACTTCGTCCACTTCGTCCACTTCGTCATCTTCGTCAACTTCGTCCACTTCCTCCACTTCGTGGACTTCCTCCACTTCCTCATCTTGCTCCACTTCGTCCACCTTGTCAACTTCGTCCACCTAGGCCACTTCCTCAGCTTCCTCCACTTCGTGCACGTCGTCCACTTCCTCAACGTCGTCCACTTCGTCAACTTCGTCCACTTAGTCCACTTCCTCCGCTTCCTCCACTTCTTCCACTTCCTCTACTTCCTCCACATCGTCAACATGGTCAACTTCGTCCACTTCGTCAACTTCGTCCACTTCGTCCACTTCGTCCACGTCCTCCACTTCGTCCAAATCGTCCACTTAGTCCACTTCCTCCACATCCTCCACTTAATCCACTTTGTCCAGTTCACCAACTTCGTCCACTCCCTCCACTTCCTCCACTTCATCGTCTTTGTCATCTTCCTCCACTTCGTCCACTTCGTCAACTTCGTCAACTTCTTCCACTTCGTCCACTTCGTCAACATCGTCCACTTCGTCAACTACTTCCACTTCGTCCACTTCGTCAACTTCGTCCAATTCGTCCAGTTGTCAACTTTGTCTACTTCGTCCACTTCCTCCATTTCGTGGACTTCCTCCACTTCATCCACTTCCTCCACTTCGTCAACTTCGTCCACTTTGTCCACTTCCTTCACTTCCTCCACTTCCTCCTGTTCCTCCACTTCATCCACGTCCTCCACTTCGTCCAAATCATCCACTTCGTCCTCTATGTCCTCTACGTCCACTTCGTCCACTTGTCCACTTGGTACACTTAATCCGCTTCGTCAACTTTGTCATCTTCGTCAACTTCGTCTACTTCTTCAACTTCCTCCACTTCGTCAACTTCCTCCACTTCCTCCACTTCGTCAACTTCGTCCACTTAGTCCACTTCCTTCACTTCCTCCACTTCCTCGTGTTCCTCCACTTCATCCACGTCCTCCACTTCGTCCAAATCGTCCACTTCGTCCTCTATGTCCTCAACGTCCACTTCGTCCACTTCGTCCACTTCGTACACTTAATCCACTTCGTCCACTTTGTCCACCTCGTCAACTTTGTCATCTTCGTCAACTTCGTCTACTTCTTCAACTTCCTCCACTTCCTCCACTTCGTCAACTTCCTCCACTTAGTCCACTTCCTCAACTTCTTCCACTTCCTCGACTCCCTCCACGTCCTCCACTTCGTCCAATTCGTACACTTAGTCCACTTCGTACACTTAGTCCACTTCCTCCACTTCCTCCACTTCCTCCACTTAATCCACTTCGTCCACTTCACCAACTTTGTCATATTCCTCCACTTTGTCCACTTCGTCAACTTCGTCAACTTCTTCCACTTCGTCCACTTCGTCTACTTCGTCCAGTTCGTCAACATTGTCTTCTTCGTCCACTTCTTCCATTTCGTGGACTTCCTCCACTTCATCCACTTCCTCCACTTCGTCAACTTCGTCCACTTAGTCCATTTAGTCCACTTCCTTCACTCCCTCCTCTTCTTCCTGTTCCTCCAATTCATCGACGTCCTCTACTTCGTCCAAATCGTCCACTTCGTCCTCTATGTCCTCTACGTCAACTTCGTCCACTTCGTCCCCTTCGTCCACTTCGTCCACTACGTCCACTTCTTCAACTTCGTCCACTTCCTCCACTTCCTCCATATCCTCCACATTCTCCACATCGTCAACTTCGCCAACTTCGTCCACTTCGTCCATTTCGTCCACTTCGTCAACTTCCTCCATTTCCTCCATTTCCGCCACGTCGTCCACTTCGTCCACTTCGTCCACTTCGTCAACTTCTTTAACTTCGCCCACTTCCTCCACTTCCTGGACTTCGTCAACTTCGTCCACTTTGTCATATTCGTCAACTTCGTCGACTAACTCCACTTCCTCCACTTCGTCAACTTCGTCGATTTCGTCAACTTCGTCGACTTCGTCAACTTCTTTCATTTCATCCAGTTCGTCAACTTCGTCCATTTCGTCCACTTACTCCACTTCCATCACTTCCACCATTTCGTCAACTTCTTCCACTTAGTCCACTTCGTCCACTTCCTCCACTTGGTCGACTTCGTCCACTTTACCAACTTCATCCACTTCGTCCACTCCCTCCACTTCCTCCACGTCGTCCACGTCGTCCACGTCGTCCACG
This sequence comes from Vigna reflexopilosa, assembly GCA_027742785.1. Taxonomy (NCBI): domain Eukaryota; kingdom Viridiplantae; phylum Streptophyta; class Magnoliopsida; order Fabales; family Fabaceae; genus Vigna; species Vigna reflexopilosa. The sequence goes on from CM050923.1 coordinate 19,908,165, forward strand.
TCGTCCACTTCGTCAACTTCGTCCACTTCGTGAACTTCGTCCACTTCATCAACTTCGTCCACTTAGTCCACTTCCTCCGCTTCCTCCACTTCTTCCACTTCGTCAACTTCTTCCAGGTTACCAACTTCGTCCACTTCATCCACTTCGTCAACTTCATCCACTTCGTCCACTTCTTCAACATCGTCCACTTCCTCTACTTCCTCCACATCGTAAACTTCGTTCACTTCGTAAACTTCGTCCACATCGTCCTCTTCGTCCACTTCGTCCACTTCGTCCACTTCGTCCATTTCGTCCACTTCGTCCACTTCGTGCACTTCGTCCACTTCGTGCACTTCGTCCACTTCGTCCACATCGTCCACTTCCTCCAATTCGTGGACTTCCTCCACTTCCTCCACTTCGTCAACTTTGTCAACTTCCTCAACTTCCTCAACTTCGTCTACTTCCTCCACTTCCTCTATTTCCTCCACTTCCCCCACTTCCTGGACTTCGTCCACTTCGTAAACATCGTCAACTTCGTCCACTTTGTGAACTTTGTCAACTTCGTCGACTTCCTCCACTTCCTCCACTTCATCAACTTCGTCCACTTCGTCCACTTCTTTCACTTCGTCCACTTCGTCAACTTCGTCAACTTCGTCAACTTCGTCCACTTCGTCCACTTCGTCCACTTCGTCAACTTTGTCCACTTTGTCCACTTAGTCCACTTCCTTCACTTCCACCACTTCATCAACTTCGTCAACTTCGTCAACTTCTTCCACTTAGTCCACTTCCTCCACTTCCTCCACTTCCTCCACTTCCTCCACTTCGTCGATTTCGTCCACTTCACCAACTTCGTAAACTTCGTCCACTCCATCCACTTCCTCCACTTCGTCCACGTCGTCCACTTCGTCAACTTCGTCAACTTCGTCAACTTCCTCCACTTGGTCAACTTCCTCCACTTCGTCAACTTCTTCCACTTCGTCCACTTCGTCAACTTCGTCCACTTAGTCCACTTCCTCCGCTTCCTCCACTTCGTCCACTTCGTCAACTGCTTCCACTTCACCAACTTCGTCCACTTCGTCAACTTCATCCACTTCGTCCACTTCTTCAACTTCGTCCACTTCCTCCATATCCTCCACATCCTCCACATCGTCAACTTCGCCAACTTCGTCCACTTCGTCCATTTCGTCCACTTCGTCAACTTCCTCCATTTCCTCCAATTCCTCCACGTCGTCCACTTCGTCCACTTCGTCAACTTCGTCAACTTCGCCCACTTCCTCCACTTCCTCCACTTCTTGGACTTCGTCAACTTCGTCCACTTTGTCAAATTCGTCAAGTTCGTCGACTAACTCCACTTCCTCCATTTTGTCCACTTTGTCAACTTCGTCCACTTTGTCAACTTCGTCCACTTCGTCAACTTCTTCCACTTCGTCCACTTCGTCAACTTCGTCAACATAGTCCACTTCCTCCGATTCCTCCACTTGCTCCACTTCGTCCACTTCGTCAACTTCGTCCACTTCGTCCACTTCGTCCACTTCGTCCACTTCGTTCACTTCGTCCACTTCGTACACTTAATCCACTTCGTCCACTTCGTCGACTTCGTCAACTTCGCCCACTTCCTCCACTTCCTCCACTTCCTGGACTTCGTCAACTTCGTCCACTTTGTCAAATTCGTCAACTAAATCCACTTCCTCCATTTCGTCCACTTCGTCAACTTCGTCCACTTTGTCAACTTCGTCCACTTCGTCAACTTCTTCCACTTCGTCCACTTCGTCAACTTCGTCAACATAGTCCACTTCCTCCGATTCCTCCACTTGCTCCACTTCGTTCACTTTGTCCACTTCGTCAACTTCGTCAACTTCGTCAACTTCGTCCACTTGGTCAACTTCGTCCTCTTCGTCCACTTCGTCCACTATGTCTACTTCGTCCACTTCGTCCACTTCGTCATCTTCGTCAACTTCGTCCACTTCCTCCACTTCCTCATCTTCCTCCACTTCGTCCACCTTGTCAAGTTCGTCCACCTAGGCCACTTCCTCAGCTTCCTCCACTTCGTGCACGTCGTCCACTTCCTCAACGTCGTCCACTTCGTCAACTTCGTCCACTTAGTCCACTTCCTCCGCTTCCTCCACTTTTTCCACTTCCTCTACTTCCTCCACATCGTCAACATGGTCAACTTCGTCAACTTCGTCCACTTTGTCAACTTCGTCCACTTCGTCCACGTCCTCCACTTCGTCCAAATCGTCCACTTAGTCCACTTCCTCCACATCCTCCACTTAATCCACTTCGTCCAGTTCACCAACTTCGTCCACTCCCTCCACTTCCTCCACTTCATCGTCTTTGTCATCTTCCTCCACTTCGTCCACTTCGTCAACTTCGTCAACCTCTTCCACTTCGTCCACTTCGTCAACATCGTCCACTTCGTCAACTACTTCCACTTCGTCCACTTCGTCCACTTCGTCAACTTCGTCCAATTCGTCCACTTCGTTCAGTTCGTCAACTTTGTCTACTTCGTCCACTTCCTCCATTTCGTGGACTTCCTCCACTTCATCCACTTCCTCCACTTCGTCAACTTCGTCCACTTTGTCCACTTCCTTCACTTCCTCCACTTCCTCCTGTTCCTCCACTTCATCCACGTCCTCCACTTCGTCCAAATCATCCACTTCGTCCTCTATGTCCTCTACGTCCACTTCGTCCACTTGTCCACTTGGTACACTTAATCCGCTTCGTCAACTTTGTCATCTTCGTCAACTTCGTCTACTTCTTCAACTTCCTCCACTTCGTCAACTTCCTCCACTTCGTCCACTTCGTCAACTTCGTCAACTTCGTCAACTTCGTCAACTTCGTCAACTTTGTCCACTTCGTCAACTTTGTCCACTTCGTCCTCTTCGTCCTCTTCGTCCACTTCGTCCACTTTGTCCACTTCGTCCACTTAATCCACTTCGTCAACTTCATCATCTCCGTCAACTTCGTCTACTTCTTCAACTTCCTCCACTTCGTCGACTTCCTCCACTTCCTCCACTTTGTCGACTTCACCAACTTCGTCCACTTCCTCCAGTTCGTCAACATCGTCAACTTCCTCCACTTCGTACACATCCGCAACTTCGTCCACTTCGTCAACTTCGTCCATTTCGTCAACTTCTTCCACTTCGTCCACTGCGTTCACTTCATCCACTTCCTCCACTTCGTCAACGTCTTCAATTTCGTCCACTTCGTCCACTTCCTCTGCTTCCTCCACTTCGTCAGCTTCGTCCACTTCGTCAACTTCGTCAAATTCCTCAACTTCGTCAAATTCCTCCACTTCGTCAAATTCGTCCACTTCGTCAACTTCTTCCAGTTCGTCCACTTTGTCAACTTCGTCCACTTAGTCCACTTCCTCTGCTTCCTCCACTTCGTCTACTTCGTCCACTTCGTCCACTTCGTCAACTTCATCAACTTCGTCCACTTCGTCATCTTCGTCCTCTTCGTCCGCTTCATCCACTTCGTCCACTTAATCCACTTCGTCAACTTCATCATCTCCGTCAACTTCGTCTACTTCTTCAACTTCCTCCACTTCGTCGACTTCCTCCACTTTGGCAACTTCGTCCACTTCGTCAACTTCTTCCACTTCGTCCACCGTGTTCAGTTCGTTCAACTTCGTCCACTTCGTCAACTTCGTCAAATTTGTCCATTTCGTCAAATTCGTCCACTTCGTCAACATCGTCAACTTCTTCCACTTCGTCCACTTCGTCAACTTCGTCCACTTAGTCCACTTTCTCTACTTCCTCCACTTCGTCAACTTCGTCCACCTCGCCAACTTCGTCCACTTCGTCAAGTTCGTCAACTTGTTCAACTTTGTCCACTTCGTCAACTTTGTCCACTTCGTCCTCTTCGTCCTCTTCGTCCACTTCGTCCACTTAATCCACTTCGTCAACTTCATCATCTCCGTCAACTTCGTCTACTTCTTCAACCTCCTCCACTTCGTCGACTTCCTGCACTTCCTCCACTTCCGCCACTTCCTCCATTTCCTCTACTTCCTCCACTTTGTCTACTTCACCAACTTCCTCCAATTCCTCCACTTCCTCCATTTCTTCTACTTCCTCCACTTCCTCCACTTTGTGTACTTCACCAACTTCGTCCACTTCCTCCACGTCCTCCACTTCTTCCAGTTCCTCTACGTCCTCCACTTCGTCCACATCCTCCACTTCCTCCACATCATCGACATTGTCAACTTCGTCCACTTAGTCCACTTTCTCCGCTTCCTCCACTTCTTCCACTTCCTCTACTTCCTCCACATCATCAAGTTCGTCAACTTCGTCAACTTCGTCCACTTCGTCCACTCCCTCCACTTCTTCCATTTCCTCTTCGTCCACTTCGTCCACTCCCTCCACTTCATCCACTTCGTCAACTTCGTCCACTTCCTCCACTTCGTCAACTTCGTCCAATTCGTCAACTTCGTCCACTTCGTCAACCTCGTCAACTTCGTCAACTTCGTCAACTTCGTCCACTTCGTCCAGTTACTCCACTTCGTCCACATTGTCCACATCCTCCACTTCCTCCACGTCGTCCACTTAGTCCACTTCCTCCGCTTCCTCCACTTCTTCCACTTCCTCTACTTCCTCCACTTCGTCAACTTCCTCCACTTCTTCCACTTCCTCTACTTCCTCTACTGCATCCACTTCGGCCAATTCGTCCACTTAGTCCACTTCCTCCACATCTTCCACTTCCTCCACTTCCTCCACTTCGTCAACATCGTCAACTTCGTCCACTTCGTCAACTTCTTCTACTTCGTCTATTTCGTTCACTTCGTCCACTTCGTCCACTTCCTCTTCTTCCTCCACTTCATCAACTTCTTCAATTTCGTCCACCTAGTCCACTTCCTCCGCTTCCTCCACTTGGTCCACTTGGTCTACTTCGTCAAACTCGTCCACCTCGTCCTATTCATCCACTTCGTCCACTTTGTCCACTTCGTCCACTTCGTCAACTTCGTCCACTTCCTCAACTTCCTCTACTTCGTCCACTTCGTTCACATCGTCAACTTCGTCCACTTCGTCCACTTCTTCCACTTCTTCCACTTCGTCCACTTCGTCCACTTTGTCAACTTCGTCATCTTCGTCAACTTCGTGTATTTTGTCCACTTCCTCCACTTCGTGGACTTCCTCCACTTCGTCAACTTCGTCCACTTAGTCCACTTCCTTCACTTCGTCCACTTCGTCAATTTTTTCCACTTTGTCAACTTCCTCAACTTCATCCACTTCGTCCGCTTCGTCTGCTTCCTCCACTTTGTCCGCTTCCTCCACTTTGTCCGCTTCCTCCACTTTGTCCACTTCACCAACTTCGTCCACTTCGCCAACTTCGTCAATTCGTGCACCTAGTCCACTTTCTCCACTTCGTCCACTTCCTCCACTTGCTCCACTTTGTCCACTTCGTCAACTTGGTCCAGTTTGTCAACTTCGTCAACTTTGTCCACTTCGTCCTTTTCGTCCTCTTCGCCAACTTCGTTCACTTCGTCCACTTCCTCCACTTCCTCCACTTCCTCTTCTTCCTCCACTTCCTCAACTTCTTCAATTTCGTCCACTAAGTCCACTTCCTCCGCTTCCTCCACTTCGTCCACTTAGTCTACTTCGTCAATTTCGTCCACCTCGTCCCCTCCGTCCACGTCGTCCACTTGGTCCACTTCGTTCACTTCATCCACTTCGTCCACTTCGTCAACTTCGTTCACGTCCTCCACGTCCTCCACTTCCTCCACTTCCTCCACTTCCTCCACTTTGTCCACTTAGTCCACTTTCTCTGCTTCCTCCACTTCGTCTACTTCGTCAACTTCGTCCACTTTGTCAACTTCTTCCACTTCGTCAAGTTCGTCAACTTTTTCCACTTCGTCCTCTTCGTCCTCTTCGTCCACTTCGTCCACTTCGTCAACTTCATCATCTCCGTCAGCTTCGTCTACTTCTTCAACCTCCTCCACTTCGTCGACTTCCTGCACTTCCTCCACTTCCGCCACTTCCTCCATTTCCTCTACTTCCTCCACTTTGTCTACTTCACCAACTTCCTCCAATTCCTCCACTTCCTCCACTTCCTCCATTTCTTCTACTTCCTCCACTTTGTCTACTTCACCAACTTCGTCCACTTTCTCCACTTCCTCCACTTCGTCAACGTTGTCAACTTCCTCTACTTCGTCCACTTCGGCAACTTCGTCCACGTCGTCGACTTCCTCTAGTGCGTTCACTTCGTCCAATTCCTCCACTTCCTCCTCTTCCTCCACTTCCTCCACTTCGTCAACTTCTTCAATTTCGTCCACTTAGTCCACTTCCTCCGCTTCCTCCACTTCGTCCTCTTCGTCCACTTCGTCCACTTCCTCCACTTCGTCAACTTCGTCCACCTCGTCCACTTCGTCCACTTCATCAAATTCGTCCACTTCGTCAACTTCGTCAAATTCTTCCACTTTATCCACTTCGTCAACTTCGTCCACTTTGTCAACTTCATCTATGTCGTCAACTTCATCCACTTCGTCCACTTCCTCCACTTCGTCAACTTTGTCCACTTCGTCAACTTTGTCCACTTTGTCCACTTTGTCCTCTTCGTCCTCTTCGTCCACTTCGTCCACTTCGTCAACTTCTTCCACTTCGTCCACTTCGTCCACTTAGTCCACTTTCTCTGCTTCCTCCACTTCGTCTACTTCGTCCACTTCGTCCACTTCGTCAAGTTCGTCCACTTCGTCAAGTTCGTCAACTTCGTCAACTTTGTCCACTTCGTCAACTTCTTCCACTTCGTCCTCTTCGTCCTCTTCGTCCTCTTCGTCCACTTCGTCCACTTCGTCCACTTAATCCACTTCGTCCAGTTCGTCAACTTCATCATCTCCGTCACCTTCGTCTACTTCTTCAACCTCCTCCACTTCGTCGACTTCCTGCACTTCCTGCACTTCCGCCACTTCCGCCACTTCCTCCATTTCCTCTCCTTCCTCCACTTTGTCTACTTCACCAACTTCCTCCAATTCCTCCACTTCCTCCACTTTGTCTACTTCACCAACTTCGTCCACTTTCTCCACTTCCTCCACTTCGTCAACATTTTCAACTTCCTCTACTTCGTCCACTTCGGCAACTTCGTCCACGTCGTCAACTTCGTCCACTTCGTCCAGTGCGTTCACTTCGTCCACTTCATCCACTTCCTCCACTTCCTCCACTTCCTCCACTTCGTCAACTTCTTCAATTTCGTCCACTTCGTCAACTTCGTCCACTTAGTCCACTTCCTCTGCTTCCTCCACTTCGTCTACTTCGTCAACTTTGTCCACTTCGTCAACTTCGTCCACTTCGTCAACATCGTCAACTTTGTCCACTTCGTCAACTTTGTCTACTTCGTCCTCTTCGTCCACTTCGTCCACGTCGTCCACTTCGTCAACATCGTCCTCTTCGTCCACTTAATCCACTTCGTCTACTTCGTCAACTTCATCATCTCCGTCAACTTCGTCTACTTCTTCCACTTCCTCCACTTCGTCGACTTCCTCCACTTCGTCCACTTCCTCCACTTCGTCCACTTCCTCCATTTCCTCTACTTCCTCCACTTTGTCTACTTGATAACAGTTGAAAAACTGTTATTTTTATGATTAAAATTGACACTAAAAGCAACCTTTACACTTAGAAACTAGCTTGAAATCATGCTTTTCTTTATATTTTTTGGTAATAAGAGAGCTGGACAGGTTTATGCTTGATTTCAGTGTTTTTGTGCAGGTTTTAAGGTGAATTTGGTGAAAGAAGTGAAGAAGGAGAGAGATGAAATCAGAAAAGACATCAAAAAGTGCAAAAGGAGAAGCCGAAGTCACCGCTCAGCGGTAGTTTACCGCTGAGCGACACTCAGGCACTCACGGGAGATCCGCTGAGGGGCAAAATGGCCGCTGAGGGGAGAAAACAAGACACGCACTTACCGCTGAGCGGTATTTTACCGCTGAGCGGCACTTTAATGGGCTTGGACCTAAATTTTTGTAATTTACAAATGGTATTTAAGCTTTAGGGTTTCCTAGGGTTAGAGATCTTTGGCAGAAACGAAGCAAACACTCTCTCTTCCACCCCTTTGAAGGAGGATCTTGGATGCTGAGGCTTCCTCTTCACCTTTTTAGGGTTTATTCTTTCATTCTTTCATTGTAATTCATCTAGGTTCACCATGAATATGGTGAACTAAACTCTGTATGTTTGTTGGGGAATCAATGTAATCTTGTGAAGCTCTCATATATGGAATCTGCTTTTACATCTTTTAATTAAGACTTATGCTTTCTTTCATCATTAGTTAGGGTTTTTCCTCTTTGCTTAATGCTTGCATTGTTTAACTCATTCGATGCATGATTATTGGTTTTGTCGATACGGGCACGTACGGGGAAGTCTAGATCCGGGGAATTTCTCCCAATATGATATTGGTTGTCGTTAAGCTCCTGCACTTATGAACTGATCATTAGGAATGCTAGGAATTGTATGAACTCGTGATTAGGGAGAAGCCTTCTAGAAAGGTACTTTAGAGAGTGGCATTAACAATGATGATTTGAATGTTGAATTCCTAAAATATATGAGAGTGGATAAGATGAAATTGACCCCCAACAACATATTCATACATTAATATCATTGAAAGTGTTTATCTTTTGCTTTTTGCCATTGATCAAAACTTCATGCATACATGTTTATTTTCTGTCTTGCATATTAAACTCCAAATATTTCGTTTTTAAGTCTTAGCTAATCAAGAAACCACATAACTAAACTAGGCCGTGAGTCCTTTGGGAAGAACGATACTTGGTCTTACCAAGTTTATTACTTGAACGATTCGGTCACACTTGCCGATTGAAAAACAAGTTTGTGACATCATAATTTGGTGTTCATAAATTTGTCCATCAAGTTTTTGGCGCCATTGCCGGGGAACTCTGGTTTAACTGGTTAATTTGTGTGATTATTGATTATCTTTGACTTTAATTTTGAATTTCTGTTTTTATTTTTTTTTTTATTTTTAATTTTCAGTTTGTATTTTATGTGATTTGATTTGATTTTATTTTTTTGTTTTCTGTTTTTCTGTTTTCTGTTTTTATTTTCTAAATCTTATATCTTTTTGTGCTAACCAAATCTTTTCTAGGGTTTTGTTTTCTTGTGTATGCAGGAGGCAATTCGACCTAGGAGCAAGAAAACAACAGAACCTCTGCTTGAAGGATTAGAAGACAGTAGACGGAGGAGAAGAATCAGAACATCTAGAGAACTTTTCCCTCCTCCGGAAACTTTGTTGCAACCATCACCACAAGGTTCTGACAATAGCACAGAAATATGGAGAACAATAATATCAGAAGAACTCTTGCTGATTACACCAATATAGCTGGACCTCAGCACTTTAATAGCATAGCTAGACCTAAAGTCAATGCAGCTAACATGGAGGTCAAACCAGCACTGATCCAACTGGTAAAGAGCAATCAATTTAGTGGGTTATCTCATGAAAGCCCATATGAGCACCTTACTACATTCAATGAAATTTGCAACACAGTCAAAATCAATGGGGTGCCAGACGAAGCGATCAAACTTAGTTTGTTTCCTTTCTCATTGGGAGGCAATGCTAAGCTTTGGTTGAATTCTTTTCCAGAAGGAAGTTTCACAAAGTGGGAAGCAGTGGTAACAAAGTTTTTGAACAAGTACTTTCCACAATCAAAGGTGACAAAATACAAGCAAGAGATATCTTCATTTAAGCAGGGCATGGAAGAATCACTGGGGCATGCATGGGATAGATACAAAAGTCTGCTAAGAAAAACACCCACGCATGGCTTCAAAGAAGAAGAAGTAGTCCTAACTTTCCTTGGAGGTCTTGGTTCACAAACTAAGATGATGCTTCATGCCTCAGCAGGAGGAAACATTAAATGGAAAACTCCAGAGGAAGCAACTGAAATTATTGAAAATATGGCTACTAGTGACAACGAACTCAACATTGAAAAAGGAGATCTTAGTCAGAAGGAGTTGTTACAATCAAATGAGGCTTTGCTTATTCAAAATAGAATTATCTCTCAATAGCTTGAAGAAGTAACTATGAAACTTTCTCAAATACCACAGGAAATACAACAGGTCTCAATGGTTCAAGTGCAACAACAAAAATGGTAGATGCAATTTACTCCAGTTGAGAAAACAACAAAGCTTGAAGAGACTTTCCAAAGATTCTTGAAGACGAATGCGTCTTATTGTCATAATGTGGATGCTGCATTTAAAAATATGGAGGTTTATGTTGAGAGAATAGTTGACGAGATGAAACATGATAATCTCGGAAAGGAGTGTAAAACTGTTGTGACTAGAAGTGGTAGAGTGTTAGAGGAGAGACAAAAAGAAAGAGAGGAGAAAGAAAATGAGAGTGAGAGTGAAAAAGAAACATGTGAGTGGAAAGAAAGAGTTGAGAGAGAGAAAAAGAAAAAAGAAGAAGAGGAGAGGAGAGAAAAAAAAGAGAGAGAAGAGAGAGAGGAGAGACAGAAAGAAAAAGAGTATGAAAAGCCACTTCCTTATCCAAAGAGTTATTCAAGGAAGGAGAAAGAAAAGCAGTTGGAAAGATTCATGGAATTGTTTAAGAAGTTGGAGATCACTATACCATTCTCTGAAGCATTGCAACAGATGCCAGCATATGCGAAATTTTTGAAGGAACTCCTCACAAAGAAACACAAGTACATTGAGAAGGAAACTATCAATATACAAGGTAACTGCAGTGCAATCATACAGAAATTACCTCCTAAACTTAAAGATCCAGGAAGCTTCACTATTTCATGCACCATAGGAGATGTGAAAGTTAGAAGAGCATTGATTGATTTGGGAGCTAGCATTAATCTAATGTCGCTATCCATGTGCAGAACAATTCAGGGGCTGGAAATTAAACCAACCAGAATGGCTCTTCAATTGGCGGACAGGTCTCTTAAATATCCATATGGAGTGGTTGAAGATGTTATAGTGAAGGTTGACAAATTTGTATTCCCAGTGGATTTTATTGTGATAGAGATGGAAGGAACTAGTGATGTTCCTCTTATTCTTGGGAGACCTTTTATGAAGACTGCTAGAGTTTTGATTGATGTAGAGAATGGTAAGCTTAAATTGAGAGTTGATGATGAAGAAGTCACTTTTGACGTATCCAAGGCCATGACATATCCAAATGATGACAAAGCATGTTTTCAATTTGATGAACTTGATGAAGTTTGTATGGTGCAAGAAAGGATGGTGCGAAATATTTCTCCATTGGAAAAAACTCTCATTGATGCATGTGAAGATTTAGATGAAGAAGAAGAGAAATTGATTGATGAATGTCTGATGGACTTGGAAACATTGAAAAAAGAGTCCAGAGGAAGATCCAATATTCGAAATAATTGATAAGGAAGAAACAGTCAAAATACAGACACCAGAATTAAAAAGATTGCCATCACATCTGAAATATGTGTTTCTAGAAGAAGATGGAACAAAGCCAGTCATCATCAATAACTTTTTATCTCTACAAGAAGAAGAGCAATTGATAGAAATTCTGAAAGCCAACAAAGAAGCAATTGGGTGGTCAATATCAGATCTCAAAGGTAGTAGCCCAACTTACTGCATACACAAAATTTTTATGGAAGAAGATTATAAACCAAGTGCTCAACCACAGAGAAGGTTAAATCCTGTTATGAAGGAGGTGGTCAGAAAAGAAGTGTTGAAACTGTTAGAAGCTGGTATCATCTATCCAATCTCTGACAGTGAATGGGTGAGTCCAGTACAGGTGGTTCCAAAGAAAGGTGGGATGATAGTAATTTATAATGATAAGAATGAACTTATTCCTACTCGGACAGTTAGTGGTTGGCGTATGTGCATTGATTACAGGAAGCTGAATAAAGCTACTAGGAAAGATCATTTTCCTCTTCCTTTCATGGATCAGATGCTAGAAAGGTTATCAGGGCAGGCTTTCTATTGTTTTCTAGATGGATATTCTGGATATAATCAAATTGTGGTGGATCCAAAAGACCAGGAGAAGACGGCTTTTACTTGTCCTTTTGGTATCTTTGCGTATAGAAAGATGCCTTTTGGATTATGTAATGCTCCAGCTACGTTTCAGAGGTGTATGCAGGCAATCTTTGCGGATCTCTTAGAAAAATGCATTGAAGTATTCATGGATGATTTCTCAGTTTTTGGAAATTCTTTCCAAAGATGTTTGGCTAATTTGAACACTGTCCTCAAAAGATGTGTTCAGACAAATCTTGTTTTGAGTTGGGAGAAATGTCATTTCATGGTAACTGAAGGAATTGTATTGGGACATAAAATCTCTGCTAAAGGAATTGAGGTAGACAAAGCTAAAGTAGAAGTCATTGAGAAACTACCTCCACCAACAAATGTAAAGGGAATTAGAAGTTTTCTTGGTCATGCTGGGTTTTATAGAAGATTCATCAAGGACTTCTCGAAAATTGCTAAACCATTGAGTAATCTTTTGATGAAGGATGCGGCTTTTGTGATGAATGAAGACTGTCTGAAAGCTTTTGAGACATTGAAGAAGAAGTTAGTGTCAGCTCCAGTAATTGTAGCGCCAAATTGGAATCAAAACTTTGAATTAATGTGTGATGCAAGTGATTATGCAATAGGAGTTGTCCTTGGCCAGCGGAGAGAACAAAAGTTTCATCCAATTTATTATGCTAGCAAGGTTCTGAATGATGCTCAATTGAATTATGCTACAACTGAGAAATAATTTCTTGCTATTGTGTATGCTTTAGAGAAATTTAGACCTTATCTTATTGGGTCCAAGGTGACTGTCTATACAGATCATGCAACTATCAAATATTTGTTGACAAAACCAGATTCTAAGCCACGTCTGATTAGATGGGTATTACTATTGCAAGAATTTGATGTAGACATCCGTGATAAGAAAGGAAGTGAAAACTTAATTGCTGATCATTTGTCACGTTTAGTCAACAATGAGGTCACCAGCAAGGAGTCTGAAATCTGGGAATCTTTTTCAGATGAATCACTCATGTATATTCAGCAGAGGCCCTGGTTTGTTGATATGGCTAATTTCAAAGCTGCAAGGGTCATGCCGGAAGACTTAACTTGGCAACAAAGAAAGAAATTTTTGCATGATGCCAAGCAGTTTGTTTGGGATGATCCTTATTTGTTCAAAATTGGAGCAGATAATCTTCTGAGGAGATGTGTTACAAATGAAGAAGCAAAAGGAATTCTCTGGCATTGTCATGATTCACCTTATGGAGGACATTTTAATGGAGAAAGAACAGCAGCAAAAGTCCTTCAATCAGGATTTTATTGGCCAACTTTGTTTAAAGATGCTCATAATCATGCTAGAAATTGTGACAAATGTCAAAGAGCAGGGACAATCACTAAACGCCATGAGATGCCTTTACAAGGTATTTTAGAGGTTGAGGTTTTTGATTGTTGGGGTATTGACTTTGTTGGACCCTTCCCTCCATCTTTCAACAATGAATATATTCTGGTAGCAGTGGATTATGTGAGTAAATGGGTGGAAGCATTAGCTTGTCCTAAAAATGATGCTAGCACGGTAATTAAATTCCGGAAGAGGCAGATATTCTCACGTTTTGGCACTCCAAGAGTGTTGATCAGTGATGGAGGATCTCATTTTTGCAATTATCAGCTAGAGAAAGTACTCAAACACTATGGAGTAAAACATAAGGTAGCTGCACCTTATCATCCACAAACCAATGGACAAGCTGAAGTATCTAACAGGGAGATAAAAAGGATCCTGGAAAAAACAGTGACTTCATCAAGAAAGGATTGGTCTCTTAAATTGGATGATGCTTTTTGGGCTTATAGGACAGCAATGAAGACGTCTATGGGATTATCAACATTTCAATTAGTCTATGGGAAAGCATGCCATTCGCCAGTAGAATTGGAGCATAAAGCATTATGGGCTTTGAAATTCTTGAATTTTGATCCTTATGAAACTCAATGCACACGCAGACGGCAAATTTTGGAGCTTGAAGAAATGCGATTACATGCATATGATTCATCCAAGGCTTATAAAGACAAAATTAAATTTTATCATGATAGAAAGTTGGTGAATAGAGTTTTCAATCCAGGACAACAGGTACTATTGTTCAATTCAAGATTAAAGATATTTCCTGGGAAGCTGAAGTCAAAATGGTCAGGACCATATGTGATAAAAGAAGTACATCCGCATGGAGCAATTGAAATATTTAATCCAGTTGCTGCTGATCCACAGAGAAGTTGGGTGGTGAATGGTCAATGTCTCAAACCTTATCTAGGGGGAGAGGTGCAACAATTTTCCACAATGATGTTGTTGGCTGATCCTTGAAAGTTTGGGTCAGGCTCGTGACGTTAAACAAGCGCTTACTGGGAGGCAACCCAGTGTTTTGTAAGTATTTTTTTTTTTTTTTAGATTAGGGTTTGATGTACTCTATTTGAAACTTGGTTTCTTGTGATGGTTTGCTATTAACTGTGATTGTATGATAAGTAATGCTGAAGGATGCTTATTGATTGATTGATGTTGAGATGATGTGCACATTAAAATGCTTATACAGGTGATTCACAAGCTTTGTGAACAAATGCATGATATCATGATTGTGATTGTGAAATTAAGCAGGATGTGTATGTCAAATGTGAATGAGCTTATATGTGAGGTTTTGAGCTTCAGAGTTGTTATTGTTGAATGCTATTACTTTGAAAGCAGGAATGATTTTGCCCAGGTTTTCTATGATTGAATCAATTGCTTGCTTTGCATCATATGATCAAGGCCGTTTGTTGAAACCATTTTTATTGGCCTAATTCATAAAGTTAGCCCACTAAAAGAGAACATTTATTGTTCTATCCTTTGAACCCTTAGCCTTGAACATACACTGAAACCTTTGATTGAAAAATCTTTACCTTGAGTTAAGTAGAAGATCTTGTGTGGTATTGTTAAATGTTCAAGTTTGGGGTTGTTGGGAAAACATGAAAAGCATTGAGCTAAGACCTAAAAAGTAAGAATATGCAAAGAAAAAGAAAAGAAAAGAAAAAGAAGCAAAGCTCAATGCAAAGGCAAAAGAAAGTTGGGAAAGAATAAGATGATTGTGTTGTATGATTCTCTTAACTCAAGGGTTTTGTGATCTAGAAAAACCAATTTTCTTGTTAGCCTAGCCACGTTATAAGCCATAGAAAAGTCCTTGTGATGATGCATGCTTGTGAATGTTTTTTATTGTGGTAAAATGAAAGGCAAAAATTGATTCATGTGACATTGTGATAGTTGAGTGAATGAGTGATTACCTTTTATACACTTGAGTGTGAATAAAACACTTGACTTAGTGAGGAAATATTCCATGAACACATGAAGATCCATGCTTAATTGATTGATCATTCATGAAAATAGCATTTGTTGGAATTTAAATGACTTTGTGAACACTAAAGCATGTGCACATCTTGATTGAAATCTTGGTCATAAGTTTGATTGAAGTTTTTACTTATCATTGAAAAGAAGATTTTGAATGAGTGAACCATCATATGAATTGGCTGAAGATTGAGTTACATCTTATTTGCTTGAGGACAAGCAAAGTTTTAAGTTTGGGGTTGTGATAACAGTTGAAAAACTGTTATTTTTATGATTAAAATTGACACTAAAAGCAACCTTTACACTTAGAAACTAGCTTGAAATCATGCTTTTCTTTATATTTTTTGGAAATAAGAGAGCTGGACAAGTTTATGCTTGATTTCAGTGTTTTTGTGCAGGTTTTAAGGTGAATTTGGTGAAAGAAGTGAAGAAGGAGAGAGATGAAATCAGAAAAGACATCAAAAAGTGCAAAAGGAGAAGCCGAAGTCACCGCTCAGCGACAGTTTACCGCTGAGCGGCACTCAGGCACTCACGGGAGATCCGTTGAGGGGCAAAATGGCCGCTGAGGGGAGAAAACAAGACACGCACTTACCGCTGAGCGGTATTTTACCGCTAAGCGGCACTTTAATGGGCTTGGACCTAAATTTTTGTAATTTACAAATGGTATTTAAGCTTTAGGGTTTCCTAGGGTTAGAGATCTTTGGCAGAAACGAAGCAAACACTCTCTCTTCCACCCCTTTGAAGGAGGATCTTGGATGCTGAGGCTTCCTCTTCACCTTTTTAGGGTTTATTCTTTCATTCTTTCGTTGTAATTCATCTAGGTTCACCATGAATATGGTGAACTAAACTCTGTATGTTTGTTGGGGAATCAATGTAATCTTGTGAAGCTCTCATATATGGAATCTGCTTTTACATCTTTTAATTAAGACTTATGCTTTCTTTCATCATTAGTTAGGGTTTTTCCTCTTTGCTTAATGCTTGCATTGTTTAACTCATTCGATGCATGATTATTGGTTTTGTCGATACGGGCACGTACGGTTGTCGTTAAGCTCTTGCACTTATGAACTGATCATTAGGAATGCTAGGAATTGTATGAACTCGTGATTAGGGAGAAGCCTTCTAGAAAGGTACTTTAGAGAGTGGCATTAACAATGATGATTTGAATGTTGAATTCCTAAAATATATGAGAGTGGATAAGATGAAATTGACCCCAACAACATATTCATACATTAATATCATTGAAAGTGTTTATCTTTTGCTTTTTGCCATTGATCAAAACTTCATGCATACATGTTTATTTTCTGTCTTGCATATTAAACTCCAAATATTTCGTTTTTAAGTCTTAGCTAATCAAGAAACCACATAACTAAACTAGGCCGTGAGTCCTTTGGGAAGAACGATACTTGTTCTTACCAAGTTTATTACTTGAACGATTCGGTCACACTTGCCGATTGAAAAACAAGTTTGTGACATCATAATTTGGTGTTCATAAATTTGTCCATCACTACTTCACCAACTTCCTCCAATTAATCCACTTCCTCCACTTCCTCCACATCGTCAACATCGTCAACTTCCTCCACTCGTCCACTTCGGCAACATCGTCCACTACGTCAACTTCGTCCACTTCGTTCACTGCGCTCACTTGCTCCGCTTCCTCCACTTTCTCCACTTCGTCAGCTTCGTCCACTTCCTCCACTTCCTCCACTTCCTCCACTTCCTCCACTTCGTCAAC
Source organism: Vigna reflexopilosa (assembly GCA_027742785.1). Taxonomy (NCBI): domain Eukaryota; kingdom Viridiplantae; phylum Streptophyta; class Magnoliopsida; order Fabales; family Fabaceae; genus Vigna; species Vigna reflexopilosa. The sequence continues at coordinate 19,925,140 of CM050923.1, forward strand.
TTCTTCAATTTCATCCACTTAGTCCACTTCCTCCGCTTCCTCCACTTCGTCCTCTTCGTCCACTTCGTCCACTTAGTCCACTTCGTCCACTTCGTCCACTTCGTCAACTTGGTCCACCTCATCCACTTCATCCAATTCATCCACTTAGTCCACTTCGTCAACTTCCTCCACTTCGTCAACTTCATCCACTTCGTCAACTTCGTCAAATTCGTCGACTTCGTCAAATTCGTCCACTTCGTTAACTTCGTCAACTTCTTCCACTTCGTCCACTTCGTCAACTTCGTCGACTTAGTCCACCTCCTCAACTTCCTCCACATCGTCTACGTCGTCAACTTTGTCCACTTCGTCAACTTCGTCCACTTCATCAACTTCGTCCACTTCGTCAACTTCATCAACTTTGTCAACTTTGTCCACTTCGTCCTCTTCGTCCACTTTTTTCGCTTCTTCCGCTTCGCCCACTTAATCCACTTCATCTACTTCTTCAACTTCCTCCACTTTGTCGACTTCCTCCACTTCGGCAACTTCGTCCACTTCGTCAACTTCATCCACTTCGTCAACTTCTTCCACTTCGTCCACTGCGTTCACTTCGTTCAACTTCGACCACTTCCTCCACTTTATCCACTTCCCCACTTCCTCCACTTCCCCACTTGGTCCACTTCCTCCACTTCCTCCACTTCCTCCACTTGCTCCACTTCGTCCACTTCGGCAACTTCTTCAATTTCGTCCACTTAGTCCACTTCGTCAACTTCGTCAACTTCTTCCACTTCGTCCACTTCATCAACTTCGTCCACTTCATCAACTTCGTCCACTTCATCAACTTCGTCAACTTCGTCCACTTCGTCAACTTTGTCCACTTCGTCAACTTTATCCACTTCGTCGTCTTCGTCCTCTTCGTAAACTTCGTCCACTTTGTCCATTTCGTCCACTTCGTCCACTTAATCCACTTCGTCTACTTCGTCAACTTCATGATCTCCATCAACTTCGTCTACTTCTTCAACTTCCTCCACTTCGTCGACTTCCTCCACTTCCTCCACGTCCTCCACTTCCTCCGCTTCCTCCATTTCCTCTACTTCCTCCACTTTGTCTACTTCACCAACTTCCTCCAGTTCCTCCAGTTCCTCCACTTCCTCCATTTCTTCTACTTCCTCCACTTCCTCCACTTTGTCTACTTGACCAACTTCGTTCAATTAGTCCACTTTCTCCACTTCCTCCACTTCGTCAACATCGTCAACATCCTCTATTTCGTCCACTTCGGCAACTTCGTCAACTTCGTCCACTGCGTCCACTTCCTCTACTTCCTCCACTTCGTCAACTTCTTAAATTTCGTCCACTTAGTCCACTTCCTCCGCTTCCTCCACTTCGTCCTCTTCGTCCACTTCGTCAACTTCGTCCACCTCGAGCACTTCGTCCACTTCGTCCACTTCGTCAACTTCGTCCACTTCGTCAACTTCGTCAAATTCGTCCTCTTCGTCAAATTCGTCCACTTCGTCAACTTTGTCAACTTCGTCCACTTCGTCCACTTCGTCAACTTTGTCCACTTCGTCAACTTTGTCCACTTTGTCCACTTCGTCCTTTTCGTCCTCTTCGTCCACTTCGTCCACTTCTTCAACTTCGTCCACTTAATCCACTTCGTCGACTTCGTCAACTTCATCATCTCCGTCAACTTCGTCTACTTCTTCAACTTCCTCCACTTCGTCAACTTCCTCCACTTTGGCAACTTCGTCCACTTCGTCAACTTCGTCCACTTCGTCAACTTCTTCCACTTCGTCCACTGCGTTCACTTCGTTCAACTTCGTTCATTCGTCCACTTCGTCAACTTCGTCAAATTCGTCCATTTCGTCAAATTCGTCAAATTCGTCAACTTCGTCAACTTCGTCAACTTCTTCAACTTCGTCAACTTCGTCAAATTCGTCAATTCGTCCACTTAGTCCACTTCCTCTGCTTCCTCCACTTCGTCTACTTCGTCAACTTCGTCCACTTCGTCAACTTCGTCCACGTCGTCAACTTTGTCCACTTCGTCAACTTTCTCCACTTCGTCCTCTTCGTCCTCTTCGTCCACTTCGTCCACTTCGTCAACTTCATCATCTCCGTCAACTTCGTCTACTTCTTCAACTTCCTCCACTTCATCGACTTCCTCCACTTCCTCCATTTCCTCTACTTCCTCCACTTTGTCTACTTCACCAACTTCCTTCACTTCCTCCACTTCCTCCACATCGTCAACATCGTCAATTTCCTTGACTTCCTCCACTTCGTCCACTGCGTTCACTTTCTTCACTTCCTCCACTTCCTCCACTTTCTCCACTTCGACAGCTTCGTCCACTTCCTCCACTTCGTCACCTTCTTCAATTTCATCCACTTAGTCCACTTCCTCCGCTTCCTCCACTTCGTCCTCTTCGTCTACTTCGTCCACTTAGTCCACTACGTCCACTTCGTCAAATTGGTCCACCTCGTCCACTTCATCCACTTCGACCACTTCGTCCACTTCGTCCACTTTGTCCGCTTCGTCAACTTCCTCCACTTCGTCAACTTCATCCACTTCGTCAACTTCGTCAAATTCGTCCACTTCGTCAAATTCGTCCACTTCGTCAACTTCGTCAACTTCTTCCACTTCATCCACTTCGTCAACTTCGTCCACCTCCTCAGCTTCCTCCACATCGTCTACGTCGTCAACTTCATCAACTTTGTCAACTTCGTCAACTTTGTCCACTTCGTCCTCTTGGCCACTTCGTCCACTTTTTCCGCTTCGTCCACTTAATCCACTTCTTCAACTTCCTGCACTTCCTCGACTTCCTCCACTTCGGCAACTTCGTCCACTTCGTCAACTTCGTCCACCTCGTCAACTTCTTCCACTTCGTCCACTTCGTCCACTTCCTCCACTTTATCCACTTAGCCCACTTCCTCCACTTCCCCACTTCCTCCACTTCCTCCACTTCGGCAACTTCTTCAATTTCGTCCACTTAGTCGTCCTCCACTTCATCCTCTTCGTCCGTTTCGTCCACTTCGTCAACTTCTTCCAGCTCGTCCACTTCGTCCACTTCGTCCACATCGTCATCTTCGTCCACTTCGTCAACTTCTTCCACTTCGTCCACTGCGTCCACTGCGTTCACTTCGTCCACTTCCTCCACTTCCTCCACTTCCTCCACTTCCTCCACTTCGTCCACTTCGTCAACTTCTTGAATTTCGTCAACTTAGTACACTACCTCCGCTTCCTCCACTTCGTCCTCTTCTTCCACTTCGTCCACTTCGTCCACTTCGTCCACTTCGTCAACTTCGTCCACCTCGTCCACTTCGTCCACTTCGTCAACTTCGTCAAATTCGTCCACTTCGTCAAATTCGTCCACGTCGTCAACTTCGCCAACTTCTTCCACTTCGTCCACTTCGTCCACTTCGTCAACTTCGTCCACTTCCTCTACTTCCTCCACTTCGTCTACTTTGTCAACTTTGTCAACTTTGTCAACTTCGTCAGCTTGGTCCACTTCGTCACCTATGTCCACTTCGTCAACTTTGTCCACTTCGCCAACTTCTTCCACTTCGTCCACTTCGTCCACTTCGTCAACTTCGTCCACTTCCTCTACTTCCTCCACTTCGTCTACTTTGTCAACTTTGTCAACTTTGTCAACTTCGTCAGCTTGGTCCACTTCCTCCACTTCGTCAACATCGTCAAATTCCTCCACTTCCTCCACTTCGTCCACTTCCTCCACTTCCTCCGCTTCCTCCACTTCATCAACTTCTTCAATTTCGTCCACTTAGTCCACTTCCTCCGCTTCCTCCGCTTCGTCCTCTTCGTCCACAGAGTCCACTTCATCCACTTCGTCAACTTCGTCCACCTCGTCCGCTTCGTCAACTTCCTCAGCTTCGTCAAATTCGTCCACTTCGTCAAATTCGTCCACTTCGTCCACTTCGTCAACTTCGTCACCGTCGTCAACTTTGTCCACTTCGTCAACTTCGTCCTCCTCGTCCACTTGGTCCACTTCGTCCACTTCTTCCACTTCGTTCACTTCGTCCACATCGTTCACTTCGTCCACTTAATCCACTTCGTCAACTTTGTAAACTTGATCATCTCATTTAACATCGTCTACTTCTTCAACTTCCTCCATTTCCTCCACTTCCTCCACTTCGTAAACTTCTTCAATTTCGTCCACTTAGTCCACTTCCTCCGCTTCGTACACTTCGTCCTCTTCGTCCACTTCGTCCACTTCGTCAACTTCGTCCACCTAATCCACTTCGTCCATGTCGTCCACTTCGTAAACTTCGTCCACTTCGTCAACTTCGTCCACTTCCCCACTTCCTCCACTTCCTCCACTTCCCCCACTCCCTCCCCTTCGTCCACTTCGGCAACTTCTTCAATTTCGTCCACTTAGTCCACTTCCTCCACTTCGTCCTTTTCGTCCATTTCGTCCACTTCATCACCTTCGTCCACCTCGTGCACTTCGTCCACCTCGTCCACTTCGTCGACATCGTCAGCTTCGTCCACTTCGTCAACTTATTCCACTTCGTCTACTGCGTCCACCGCGTTCACTTCGTCCACTTCGTCCACTTCCTCCACTTCTGCCACTTCCTCCACTTCGTCAACTTCTTCAATTTCGTTAACTTAGTCCACTACCTCCGCTTCCTCCACTTCGTCCTCTTCTTTCACTTCATCCACTTCGTCAACTTCGTCCACATCGTCCACTTCGTCTTTATCGTCAACTTCGTCCACTTCGTCAACTTCGTCAAAAACGTCCACTTCGTAAAATTCGTCCACTTCGTCAACTTCTTCCACTTCGTCCACTTCATAACCTTCGTCCACTTTGTCCACTTCCTCTGCTTCCTCCACTTAGTCTACTTTGTCAACTTCGTCCACTTCGTCAACTTCATTAACTTCGTCCACTTCGTCCTCTTCGTCCACTTCGTGCACTTCCTCCACTTCCTCTACTTCGTCAACATCGTCAACTTCCTCCACTTCCTCCACTTCGTCCACTTCCTCCGCTCCCTCCACTTCATCAACTTCTTCAATTTCGTCCACTTAGTCCACTTCCTCCGCTTCCTCCGCTTCGTCCACTTCGTCCACTTAGTCCACTTCGTCCACTTAGTCCAGTTCGTCCACTTCGTCAACTTCGTCCACCTCGTCCGCTTCGTCCACTTCATCAAATTTGTCCACTTCGTCCACTTTGTCAACTTCGTCAACTTTGTCCACTTCGTCCTCTTCGTCCACTTCGTCCACTTCTTCCACTTTGTCCACTTCGTCCACTTTCTCCACTTCGTCAACTTCTTCCACTTCGTCAACTTCGTCAACTTCATCATCTCCGTCAACTTCGTCTACTTGTTCAACTTCCTCCCCTTGCTCCACTTCCTCCACTTCCTCCACTTCCTCTGCTTCCTCGCTTCGTCCTCTTCGTCCACTTAGTCCACTTCGTCCACTTCGTCAACTTCGCCCACTTCGTCCACTTCGTCTGCTTCGTCCGCTTCGTCTGCTTCGTCCGCTTCGTCTGCTTCGTCCTCTTCATCAGCTTCGTCAAAGTCGTCCACTTTGTCAAATTCGTCCACTTCGTCAACTTCGTCCACTTCGTCAACTCCGTCCACTTCGTCAACTTCGTCCTCTTCGTCCACTTCGTCCACTTCTTCCACTTCGTCCACTTAATCCACTTCTTCAACTTCGTCAACTTCATCATCTCCTTTAACTTCGTCTACTTCTTCAACTTCCTCCACTTCCTCCACTTCCTCCACTTCGTCAACTTCTTCAATTTCGTCCACTTAGTCCACTTCCTCCGCTTCGTACACTTCGTACTCTTCGTCCACTTCGTCAACTTCGTCCACCTAATCCACTTCGTCAACTTCGTCCACTTCATCAACTTCGTCCACTTCCCCACTTCCTCCACTTCCAACACTTCCTCTACTCCCTCCACTTCCTCCACTTCGCCAACTTCTTCAATTTCGTCCACTTAGTCCATTTCCTCCACTTCGTCCTCTTCGTCCATTTCATCCACTTCGTCAACTTCGTCCACCTCGTCCACTTCGTCCACTTCATCCACTTCGTCAACTTCGTCGACATCGTCAACTTCGTCCACTTCGTCAACTTCTTCCACTTCGTCCAGTGAATCCACTGCGTTCACTTCGTCCACTTCCTCCACTTCCTCCACTTCCGCCACTTCCTCCACTTGGTCAACTTCTTCAATTTCGTTAACTTAGTCCACTACCTACGCTTCCTCCACTTCGTCCTGTTCTTCCACTTCGTCCACTTCGTCAACTTCCTCCACCTCGTCCACTTCGTAAACTTCGTCCACTTCGTCAACTTCGTCAAATTCGTCCACTTCGTCAAATTCGTCCACTTCGTCCACTTCGTCAACTTCTTCCACTTCGTCCACTTCGTAACCTTGGTCCACTTTGTCCACTTCCTCTGCTTCCTCCACTTCGTCTACTTTGTCAACTTCGTCCACTTTGTCAACTTCGTCAACTTCGTCAACTTCGTCCGCCTCGTCCGCTTCGTCCGCTTCGTCCACTTCGTCAACTTCGTCAAATTTGTCACTTCGTCAACTTCGTCCACTTTGTCCACTTCGTGCACTTCGTCAACTTTGTCAACTTCGTGCACTTCGTCAACTTTGTCCACTTCGTAGACTTCGTCGTCTTCGTCCACTTGGTCCACTTCCTCCGCTTCCTCCACTTCGTCCTCTTCGTCCACTTCGTCCACTTCATCAACTTCGTCCACCTAATCCAATTCGTCCACTTAGTCCACTTCGTCAACTTCGTCCACTTCGTCAAATTCGTCCACTTCGTCCACTTCGTCAACTTCGTCCACTTCGTCAACTTCGTCCACTTCGTCCACTTCGTCCACTTCGTCAACTTCGTCTACTTCGTCAGTCTCGTCCACTTCGTCAACTTCGTCCACTTCGTCGACTCCGTCCACGTCGTCCACTTCTTCCACTTCGTCCACTTCTTCTACTTCGTCCACTTAATCCACTTCGTCAACTTCGTCAACTTCATCATCTCCGTCAACTTCTTCTACTTCTTCAACTTCCCCCACATCCTCCGCTTCCTCCACTACCTCCACTTCGTCCACTTCGTCAACTTCTTCAATTTCGTCAACTTAGTCCACTTCCTCCGCTTCCTCCACTTCTTCCTCTTCGTCCACTTTGTCCACTTCGTCGACTTCGTCCACCTCCTCCACTTCGTCCACTTTGTCAATTTCGTCAAATTCGTCCATTTCGTCAAATTCGTCCACTTCGTCAACTTCGTCAACTTGTTCCACTTCGTCCACTTCGTCAACTTTGTCCACTTAGTCCACTTCCTCTGCTTCTTCCACTTTGTCTACTTCGTCAACTTCGTCCACTTCGTCCTCTTCGTCCACTTCATCCACGTCGTCCACTTAATCCACTTCGTCCACTTCATCAACTTCATCATCTCCGTGAACTTCGTCTACTTCTTAAACTTCTTCCACTTCATCCACTTCGTCAACTTCGTCCACCTCCTCAGCTTCCTCCACATCGTCTACGTCGTCAACTTCATCAACTTTGTCAACTTCGTCAACTTTGTCCACTTCGTCCTCTTTGCCACTTCGTCCACTTTTTCCGCTTCGTCCACTTAATCCACTTCTTCAACTTCCTGCACTTCCTCGACTTCCTCCACTTCGGCAACTTCGTCCACTTCGTCAACTTCGTCCACCTCGTCAACTTCTTCCACTTCGTCCACTTCCTCCACTTTATCCACTTAGCCTACTTCCTCCACTTCCCCACTTCCTCCACTTCTTCCACTTCGGCAACTTCTTCAATTTCGTCCACTTAGTCCACTTCCTCCACTTCGTCCTCTTCGTCCGGTTCGTCCACTTCGTCAACTTCTTCCAGCTCGTCCACTTCGTCCACTTCGTCCACATCGTCATCTTCGTCCACTTCGTCAACTTCTTCCACTTCGTCCACTGCGTCCACTGCGTTCACTTCGTCCACTTCCTCCACTTCCTCCACTTCCTCCACTTCGTCCACTTCGTCAACTTCTTGAATTTCGTCAACTTAGTACACTACCTCCGCTTCCTCCACTTCGTCCTCTTCTTCCACTTCGTCCACTTCGTCCACTTCGTCAACTTCGTCCACCTCGTCCACTTCGTCAACTTCGTCCACTTCGTCAACTTCGTCAAATTCGTCCACTTCGTCAAATTCGTCCACGTCGTCAACTTCGCCAACTTCTTCCACTTCGTCCACTGCGTCAACTTCGTCCACTTCCTCTACTTCCTCCACTTCGTCTACTTTGTCAACTTCGTCGACTTCGTCAACTTTGTCAACTTCGTCAGCTTGGTCCACTTCGTCACCTATGTCCACTTCGTCAACTTTGTCCACTTCGTCCACTTCCTCCACTTCCTCCACTTCGTCAACATCGTCAAATTCCTCCACTTCCTCCACTTCGTCCACTTCCTCCACTTCGTCCACTTCCTCCACTTCCTCCGCTTCCTCCACTTCATCAACTTCTTCAATTTCGTCCACTTAGCCCACTTCCTCCGCTTCCTCCGCTTCGTCCTCTTCGTCCACGTAGTCCACTTCATCCACTTCGTCAACTTCGTCCACCTCGTCCGCTTCGTCCACTTCATCAGCTTCGTCAAATTCGTCCACTTCGTCAAATTCGTCCACTTCGTCAACTTCGTCAACGTCGTCAACTTTGTCCACTTCGTCAACTTCGTCCTCCTCGTCCACTTGGTCCACTTGGTCCACTTCTTCCACTTCGTTCACTTCGTCCACTTCGTTCACTTCGTCCACTTAATCCACTTCGTCAACTTTGTAAACTTGATCATCTCATTTAACATCGTCTACTTCTTCAACTTCCTCCATTTCCTCCACTTCCTCCACTTCGTAAACTTCTTCAATTTCGTCCACTTAGTCCACTTCCTCCGCTTCGTACACTTCGTCCTCTTCGTCCACTTCGTCCACTTCGTCAACTTCGTCCACCTAATCCACTTCGTCCATGTCGTCCACTTCATAAACTTCGTCCACTTCGCCAACTTCGTCCACTTCCCCACTTCCTCCACTTCCTCCACTTCCCCCACTCCCTCCCCTTCGTCCACTTCGGCAACTTCTTCAATTTCGTCCACTTAGTCCACTTCCTCCACTTCGTCCTCTTCGTCCATTTCGTCCACTTCATCACCTTCGTCCACCTCGTCCACTTCGTCCACCTCGTCCACTTCGTCGACATCGTCAGCTTCGTCCACTTCGTCAACTTATTCCACTTCGTCCACTGCGTCCACCGCGTTCACTTCGTCCACTTCCTCCACTTCCTCCACTTCTACCACTTCCTCCACTTCGTCAACTTCTTCAATTTCGTTAACTTAGTCCACTACCTCCGCTTCCTCCACTTCGTCCTCTTCTTTCACTTCATCCACTTCGTCAACTTCGTCCACATCGTCCACTTCGTCTACATCGTCAACTTCGTCCACTTCGTCAACTTCGTAAAAAACGTCCACTTCGTCAAATTCGTCCACTTCGTCAACTTCTTCCACTTCGTCCACTTCGTAACCTTCGTCCACTTTGTCCACTTCCTCTGCTTCCTCCACTTAGTCTACTTTGTCAACTTCGTCCACTTCGTCAACTTCATTAACTTCGTCCACTTCGTCCTCTTCGTCCACTTCGTGCACTTCCTCCACTTCCTCTACTTCGTCAACATCGTCAACTTCCTCCACTTCCTCCACTTCGTCTACTTCCTCCGCTCCCTCCACTTCATCAACTTCTTCAATTTCGTCCACTTAGTCCACTTCCTCCGCTTCGTCCACTTCGTCCACTTAGTCCACTTCGTCCACTTAGTCCACTTCGTCCACTTCGTCAACTTCGTCCACCTCGTCCGCTTCGTCCACTTCGTCAAATTTGTCCACTTCGTCCACTTCGTCAACTTCGTCAACTTTGTCCACTTTGTCCTCTTCGTCCACTTCGTCCACTTCTTCCACTTTGTCCACTTCGTCCACTTTCTCCACTTCGTCAATTTCTTCCACTTCGTCAACTTCGTCAACTTCATCATCTCCGTCAACTTCGTCTACTTGTTCAACTTCCTCCCCTTGCTTCACTTCCTCCACTTCCTCCACTTCCTCCACTTCCTCTGCTTCCTACGCTTCGTCCTCTTCGTCCACTTAGTCCACTTCGTCCACTTCGTCAACTTCGCCCACTTCGTCCACTTCGTCGGCTTCGTCCGCTTCGTCTGTTTCGTCCGCTTCGTCTGCTTCGTCCTCTTCATCAGCTTCGTCAAAGTCGTCCACTTTGTCAAATTCGTCCACTTCGTCAACTTCGTCCACTTCGTCAACTCCGTCCACTTCGTCAACTTCGTCCTCTTCGTCCACTTCGTCCACTTCTTCCACTTCGTCCACTTAATCCACTTCTTCAACTTCGTCAACTTCATCATCTCCTTTAACTTCGTCTACTTCTTCAACTTCCTCCACTTCCTCCACTTCCTCCACTTCGTCAACTTCTTCAATTTCGTCCACTTAGTCCACTTCCTCCGCTTCGTACACTTCGTACTCTTCGTCCACTTCGTCAACTTCGTCCACCTAATCCACTTCGTCAACTTCGTCCACTTCATCAACTTCGTCCACTTCCCCACTTCCTCCACTTCCAACACTTCCTCTACTCCCTCCACTTCCTCCACTTCGCCAACTTCTTCAATTTCGTCCACTTAGTCCACTTCCTCCACTTCGTCCTCTTCGTCCATTTCATCCACTTCGTCAACTTCGTCCACCTCGTCCACTTCGTCCACTTCATCCACTTCGTCAACTTCGTCGACATCGTCAACTTCGTCCACTTCGTCAACTTCTTCCACTTCGTCCAGTGAATCCACTGCGTTCACTTCGTCCACTTCCTCACTTCCTCCACTTCCGCCACTTCCTCCACTTGGTCAACTTCTTCAATTTCGTTAACTTAGTCCACTACCTACGCTTCCTCCACTTCGTCCTGTTCTTCCACTTCGTCCACTTCGTCAACTTCCTCCACCTCGTCCACTTCGTCCACTTCGTAAACTTCGTCCACTTCGTAAACTTCGTCAAATTCGTCCACTTCTTCAAATTCGTCCACTTCGTCAACTTCTTCCACTTCGTCCACTTCGTAACCTTGGTCCACTTTGTCCACTTCCTCTGCTTCCTCCACTTCGTCTACTTTGTCAACTTCGTCCACTTTGTCAACTTCGTCAACTTCGTCAACTTCGTCCGCCTCGTCCGCTTCGTCCGCTTCGTCCACTTCGTCAAATTTGTCACTTCGTCAACTTCGTCCACTTTGTCAACTTCGTGCACTTCCTCAACTTTGTCCACTTCGTAGACTTTGTCGTCTTCATCCACTTGGTCCACTTCGTACACTTCGTCCACTTCGTCCACTTCATCCACTTCGTCCACTTCGTCCACTTCATCAACTTCGTCCACTTAATCCACTTCATCAACTTCGTCAACATCATCATCTCCGTCAACTTCGTCTACTTCTTCAACTTCCTCCACTTCCGCCACTTCCTCCACTTCGTCAAGTTCTACAATTTCGTCCACTTAGTCCACTTCCTCCGCTTCCTCCACTTCGTCCTCTTCGTCCACTTCGTCCACTTCATCAACTTCGTCCACCTAATCCAATTCGTCCACTTAGTCCACTTCGTCAACTTCGTCCACTTCGTCAAATTCGTCCACTTCGTCCACTTCGTCAACTTCGTCCACTTCGTCAACTTCGTCCACTTCGTCCACTTCGTCAACTTCGTCTACTTCGTCAGCCTCGTCCACTTCGTCAACTTCGTCCACTTCGTCGACTCCGTCCACGTCGTCCACTTCTTCCACTTCGTCCACTTCTTCTACTTCGTCCACTTAATCCACTTCGTCAACTTCGTCAACTTCATCATCTCCGTCAACTTCTTCTACTTCTTCAACTTCCCCCACATCCTCCGCTTCCTCCACTACCTCCACTTCGTCCACTTCGTCAACTTCTTCAATTTCGTCAACTTAGTCCACTTCCTCCGCTTCCTCCACTTCTTCCTCTTCGTCCACTTTGTCCACTTCGTCGACTTCGTCCACCTCCTCCACTTCGTCCACTTTGTCAATTTCGTCAAATTCGTCCATTTCGTCAAATTCGTCCACTTCGTCAACTTCGTCAACTTGTTCCACTTCGTCCACTTCGTCAACTTTGTCCACTTAGTCAACTTCCTCTGCTTCTTCCACTTTGTCTACTTCGTCAACTTCGTCCACTTCGTCCTCTTCGTCCACTTCATCCACGTCGTCCACTTAATCCACTTCGTCCACTTCATCAACTTCATCATCTCCGTGAACTTCGTCTACTTCTTAAACTTCGTCCACTTCGTCCACTTCCTCCACTTCCTCCACTTCCTCTATTTCCTCTACTTCCTCCACTTCCTCCACTTCGTCAACTTCTTCCACTTCGTCCACTTCGTCAACTTCGTCCACTTAGTCCACTTCCTCCACTTCCTCCACTTCGTCAACTTTGTCATATTCCTCCACTTCGTCAACTTCGTCAACTTCCTCCACTTCCTCCACTTCGTCAACTTCGTCCACTTAGTCCACTTCCTCAACTTCCTCCACTTCCTCCACGTCCTCCACTTAGTCCACTTCGTCCGCTTCCTCCACTTTGTCCACTTAATCCACTTCGTCCACTTCACCAACTTCGTCCACTTCCTCCACTTCGTCCACTTCGTCAACTTGGTCAACTTCGTCAACTTCTTCCACTTCGTGCACTTCGTCAACTTCGTAAACTTGGTCAACTTCGTCCACTTCTTCCACTTCGTCCACTTCGTCAACTTCGTCCACTTAGACCACTTCCTCCGCTTCCTCCACTTGGTCCACTTCGTCAACTTCTTCCACTTCGTCAACTTCTTCCACTTCGTCCACTTCGTCCACTTCGTCCAGTTCGTCAACTTCGTCAACTTCGTCAACTTCGTCCACTTCGTCAACTTCTTCCACTTCGTCCACTTAGTCCACTTCCTCCACTTCCTCCACTTGGTCCACATCGTCAACTTCGTCAACTTCGTCCACTTTGTCAACTTCGTCCACTTCGTCAACTTCGTCTACTTTGTCCTCTTCGTCCACTTCACCAACTTTGTCCACTTCGTCAATTTTGTCAATTCGTCCACTTAGTCCACTTCCTCCACTTCCTCCACTTTGTCCAATTCGTCAACTTCGTCCACTTTGCCCATTTCTTCCAGTTCTTCCACTTCTTCCACTTCGTCCACTTCGTCAACTTCGTCCACTTCGTCCACTTCGTCAACTTCGTCCACTTCGTCAACTTCTTCCACTTCGTCCACTTCGTGAACTTCGTCAACTTGGTCAACTTCGTCCACATCGTCAACTTCGTCCACTTCTTCCACTTCCTCAACTTCTTCCACTTAGTCCACTTCCTCCGCTTCCTTCGCTTCCTCCACTTCGTCCACTTCGTCAACTTCGTCCACTTCACCAACTTTGTCCACTTCCTCCACTTCGTCAACTTTGTCTACTTCGTCAACTTCGTCTACTTCGTCCACTTCTTCAACTTCCTCCACTTCCTCTACTTGCACCACTTCGTCCATATCGTTAACTTGTCAAACTTCGTCCACTTCGTCCTCTTCGTCCACCTCCTCCACTTCGTGCACTTCCCCCACTTCCTCCACTTCGTCCAGTTCCTCCACTTCGTCAACTTCGTCAACTTCGTCTACTTCGTCCATGATGAGAGGGTCGCACCTCCCACAAAAGTTGTGCATAAAAAATGCAGTATAGACTATGAAGTGACTCCTAGGTCGTCTCTCAAGGACCAAATGTGGTTCGAGTCTTAGGTCAAACACGTAGTGGGGGGGGTTTGATGGTTTGGTTGCGAATAAATAAAAAAGCGTTTTAAATAAAATTCAAAATACTAAAACTAGATTAAGACAGTAAAAACGAAATTGATACATTAAAATGAAATTACAGCAACTTGAAATAGTAAAATCAGTCCGAAACATCTAAAATACAGAAAATGAATTCAAAATATGATATAAAATATTTTAAAGCAAAGGAAATGAAAGAAAATAAAACTTATGACCCATTCATCTACCAAAAGAAATTAAACATTGCAAATGCTTATAAAGAACTACCTCCTTAACCGTGACACCACATCTCCAACGTATCCTACTTCTTTTCCCAAATAAAAATTCCACACCTCTGCACCATCTTCCTTCAATGATTAACTAAAGAGAATAAAACTTTCTAGCCTCTTGAAAGTGCTCCATCACCGTGCACACTATGGTCCACATTCACGTGAATCACTCTTCACGGTTCCAGCACTTTTGCTTTCTAAAATGTATGACTTCTTCTCCACATGGCAGCTGCATTCTCCACATAAAACCAGTTAAACATTCTATTCTACTGCAAATTCAATGTCACACCTTCACGTGGGCATCAAACGGCTTGGACACCACTGCACTTCTTCCTTCCAGCCGTGGCACATCACTCCTCCAACACGTTTCAGCAGCTTCCAATATGTCCAGCCACCTCAAGCATCCTCTCATTCTCTATTCCAGCTAAGCTAAATAGAAATAAACTACTAAATCAATCACCGCTACTGCCCTTTAAAGAAAGAAAAACCACATCCTTGCTGCTGGAATGACTCATCACTTCTCCCTGCTTCCAGCTCCACTCTCCGTGCAATTAACGTGTGCTACCTTCCCTTCAAGCCTAAATAATTCTCCCATCCCATCATCATCAAACCGTGACCTCCTTGAGCTTCATCAACCAAACATCAATTTAAAATTCCCATTGAACGTAAACAGCCCCCTTTTCCATGTGTTTCCTTCTTTTTCATTTAATAAAAATGCTCAAAGAAAAACCAAAGTCACGGCTGGACAAATCCTCTTTACTAAATGAAAAAGCTTTTAATAGTGCTCTACCATTCTCGTACACATCATTCTCTCCCTCTCGGTGGCTGCTCCAACACACACGTTGCTCCTTTCAAAGCTTCCAGTTAAGTGTCCGTGACAGCTGCTGCCCATTCTCCATTCAACACCGCTTCATTCTTCCAACTCAACACCGCAGCCTGTGCAAGCTTCTTCCGAAATGGAATCAGCTCCTTCTCTCCAAGGATGCTGTGACCGAGAGCTTTAAATGGAGAAATGAGTCAGCGTGCAACCTACTAGAATGTTGTACCGAAAATGAAAAGAGGCAGAATAAAAGTGCATCCACCAGAAAAAATTAACGTTGAGCTCTCATTTTTCTCCTCTCCGTAACAACATCCACCAGGAAAAAAAAAGACATCAAGGATCATGAAATCTACGCATCTTCTCCCATTGAAAAATTAAACTCAATGTAACAGTAGTTGAATACAACGTATGCACACCAACGCTAAAAAAAATGAATGTAAAACCGAGAGCCTAAAAACAAAGAAGTCACCAGTGGCCCTTTCAAAGTGGCGGCTGCCCCTTCTCTAAGGCCGTAAGTTCCCCTTTTCCAGGGTAGGGTCCACACAATAAAACCCTAGGTGCCAAGTCACTAACTTCTAATTTTGGGTCTAATCTAATTTACCAAAAATTGACCCAAAATATAAGAGTTGATTCAAAAATTCTAAACTACTGAATTACAATTTAATTAATTCAAAAATGTCTGTGTGGAGAGTCGTGAATTTATTCGGCATTCTTCCTGATGTCCCAAAATGTATTTCCGAAATTTTCCTGCACTTCAAAAATGCACTTAATCAGCTCAGAAAACCCAAATTAGCACAATTACAAATTTCCGACCAAATTAAGCAGAATTCGGAAAACGGGGAAATAACAAACAATTAAACACAATTCCCTAGTTTATTTAAGTGCAATAAACTAAATATAATTCCAGAAATAACGACTCATCAGTGCACTTCCTCCACTTCGTGGACTTCATCCACTTCCCTCACTTCCTCCACTTCCTCCACTTCGTCCACTTCCTCCTCCACTTGGTCCACTTCCTCCAGTTTGTACACTTTGTCAACTTCATCAACTTCGTCCACTTAGTCCACTTCCTCCACTTCTCCACAACCTCCACTTCGTCCAATTCGTCCACTTAGTCCACTCCCTCCACTTCCTCCACTTCCTCAACTTCCTCCACTTCCTCTACTTCCTTCACTTCGTCCACTTCGACCACTCAACCAACTTCGTTCACTTCCTCAAGTTCGTCCCCTTCCTCCATTTCGTCCACTTCGTCAACTTCTTCCACTTCCTCCACTTCGTCGACTGCGTTCACTTCGTCCACTTCCTCCACTTCGTCCACTTCCTCCATTTCCTCCACCTCATCCACTTTGTCCACTTCCTTCACTTCCTCCACTTCGTCAACTTCTTATATTTCGTCCACTTAGTCCACTTCCTCCGCTTGCTCAACTTCGTCCACTTCATCCACCTCGTCCACTTCGTCCTCGTTGTCCACTTCGTCCACTTCCTCAACTTCTTCCAATTGGTCAACTTCGTCAAATTCGTCAACTTCGTCAACGTCGTCCACTTCGTCAACTTCGTCCGCTTCGTCAACTTCGTCCACTTCGTCAACTTTGTCCACTTCGTCAACCTCATCCACTTCGTCAACTTCTTCAACTTCGTCCACTTCCTCCACTTCGTCCACATCGTCAACTTGGTCTAGATCGTCAATTTTGTCAACTTCGTCCACTTCGTCCTCTTCGTCCACTTTGTCCACTTGGTCCACTTCGTCCACTTCGTCCACTTCGTCCACTTCGTCCACTTCGTCCACTTCGTCCTCTTCGTCAACTTCGTCATCTTCGTCAACTCCGTCAACTTCGTCTACTTCGTCCACTTCCTCCACTTCGTGGACTTCCTCCACTTCTAGAACTTCCTCTACTTCGTTCACTACGTCAACTTCGTCCACTTAGTCCACTTCCTTCACTTCCTCCACTTCCTCCTCTTCCTCCACATCACCAACTTCGTCAACTTCCTCCACTTCCTCCACTTCGTCAACTTCGTCAACTTTGTCCACTTCATCCTCTTCGTCCTCTACGTCCTCTACGTCCACTTCGCCAACTTCGTCCACTTCGTCCACTTTGTTCACTTCGTCAACTTTGTCATCTTCGTCAACGTCGTCTACTTCTTAAACTTCGTCCACTTCGTCAACTTCGTCCACTTAGTCCACTTCCTCAACTTCCTCCACTTCCTCCACTTCCTCCACTTCCTCCACGTTCTCCACTTCGTCCAATTCGTCCACTTAGTCCACTTAGTCCACTTCCTCCACTTCCTCCACTTCCTCCACTTCCTCCACATAATCCACTTCGTCCACTTCACCAACTTCGTCCACTTCCTCCAATTCCTCAACTTTGTCATATTCGTCCACTTCGTCCACTTCGTCCACTTCGTCCACTTCGTCAACTTCTTCCACTTCGTCAACTTCGTCAACTTTCTCCACTTCGTCCATTTCTTTCACTTTGTCCACTTCGTCAACTTCGTCAACTTCGTCCTCTTCGTCCACTATGTCTACTTCGTCCACTTCGTCCACTGCGTCCACTTCGTCAATTTCGTCTACTTGTCCACTTCCTCCACTTCGTGGACTTCCTCCACTTCCTCAACTTCCTCCACTTCCTCAACTTATTCCACTTCCTTCACTTCGCCAACTTCGTCCACTTCGCCAACTTCTTCCACCTCGTCCACCTTGTCAACTTCGTCCACTTAGTCCACTTCCTCCGCTTCCTCCACTTCTTCCACTTCCTCTACTTCCTCCACATCGTCAACTTCGTCAACTTCGTCAACTTTCTCATCTTCGTCAACTTCGTCTACTTCTTCAACTTCCTCCACTTCGTCAACTTCGTCCACTTAGTCCACTTCCTCAACTTCCTCCACTTCCTCCACTTCCTCCACGTCCTCCAGTTTGTCCAATTCGTCCACTTAGTCCACTTCCTCCACTTCCTCCGCTTCTTCCACTTACTCCACTTTCTCCACTTAATCAACTTCGTCCACTTCACGAACTTCGTCCACTTCTTCCACTTCCTCCACTTCGTCAACTTTATCATATTCCTCCACTTCGTCAACTTCGTCAACCTGTTCCACTTTGTCCACTTCTTCAACTTCGTCCACTTCTTCAACTTCGTCTACTTCCTCCACTTCCTCCACTTCCTTCACTTCCTCCACTCCCTCCACTTCGTCCACATCGTCAACTTCCTCCACTTCGTCAACTTAGTCCACTTCATTCACTTCGTCAACTTCGTCCACTTCGTCAACTTCTTCCACTTCGTCCACCTTGTCATCTTCGTCCACTTAGTCCACTTCCTCAACTTCCTCCACTTCCTCCACTTCCTCCACGTCCTCCACTTCGTCCAATTCGTCCACTTAGTCCACTTAGTCCACGTCCTCCACTTCGTCCACTTCGTCATCTTCGTCTACTTCGTCCACTTCGTCAACTTCGTCTACTTCCTCCACTTCCTCCACTTCGTGGACTTCTTCCACTTCCTCAAATTCCTCCACTTCGTCAACTTCCTCCACTTCGTCAACTTAGTCCACTTCCTTCACTTCGTCAACTTCTTCCACTTCATCCACTTCGTCCACTTCGTCAACTTCGTCAACTTTGTCGACTTCGTCCCCTTCGTCCTCTACATCCTCTACGTCCGCTTCGTCCACTTAGTCCACTTCTTCCACTTCCTCTAGTTCCCCCACATCGTCAACTTCGTCAACTTTCTCATCTTCGTCACCTTCGTCTACTTCTTCAACTTCCTCCACTTCGTCCACTTAGTCCACTTCCTCAACTTCCTCCACTCCCTCCACTTCCTCCACGTCCTCCACTTCGTCCAATTCGTCCACTTAGTACACTTAGTCCACTTCCTCCACTTCCTCCGCTTCCTCCACTTCCTCCACTTTCTCCACTTAATCAACTTCGTCCACTTCACCAACTTCGTCCACTTCCTCGACTTCGTCAACTTTGTCATATTCCTCCACTTCGTCAACTTCGTCAACTTCGTCAACCTCTTCCACTTTATCCACTTCCTCCATTTCCTCCACTTCCTCCACTTCATCCACATCCTCAACTTCGTCAACTTCGTCCACTTCGTCCACTTCGTCATCTTCATCCTCTTCGTCCACTATGTCTACTTCGTCCACTTCGTTATCTTCGTCAACTCCGTCCACTTCCTCCACTTTGTGGACTTCTTCCACTTCCTCAACTGCCTCCACTTCGTCAACTTCCTCCACTTCGTCAACTTAGTCTACTTCCTTCACTTCGTCAACTTCGTCCACTTCGTCAACTTCGTCAACTTCTTCCACTTCATCCACTTCGTCCACTTCACCAACGTCGTCCACTTCCTCCACTTCGTCAACTTTGTCGTATTCCTCCACTACGTCCACTACGTCCACTTCGTCCACTTCGTCAACTTCTTCCACTTCGTCCACTTCGTCAACTTCGTCCACTTCGTCAACTTCGTCCACTTCGTCAACTTCTTTCACTTCGTCAACTTCGTCCACTTAGTCCACTTCCTCCGCTCCCTCCACTTTGTCCACTTCGTTCACTTTGTCCACTTCGTCAACTTCGTCCACTTCTTCAACTTCGTCCACTACCTCCACTTTGTTCACATCGTCAACTTCGTCAACTTCGTCCACTTCGTCATCTTCGTCCACTATGTCTACTTCGTCCACTTCGTCCACTTCGTCAATTTCGTCTACTTGTCCACTTCCTCCACTTCGTGGACTTCCTCCACTTCCTCAACTTAGTCCACATCATTCACTTCCTCTACTTCGTCCACGTCGTACACTTCCTCTACTTCGTCCACTTTGTCAACTTCGTCAACTTTGTCCACTTCTTCCACTTCCTCTACTTCCTCCACATCGTCAACTTCGTCAACTTTCTCATCTTCGTCAACTTCGTCTACATCTTCAACTTCCTCCACTTCGTCAACTTCGTCCACCTAGTCCACTTCCTCAACTTCCTCCACTTCCTCCGCTTCCTCCATGTCCTCCACTTCGTCCAATTCGTCCACTTAGTCTACTTCCTCCACTTCCTCCGCTTCCTCCACTTCCTCCACTTCCTCCACTTTCTCCACTTAATCAACTTGTCCACGTCACCAACTTCGTCCACTTCCTCCACTTCGTCAACTTTGTCATATTCCTCCACTTCGTCAACTTCGTCAACCTCTTCCACTTTATCCACTTCTTCAACTTTGTCCACTTCTTCAACTTCGTCCACTTCCTCCACTTCCTCCACTTCCTCCACATCGTCAACTTCGTCAACTTCGTCAACTTCGTCCACTTCGTCCACCATGTCTACTTCGTCCACGTCGTCTACTTCGTCCACTTCCTCCACTTCGTGGACTTCTTCCACTTCCTCAACTTCCTCCACTTCGTCAACTTCCTCCACTTCGTCAACTTAGTCCAATTCCTTCACTTCGTCAACTTCGTCCACTTCGTCAACTTCTTCCACTTCATCCACTTCCTCCACTTCCTCCACATCGTCAACTTCGTCAACTTCGTCAACTTCGTCCACTTCGTCCACCATGTCTACTTCGTCCACGTCGTCTACTTCGTCCACTTCCTCCACTTCGTGGACTTCTTCCACTTCGTCAACTTCCTCCACTTCGTCAACTTCCTCCACTTCGTCAACTTAGTCCACTTCCTTCACTTCGTCAACTTCGTCCACTTCGTCAACTTCTTCCACTTCATCTACTTCGTCCACTTCGTCCACTTCGTCAACTTCGTCAACTTTGTCGACTTCGTCCTCTTCGTCCTCTACGTCCTCGAAGTCCACTTCGTCCACTTCGTCAACTTTGTCATCTTCGTCAACCTTCTCTACTTCTTCAACTTCCTCCACTTCGTCAACTTCCTCCACCTCCTCCACTTCGTCAACTTCGTCCACTTAGTCCACTTCCTCAACTTCCTCCACTTCCTCCACGTCCTCCACTTCGTCCAATGCGTCCACTTAGTCCACTTCCTCCACTTCCTCCACTTCCTCCACTTGATCCACTTCCTCCAATTCACCAACTTCGTCAACTTTGTCATATTCCTCCACTACGTCCACTTCGTCCATTTCGTCCACTTCGTCAACTTCGTGAACTTCTTCCACTTCGTCCACTTCGTCAACTTCGTCCACTTCGTCAACTTCGTCCACTTCGTCAACTTCGTCCACTTAGTCCACTTCCTCCGCTCCCTCCACTTCGTCCACTTCGTTCACTTTGTCCACTTCGTCAACTTCGTCCACTTCCTCCACTTCCTCCACTTTGTTTACATCGTCAACGTCATCCACTTCGTCAAGTTCGTCCTTTTCGTCCACTATGTCTACCTCGTTCACTTCGTCCACTTCGTCAATTTCGTCTACTTGTCCACTTCCTCCACTTCGTGGACTTCCTCCACTTCGTCAACATCCTCTACTTCGTCAACTTAGTCCACTTCCTTCACTTCGTCAATTTCTTCCACTTCGTCCAACTTGTCAACTTCGTCCACTGAGTCCACTTCCTCCGCTTCCTCTACTTCGTCCACGTCCTCCACCTCCTCCACATCGTCCACTTCGTCAACTTCGTCCACTTAGTCAACTTGCTCCGCTTCCTCCTCTTCTTCCACTTCCTCTACTTCCTGCACATCGTCAACTTCGTCAACTTTCTCATCTTCGTCAACTTCGTCTACTTCTTCAACTTCCTCCACTTCGTCAACTTCGTCCACTTAGTCCACTTCCTTAACTTCCTCCACTTCATCCACGTCCTCCACTTCGTCCACTTAGTCCACTTCCTCCACTTCTCCGCTTCCTCCACTTTCACCACTTAATCAACTTCGTCCACTTCACCAACTTCGTCCACTTCCTTCACTTCCTCCACTTCGTCAACTTTGTCATATTCCTCCACTTTGTCAACCTCTTCCACTTCGTCCACTTCTTCAACTTCGTCCACTTCTTCAACTTCCTCCACTTCCTCCACTTCCTCCACCTCGTCAACTTCGTCAACTTCGTCAACTTCGTCCACTTCGTCCACTTCATCCTCTTCGTCCACTTCGTCCACTATGTCTACTTCGTCCACTTTGTCATCTTCGTCAACTTCGTCTACTTCGTCCACTTCCTCTACTTCGTGGACTTCTTCCACTTCCTCAACTTCCTCCACTTCCTCAACTTCCTCCACTTCCTCAACTTAGTCCACTTCCTTCACTTCGTCAACTTCGTCCACTTCGTCAACTTCTTCCACTTCATCCACTTCGTCAAATTTGTCGACTTCGTCCCCTTCATCCTCTGCGTCCTCTACGTCGACTTCGTCCACTTCGTCTACTTTTTCCACTTCGTCCACTTAGTCCACTTCGTCAACTTGTCCATCTTCGTCAACTTCGTCTACTTCTTCAACGTCCTCCACTTCGTCAACTTCCTCCACTTCGTCAACTTCCTCCACTTCCTCAACTTCCTCCACTTAATCCACTTCCTCCAATTCACCAACTTCGTCCACTTCCTCCACTTCCTCAACTTTGTCATATTCCTCCACTACGTCCACTTCGTCCACTTCGTCCATCTCGTCCACTTCGTCAACTTCGTCAACTTCTTCCACTTCGTCCACTTCGTCCACTTCGTCAACTTCGTCCACTTCGTCAATTTCTTCCACTTCGTCAACTTCGTCCACTTAGTCCACTTCCTCTGCTCCCTCCACTTCGTCCACTTTGTTCACTTTGTCCACTTCGTCAACTTCGTCCACTTCTTGAACTTCGTCCACTTCCTCCACTTCCTCCACTTTGTTCACATCGTCAACTTCATCCACTTCGTCAAGTTCGTCCTTTTCGTCCACTATGTCTACTTCGTTCACTTCGTCCACTTTGTCAATTTCGTCTACTTGTCCACTTCCTCCACTTCGTGGACTTCCTCCACTTCGTCAACTTCCTCTACTTCGTCAACTTAGTCCACTTCCTTCACTTCGTCAAGTTCGTCCACTTCGTCAATTTCTTCCACTTCGTCCACCTTGTCAACTTCGTCCACTTAGTCCACTTCCTCCGCTTCCTCCACTTCGTCCACGTCCTCCACTTCCTCCACATCGTCCACTTCGTCAACTTCGTCCACTTAGTCAACTTCCTCCGCTTCCTCCCCTTCTTCCACTTCCTCTACTTCCTGCACATCGTCAACTTCGTCAACTTTCTCATCTTCGTCAACTTCATCTACTTCTTCAACTTCCTCCACTTCATCAAGTTCGTCCACTTCCTCAACTTCCTCCACTTCCTCCACGTCCTCCACTTCGTCCAATTCGTCCACTTAGTCCACTTAGTCCACTTCCTGCACTTCCTCCGCTTCCTCCACTTCCTGCACTTTCTCCACTTAATCAACTTCATCCACTTCACCAACTTCGTCCACTTCCTTCACTTCCTCCACTTCGTCAACATCTTCCACTTTGTCCACTTGTTCAACTTCGTCCACTTCTTCAACTTCCTCCACTTCCTCCACTTCCTCCACTTCCTCCACCTCGTCAACGTCGTCAACTTCGTCCACTTCCTCCACTTCATCCTCTTCGTCCACTATGTCTACTTCGTCCACTTCGTCATCTTCGTCAACTTCGTCTACTTCTTCAACTTCCTCCACTTCGTCAACTTCCTCCACTTCCTCCACTTCGTCAACTTCGTCCACTTAGTCCACTTCCTCAACTTCCTCCACTTCCTCCACATCCTCCACTTCGTCCAATTCGTCCACTTAGCCCACTTAGTCCACTTCCTCACCTTCCTCCACTTAATCCACTTCGTCCACTTCACCAACTTCGTCCACTTCACCAATTTTGTCCACTTCCTCCACTTCGTCAACTTTGTCATATTCCTCCACTACGTCCACTTCGTCAACTTCTTATACTTCATCCACTTCGTCAACTTCGTCCACTTTGTCAACTTCGTCTATTTCGTCAACTTCGTCCACTTCGTCAACTTCTTCCACTTCGTCCACTTCGTCAACTTCGTCCACTTAGTCCACTTCCTCCTCTCCCTCCACTTCGTCCACTTCGTTCGCTTTGTCCACTTCGTCAACTTCGTCCACTTCTTCAACTTCGTCCACTTCCTCCACTTCCTCAACTTCCTCAACTTTGTTCACACCGTCAACTTCGTCAACTTCGTCCACTTCGTCCTCTTCGTCCACTATGTCTACTTCGTTCACTTCGTCCACTTCGTCAATTGGTCTACTTGTCCACTACCTCCACTTCGTGGACTTCCTCCACTTCCTCAACTTCCTCCACTTCGTCAACTTCCTCCACTTCCTCAACTTAGTCCACTTCCTTCACTTCATCAACTTCGTCCACTTCGTCAACTTCTTCCACTTCGTCCACTTCGTCAACTTCCTCCACTTAGTCCACTTAGTCCACTTCCTCCGATTCCTCCACTTGCTCCACTTCGTTCACTTTGTCCACTTCGTCAACTTCGTCCACTTCGTCCACTTCGTCCACTATGTCTACTTCGTCCACTTCGTCATCTTCGTCAACTTCGTCCACTTCCTCCACTTCCTCAACTTCCTCCACTTCCTCCACTTCGTCCACCTTGTCAACTTCGTCCACCTAGGCCACTTCCTCAGCTTCCTCTACTTCGTCCACGTCCTTAACGTCGTCCACTTCATCAACTTCGTCAACTTCGTCCACTTTGTCAACTTCGTCCACTTCGTCCACGTCCTCCACTTCGTCCAAATCGTCCACTTAGTCCACTTGCTCCACTTGCTCCACTTCCTCCACTTCCTCCACTTCCTCCACTTAATCCACTTCGTCCACTTCACCAACTTCGTCCACTCCCTCCACTTCGTCGTCTTTGTCATCTTCCTCCACTTCGTCCATTTCGTCCACTTCGTCAACTTCTTTTACTTCGTCCACTTCGTCAACTTCTTTTACTTCGTCCACTTCGTCAACTACTTCCACTTCGTCAACTTCGTCCAATTCATCCAGTTCGTCAACTTTGTCTACTTCGTCCACTTCCTCCATTTCGTGGACTTCCTCCACTTCATCCACTTCGTCAACTTCGTCCACTTTCTCCACTTCCTTCACTTCCTCCACTTCCTCCTGTTCCTCCACTTCATCCAAATCATCCACTTCGTCCTCTATGTCCTCTACGTCCACTTCGTCAACTTCGTCCACTTGTCCACTTGGTACACTTAATCCGCTTCGTCAACTTTGTCATCTTCGTCAACTTCGTCTACTTCTTCAACTTCCTCCACTTCGTCAACTTCCTCCACTTCGTCAACTTCCTCCACTTCCTCCACTTCCTCCTTTTCCTACACTTCATCCACGTCCTCCACTTCGTCCAAATCGTCCACTTCGTCCTCTATGTCCTCAACGTCCACTTCGTCCACTTCGTCCACTTCGCCCACTTCGTACACTTAATCCACTTCGTCCACTTCGTCAACTTCGTCATCTTCGTCAACTTCGTCTACTTCTTCAACTTCCTCCACTTCGTCAACTTCCTCCACTTCCTCCACTTCGTCAACTTCCTCCACGTAGTCCACTTCCTCAACTTCCTCCACTTCCTCGACTCCCTCCACATCCTCCACTTTGTCCAATTCGTACACTTAGTCCACTTAGTCCACTTCCTCCACTTCCTCCACTTCCTCCACTTAATCAACTTCATCCACTTCACCAACTTTGTCATATTCCTCCACTTCGTCAACTTCGTCAACTTCTTCCACTTCGTCCACTTCGTCAACTTCGTCCACTTCGTCAACTTCTTCCGTTTCGTCCACTTCGTCCACTTCGTCAAGTTCGTCAACATTGTCTACTTCGTCCACTTCCTCCATTTCGTGGACTTCCTCCACTTCATCCACTTCCTCCACTTCGTCAACTTCCTTCACTTAGTCCACTTAGTCCACTTCCTTCACTCCCTCCTCTTCTTCCTGTTCCTCCACTTCATCCACGTCCTCCACTTCGTCCAAATCGTCCACTTCGTCCTCTATGTCCTCTACGTCAACTTCGTCCACTTCGTCCCATTCGTCCACTTCGTCCACTTCGTACACTTAATCCACTTCGTCCACTTCGTCAACATTGTCATCTTCATCAACTTCGTCTACTTCTTCAACTTCCTCCACTTCGTCAACTTCCTCCACTTCGTCCACTTCGTCAACTTCCTCCACTTAGTCCACTTCCTCAACTTCCTCCACTTCCTCGACTTCCTCAACGTCCTCCACTTCGTCCACTTCGTCCAATTCGTCCACTTAGTCCACTTCCTCCACATCCTGCACTTAATCCACTTCCTCCACTTCACCAACTTCGTCCACTTCCTCTACTTCGTGAACTTTGTCATATTCCTCCACTTCGTCCACTTCCTCGACTTCCTCCACGTCCTCCACTTCGTCCAGTTCGTCCACTTAGTCCACTTAGTCCACATAGTCCACTTCCTCCACTTAATCCACTTCCTCCACTTCACCAACTTCGTCCATTTCCTCCACTTCGTGAACTTTGTCATATTCCTCCACTTCGTCCACTACGTCTACTTCGTCCACTTCGTCACCTTCTTCCACTACGTCCACTTCGTCAATTTCGTCCACTTCAGCCACTTCGTCCACTTCGTCCACTTCGTCCACTTCGTCACCTTCGTCCTCTTAGTCCACTTCCTCCGCTTCCTCCACTTCGTCCACTTCGTTCTCTTTTTCCACTTCGTCAACTTCGTCCACTTCTTCAACTTCGTCCACTTCGTCAACTTCGTCCACTTAGTCCACTTCCTTCACTTCCTCAACTTCCTCCTCTTCCTGCACTTCATCCACCTCCTCCACTTCATCCAAATCGTCCACTTCGTCCACTTCTTCAACTTCGTCAACTTCCTCCACTTCCTCCACTACCTCCACTTTGTTAACTTCGTCAACTTCGTCCACCTAGTCCACTTCGTCAAGTTCGACCACTTCGCCAACTTCGTCAACTTCGTCCACTTCGCCAACTTCGTCACCTTCGTCCTCTTCGTCCACTTTGTCAATTTCCTCCACTTCGTCCACTTCGTCCACTTCGTCAACTTTGTCAACTTCGTCAACTTCGTCAACATTGTCAACTTCGTCAACTTCGTCAACTTCCTCCACTTCCTCCACTTCCTGGACTTGGTCCACCTCGTAAACGTCGTCAACTTCCTCCACTTTGTCAAATTTGTCCACTTCATCGACTTCCTCCACTTCCTTAACTTCGTCAACTTCGTCCACTTCGTCAACTTCTTTCACTTCGTCCACTTCGTCAACATCTTCAACTACGTCAACTTCGTCAACATCTTCAACTACGTCAACTTCGTCAACATCTTACTCTACGTCAACTTCGTCCACTTAGTCCACTTCCTTCACTTCCACCACTTCGTCAACTTCGTCAACTTCGTCAACTTCTTCCACTTAGTCCACTTCCTCTACTTCGTCCACTTCCTCCACTTCGTCCACTTCACCAACTTCGTCCACTCCCTCCACTTCCTAAACTTCGTCAACTTCGTCAACTTCATCAACTTCTTCCACTTAGTCCACTTCCTCCACCTCCTCCACTTCCTCCACTTCCTCCAATTCCTCCACTTCCTCCACCTTATCCACTTCATCAACTTTGTCAACTTCCTCAACTTCCCCAACTTCGTCTACTTCCTCCACTTCCTCCACTTCCACCACTTCCCCCACTTCCTGGACTTCGTCCACTTCGGAAACTTCGTCAACTTCGTCCACTTTGTGAACTTCATCGACTTCGTCGACTTCCTCCACTTCCTCACCTCGTCAAGTTCGTCCACTTCTTTCACTTCGTCCACTTCGTCAACTTCGTCAACTTCGTCCACTTCGTCCACTTTTGTCCACTTAGTCCACTTCCTTCACTTTCACCACTTCATCAACTTCGTCAACTTCGTCAACTTCTTCCACTTAGTCCACTTCCTCCACTTCCTCAACTTGCTCCACTTCGTCGATTTCGTCCACTTCACCAACTTCGTACACTTCGTCCACTCAATCCACTTTCTCCACTTCGTCCACGTCGTCCACTTCGTCCACTTCGTCAACTTCCTCCACTTCGTCAACTTCATCCACTTCGTCAACTTCTTCCACTTCGTCCACTTCGTCAACTTCGTCCACTTCGTCAACTGCTTCCACTTCACCAACTTCGTCCACTTCGTCAACTTCATCCACTTCGTCCACTTCTTCAACTTCGTCCACTTCCTCCACTTCCTCCATATCCTCGACATCGTCAACTTCGCCAACTTCGTCCACTTCATCCACTTTGTCCACTTCGTCCTCTTCGTCTTCTTCGTCCACTTCGTCCACTTCGTCAACTTCGTCCATTTTGTCCACTTCGTCAACTTCCTCCATTTCCTCCAATTCTTCCACGTCGTCCACGTCGTCCGCTTCGTCCACTTCGTCAACTTCGCCCACTTCCTCCACTTCCTCCACTTCTTGGACTTCGTCCACTTCCTCCACTTTGTCAAATTCGTCAACTTCGTCGACTAACACCACTTCCTCCACTTCGTCAACTTCGTCGATTTCGTCAACTTCGTCGACTTCATCAACTTCTTTCATTTCATCCAGTTCGTCAACTACGTCAACTTCGTCCATTTCGTCCACTTACTCCACTTCCACCATTTCGTCAACTTCTTCCACTTAGTCCACTTCGTTCACTTCCTCCACTTGGTCTACTTCGTCCACTTTACCAACTTCGTCCACTTCGTCCACTCCCTCCACTTCCTCCACGTCGTCCACCTCGTCCACTTCGTGAACTTCGTCCACTTCGTGAACTTCGTCCACTTCGTCAACTTCTTCCACTTCGTCCACTTCGTCAACTTCGTCCACTTAGTCCACTTCCTCCGCTTCCTCCACTTCTTCCACTTCGTCAACTTCTTTCAGGTCACCAACTTCGTCCACTTAATCCACTTCGTCCACTTCATCCACTTCGTCCACTTCTTCAACTTCGTCCACTTTGTCCACTTCCTCCACATCGTAAACATCATCCACTTCGTAAACTTCGTCCACTTCGTAAACTTCGTCCACTTCGTCCTCTTCGTCCACTTCGTCCTCTTTGTCCACTTCGTCCACTTCGTCCACTTCGTCCACTTCGTCCACTTCGTCCACTTCGTGCACTTCGTCCACTTCGTCCATATCGTCCACTTCCTCCAATTCGTGGACTTCCTCCACTTCCTGCAATTCGTCAACTTCGTCCACTTAGTCCACTTCCTTCACTTCCTCCACTTCATCCTCTTCCTCCACTTCATCCATGTCCTCCACTTCGTCCAAATCGTCTACTTCGTCCATTTCGTCCACTTCTTCAACTTCCTCCACTTCCTCCACTTCCTCTACTTCCTCCACTTTGTTAACTTTGTCCACCTAGTCCACTTCCTCCACTTCGTCCACTTTGTCCACTTCGTCCACTTCGTCCACTTTGTCCACTTCGTCCACTTCGTCCATTTCGTCTACTTCGTCAACTTCCTCCACTTCCTCCAATTCTTCCACTTCCTCTAACTCGTCTACTTCGGCCACTTCGTCAGCTTTGTCAACTTCGCCAACTTCGTCAACTTTGTCAACTTCCCCCACTTCCTGGACCTGGTCCACTTCGTAAACGTCGTCAACTTCGTCCCCTTTGTCAACT
Organism: Vigna reflexopilosa; assembly: GCA_027742785.1. Lineage (NCBI taxonomy): Eukaryota > Viridiplantae > Streptophyta > Magnoliopsida > Fabales > Fabaceae > Vigna > Vigna reflexopilosa. Next base: position 19,954,497 of record CM050923.1, read on the forward strand.
TCGTCCACCTCGTCGACTTCTTTCACTTCGTCCACTTCGTCAACCTCTTCAACTTCGTCCACTTAGTCCACTTCATCCACTTAGTCCACTTTTTCCACTTCCTTCACTTCCACCACTTCGTCAACTTCTTCCACTTAGTCCACTTCCTCTACTTCCTCCACTTCCTCCACTTCCTCGACTTCGTCCACTTCACCAACTTCTTCCACTCCCTCCACTTCGTCCACGTCGTCCACTTCTACCCCTTCCTCAACTTCGTCCACTTACTCCACTTCCTTCAGTTGCTCCACTTTGTCCACGTCCTCCATTTCCTCCACATCGTCCACTTCGTCAACTTCGTCCACTTAGTCCACTTCCTCCGATTCCTCCAGTTCTTCCACATCCTCTATTTCCTCCACTTCGTCAACTTCGTCCACTTCGTCAACTACGTCAACTTCGTCCACTTAGTCGACTTCCTCCGCTTCCTCCACTTCTTCCACTTCCTCTATTTCCTCCACTTCGTCAACTTCGTCAACTTCGTCAACTTCGTGCACTTAGTCCACTTCCTCAACTTCCTCCACTACCTCCACTTCGTCCAATTCGTCCACTTAGTCCACTTCCTCCGCTTCCTCCACTTCCTCGACTTCGTCCACTTCACCAACTTCTTCCACTCCCTCCACTTCGTCCACGTCGTCCACTTCTACCCCTTCCTCAACTTCGTCCACTTACTCCACTTCCTTCAGTTGCTCCACTTTGTCCACGTCCTCCATTTCCTCCACATCGTCCACTTCGTCAACTTCGTCCACTTAGTCCACTTCCTCCGATTCCTCCAGTTCTTCCACATCCTCTATTTCCTCCACTTCGTCAACTTCGTCCACTTCGTCAACTACGTCAACTTCGTCCACTTAGTCGACTTCCTCCGCTTCCTCCACTTCTTCCACTTCCTCTATTTCCTCCACTTCGTCAACTTCGTCAACTTCGTCAACTTCGTGCACTTAGTCCACTTCCTCAACTTCCTCCACTACCTCCACTTCGTCCAATTCGTCCACTTAGTCCACTTCCTCCGCTTCCTCCACTTCCTCGACTTCGTCCACTTCACCAACTTCTTCCACTCCCTCCACTTCGTCCACGTCGTCCACTTCTACCCCTTCCTCAACTTCGTCCACTTACTCCACTTCCTTCAGTTGCTCCACTTTGTCCACGTCCTCCATTTCCTCCACATCGTCCACTTCGTCAACTTCGTCCACTTAGTCCACTTCCTCCGATTCCTCCAGTTCTTCCACATCCTCTATTTCCTCCACTTCGTCAACTTCGTCCACTTCGTCAACTACGTCAACTTCGTCCACTTAGTCGACTTCCTCCGCTTCCTCCACTTCTTCCACTTCCTCTATTTCCTCCACTTCGTCAACTTCGTCAACTTCGTGCACTTAGTCCACTTCCTCAACTTCCTCCACTACCTCCACTTCGTCCAATTCGTCCACTTAGTCCACTTCCTCCACTTCCTCCATTTCCTCTACTTCGTCCACTTCCTCTACTTCGTCCACGTCACCAACTTCGTCCACTTCCACCACTCCCTCCACTTCCTCCACTTCGTCTACATCGTCCACTTCGTCCACTTCATCAACTTCTTCCACTCCCTCCACTTCCTCCACTTCGTCCACGTCGTCCACTTCGTCCACTTTGTCAACTTCGTCAACTTCCTCCACTTCGTCAACTTCGTCCACTTCGTCAACTTATTCCACTTCGTCCACTTCGTCCACTTCGTCAACTTCGTCCACTTAGTCCACTTCCTCCGCTTCGTCCACTTCATCAACTGCTTCCACTTCACCAACTTCGTCCACTTCGTCAACTTCGTCCGCTTCTTCAACTTCATCCACTTCCTCAACTTCCTCCACAACCTCCACTTCCTCCAATTCGTCCACTTAGTCTACTTCCTCTACTTCCTCCACTTCCTCCAATTCCTCCACTTCCTCCACTTCGTCCACTTCCTCCACTTCCTCCACTTCCCCTACTTCCTGGACTTCGTACACTTCGTAAACTTCGTCCACTTTGTGAACTTCGTCCACTTCGTCGACTTCCTCCACTTCCTCCACTTCGTCAACTTCGTCCACTTCGTCGACTTCTTTCACTTCGTCCACTTCGTCCACTTCGTCAACTTCGTCCACTTTGTCCACTTAGTCCACTTCCTTCACTTCCACCACTTCATCAACTTTTTCAACTTCTTTCACTTAGTCCACTTCCTCCACTTCGTCGATTTCGTACACTTCACCAACTTCGTACACTTCGTCCACGTCAACTTCGTCAACTTCCTCCATTTCGTCAACTTCTTCCACTTCGTCCACTTCGTCAACTTCGTCCACTTAGTCCACTTCCTCCGCTTCCTCCACTTCGTCCTTTTCGTCAACTGCTTCCACTTCACCAACTTCGTCCACTTCGTCAACTTCATCCACTTCGTCCAGTTCTTCAACTTCGTCCACTTCCTCCACTTCCTCCATATCCTCCACATCGTCAACTTCGTCAACTTCGTCCACTTTGTCCACTTCTTCCTCTTCGTCCACTTCGTCCACTTCGTCCACTTTGTCCATTTCGTCCACTTCCTCTATTTCCTCCAATTCCTCCACGTCGTCCACTTCGTCCACTTCGTCAACTTCGTCAACTTCACCCACTTCCTCCATTTCCTCCACTTCCTCCACTTCCTGGACTTCGTCCACTTCGTAAACATCGTAAACTTCGTCAACTTCGTCCACTTTGTCAAATTCGTCAACTTCGTCCACTTCTTCCACTTACTCTACTTCCTTCACTTCGTCCACGTCCTCGACTTCCTCCACATCGTCGACTTCGTCAACTTCGTCCACTTTGTCCACTTTGTCCACTTCCTCCGCTTCCTCCATTTCTTCCAATTCCTTATTTCCCCCACTTCGTCAACTTCATCCACTTAGTCCACTTCCTCAACTTCCTCCACTATCTCCACTTCGTCCAATTCGTCCACTTACTCCACTTACTCCACTTCCTCCTCTTCCACCACTTCCTCCACTTCCTCTACTTCCTCCACTTCCTCTACTTCGTCCACTTCACCAACTTCATCCACTACTTCCTCTACTTCCTCCACTTCCTCTACTTCGTCCACTTCACCAACTTCGTTCACTTCCTCCAGTTCATGAACTTCGTCAACATCGTCAACTTCGTCCACTTCGTCAACTTCGTCCCCGTCGTAAACTTCGTCCCCTTCGCCAACTTCTTCCACTTCGTCCACTGCGTTCCTTCGTCCGCTTCCTCCACTTCCTCCACTTCGTCCACTTCCTCCACTTCGTCAACTTCTTCAATTTCGTCCACTTAGTCCACTTCCTCCGCTTGGTCCACTACGTCCACTTCGTCCACTTCGTCCACTTCGTCCACCTCGTCCACTTCGCCCACTTCGTCAACTTCGTGATCTTCGTCAACTTCGTCTACTTCCTCTACTTCGTCCACTTCCTCTATTTCCTCCACTTCGTCAACTTCGTCGACTTAGTCCATTTCCTCCACTTAATCCACTAGCTCATCTTCGTCCAATTCGTCCACTTAGTCCACTTCCTCCACTTCCTCCACTTTGTCCACTTCGTCCACTTCGTCCACTTCGTCAACATCGTCAACATCGTCAACTTCGTCCACTTCGTCCACTTCGTTCACTTCGTCCACTTCGTCCACTTCCTCCACTTCCTCTACTTCGTCCACTTCCTCCACTTTGTCAACAACTTCTTCAATTTCGTCCACTTAGTCCACTTCCTCCGCTTTCTTCACTTCGTCCACTTGGTTCACTTTGTCCACTTCGTCAACTTCGTAAACTTCGTTGGGTTCGTCCACTTCCTCCACTTCGCCAACTTCCTCCACTTCGTGGACTTCCTACACTACCTCCACTTCGTCAACTTCGTCCACTTAGTCCACTTCCTTCACTTCCTCCACTTCCTCCTCTTCCTCCTCTTCCTCTAGTTCCTCCACGTCCTCCACTTCGTCGAAATCGTCTACTTCGTCCACTTCCTCCACTTCCTCCACGTCGTCGATTTCGTCAACTTCGTCAACTTTCCCCGCTTCCTCCACTTCTTCCACTTCCTCTACTTCCTCCACATCATCAAGTTCGTCAACTTCGTCCACTCCCTCCACTTCTTCCACTTCCTCTTCGTCCACTTCACCAACTTCGTCCACTTCGTCCACTCCCTCCACTTCGTTCACTTCCTCCACTTCGTCCACTTCCTCCTCTTCGTCAACCTCGTCAACTTCGTCCACTTCGTCAACTTCGTCAACTTCGTCCACTTCGTCCAGTTACTCCACTTCGTCCACATTGTCCACATCCTCCACTTCCTCCACGTCGTCCACTTAGTCCACTTCCTCCGCTTCCTCCACTTCTTCCACTTCCTCTACTTCCCCCACTTCGTCAACTTCGTCCACTTCGTACACTTCCTCCACTACATCCACTTCGTCCAATTCGTCCACTTAGTCCACTTCCTCCACTTCCTCCACATCTTCCACTTGCTCCACTTCCTCCACTTCTTCCACATCGTCCACTTCGTCCACTTCGTCAACTACGTCAACTTCGTCCACTTCGTCAACTTCTTCCACTTCGTCCATTTCGTTCACTTCGTCCACTTCCTCCACTTCCTCCACTTCATCAACTTCTTCAATTTCGTCCACCTAGTCCACTTCCTCCACTTCCTCCACTTGGTCCACTTGGTCTACTTCGTCAACTTCATCAAACTCGTCCACCTCGTCCTATTCATCCACTTCGTCCACTTTGTCCACTTTGTCCACTTCGTCCACTTCATCAACTTCGTCCACTTCCTCAAGTTCCTCTACTTCCTCCACTTCGTTCACATCGTCAACTTCGTCCACTTCGTCCACTTCTTCCAGTTCATCCACTTTGTCAACTTCGTCATCTTCGTCAACTTCGTGTATTTTGTCCACTTCCTGCACTTCGTGGACTTCCTCCACTTCCTTCACTTCATCCACTTCGTCAATTTTTTCCACTTTGTCCACTTTGTCAACTTCGTCAACTTCATCCACTTCGTCTGCTTCGTATGCTTCCTCCACTTTGTCCGCTTCCTCCACTTTGTCCACTTCACCAACTTCGTCCATTTCGTCAACTTCGTCAATTCGTGCACCTAGTCCACTTTCTCCACTTCGTCCACTTCCTCCACTTCGTCCACTTTGTCCACTTTGTCCACTTCGTCAACTTCGTCAAGTTCGTCAACTTCGTCCACTTCGTCAACTTCGTCCACTTCGTCAACTTCTTCCACTTCGTCCACTTCGTCAACTTTGTCCACTTTGTCCTTTTCGTCCTCTTCGCCAACTTCGTTCACTTCGTCCACTTCCTCCATTTCGTCCACTTCCTCTTCTTCCTCCACTTCCTCAACTTCTTCAATTTCGTCCACTTAGTCCACTTCCTCCGCTTCCTCCACTTCGTCCACTTAGTCCACTTAGTCCACTTCGTCCACTTCGTCACTTTCGTCCACCTCGTCCCCTCCGTCCACTTCGTCCACTTGGTCCACTTGGTCCACTTCGTCCACTTCGTCCACTTCGTCAACTTTGTCCACGTCCTCCACTTCCTCCACTTCCTCCACTTTGTCCACTTCGTCAACTTTGTCCACTTCGTCAACTGCATCCACTTCTCCCACTTCTTCCACTTCGTCTACTTCGTCCATTTCGTCAACTTCCTCTACTTCCTCCACTTTGTCAACATCGTCAACTTCGTCCACCTCGTCAACTTCGTCCACTTCCTCTGCTTCCTCCACTTCGTCCTCTTCGTCCACTTCGTCCACTTCGTCAACTTCGTCAAATTCGTCCACTTCCTCAAATTCGTCCACGTCGTCCACTTCTTCAACTTTGTCCACTTCCTCCACTTCCTTCGCTTCCTCCACGTCGTCCACTTCCCCCACTTCCTCCGCTTTCTCCACTTCCTCCACTTCGTCAACTTCTTCAATTTTGTCCACTTAGTCCACTTCCTCCGCTTTCTCCACTTTGACCACTTCGTCCACCTCGTCAACTTCATCCACTTCGTCCAGTTCATCAACTTCATCAAATTCGTCCACTTCGTCAATATCGTCCAACTCGTCAACTTCTTCCACTTCGTCCACTTCTTCAACTTCGCCCACTTAGTCCACTTCCTCCGCTTCCTCCACTTCGTCAACTTCTTCCACTTCGTCCACTGCGTTCACTTCATCCACTTCCTCCACTTCCTCCACTTCGTCCACTTCGTCAACGTCTTCAATTTCGTCCACTTAGTCCACTTCCTCTGCTTCCTCCACTTCGTCCTCTTCGTCCACTTCGTCCACTTCGTCAACTTCGTCCACTTCGTCAACTTCGTCAAATTCGTCCACTTTGTCAAATTCGTCCACTTCGTCAACTTCGTCAACTTCTTCCAGTTCGTCCACCTCGTCAACTTCGTCCACTTAGTCCACTTCCTCTGCTTCCTCCACTTCGTCCACTTCGTCCACTTCGTCAACTTCATCAACTTCGTCCACTTCGTCATCTTCGTCCTCTTCGTCCACTTCATCCACTTCGTCCACTTAATCCACTTCGTCAACTTCATCATCTCCGTCAATTTCGTCGACTTCCTCCACTTCCTTCACTTTGTCTACTTCACCAACTTCGTCCACTTCTTCCAATTCGTCCACTTCGTCAACATCGTCAACTTCCTCTACTTCGTCCACTTCGGTAACTTCGTCCACTTCGTCCACTTCGTTCACTTCTTCCACTTCCTCCACTTCCTCCACTTCGTCAACTTCTTCAATTTCGTCCACTTCCTCCGCTTCCTCCACTTCGTCCTCTTCGTCCACTTCGTCCACTTCGTCAACTTCGTCCACCTCGTCCACTTCGTCGACTTCGTCAAATTCGTCCACTTCGTCAAATTCTTCCACTTTGTCCACTTAGTCAACTTCATCTATGTCGTCAACTTCATCCACTTCGTCAACTTCGTCCACTTCGTCAACTTTGTCCACTTCGTCAACTTTGTCCACTTCGTCCTCTTCATCCTCTTCGTCCACTTCGTCCACTTCTTCAACTTCGTCCACTTAATCCACTTCGTCGATTTCGTCAACTTCATGATCTCCGTCAACTTCGTCTACTTCTTCAACTTCCTCCACTTCGTCGAGTTCCTCCACTTCGGCAACTTCGTCCACTTCGTCAACTTCTTCCACTTCGTCCACTGCGTTCACTTCGTTCAACTTCGTTCAACTTCGTTCACTTCGTCCACTTCGTCAACTTCGTCAAATTTGTCCATTTCGTCAAATTCGTCCACTTCGTCAATATCGTCCAACTCGTCAACTTGTTCCACTTCGTCCACTTCTTCAACTTCGCCCACTTAGTCCACTTCCTCCGCTTCCTCCACTTCGTCAACTTCTTCCACTTCGTCCACTGCGTTCACTTCATCCACTTCCTCCACTTCCTCCACTTCGTCCACTTCGTCAACGTCTTCAATTTCGTCCACTTAGTCCACTTCCTCTACTTCCTCCACTTCGTCCTCTTCGTCCACTTCGTCCACTTCGTCAACTTCGTCCACTTCGTCAACTTCGTCAAATTCGTCCACTTCGTCAAATTCGTCCACTTCGTCAACTTCGTCAACTTCTTCCAGTTCGTCCACCTCGTCAACTTCGTCCACTTAGTCCACTTCCTCTGCTTCCTCCACTTCGTCCACTTCGTCCACTTCATCAACTTCGTCCACTTCGTCATCTTCGTCCTCTTCGTCCACTTCATCCACTTCGTCCACTTAATCCACTTCGTCAACTTCATCATCTCCGTCAATTTCGTCGACTTCCTCTACTTCCTTCACTTTGTCTACTTCACCAACTTCGTCCACTTCGTCCACTTCTTCCACTTCGTCCACTTCGTCAACATCGTCAACTTCCTCTACTTCGTCCACTTCGGTAACTTCGTCCACTTCGTCCACTTCGTTCACTTCGTTCACTTCTTCCACTTCGTTCACTTCCTCCACTTCCTCCACTTCCTCCACTTCGTCAACTTCTTCAATTTCGTCCACTTCCTCCGCTTCCTCCGCTTCGTCCTCTTCGTCCACTTCGTCCACTTCGTCAACTTCGTCCACCTCGTCCACTTCGTCAAATTCGTCCACTTCGTCAAATTCTTCCACTTTGTCCACTTAGTCAACTTCATCTATGTCGTCAACTTCATCCACTTCGTCAACTTCGTCCACTTCGTCAACTTCGTCAACTTCCTCAACTTTGTCCACTTCGTCAACTTTGTCCACTTCGTCCTCTTCATCCTCTTCGTCCACTTCGTCCACTTCTTCAACTTCGTCCACTTAATCCACTTCGTCGATTTCGTCAACTTCATGATCTCCGTCAACTTCGTCTACTTCTTCAACTTCCTCCACTTCGTCGACTTCCTCCATTTCGGCAACTTCGTCCACTTCGTCAACTTCTTCCACTTCGTCCACTGCGTTCACTTCGTTCAACTTCGTTCAACTTCGTTCACTTCGTCCACTTCGTCAACTTCGTCAAATTTGTGCATTTCGTCAAATTCGTCCACTCTGCCAACTTCGTCAACTTCTTCCACTTCGTCCACTTAGTCCACTTTCTGTACTTCCTCCACTTCGTCTACTTCGTCAACTTTGTCCACTTCGTCAACTTTGTCCACTTCGTCCTCTTCGTGCTCTTCGTCCACTTAATCCACTTCGTCCACTTCGTCAACTTCATCATCTCCGTCAACTTCGTCCACTTCTTCAACCTCCTCCACTTCGTCGACTTCCTGCACTTCCTCCACTTCCTCCACTTCCTCCATTTCCTCTACTTCCTCCACTTTGTCTACTTCACCAACTTCCTCCAATTCCTACACTTCCTCCACTTCCTCCATTTCTTCTACTTCCTTTACTTCCTCCACTTTGTCTACTTCACCAACTTCGTCCACTTCCTCCACGTCCTCCACTTCTTCCACTTCCTCTACTTCCTCCACTTCGTCCACATCCTCCACTTCCTCCCCGTCGTCGATTTCGTCAACTTCGTCCACTTTCTCCGCTTCCTCCACTTCTTCCACTTCCTCTACCTCCTCCACATCATCAAGTTCGTCAACTTCGTCAACTTCGTCCACTCCCTCCACCTCTTCCACCTCCTCTTCGTCCACTTCACCAACTTCGTCCACTCCCTCCACTTCGTCCACTTCGTCAACTTCCTCAACTTCGTCCGATTCGTCAACTTCGTCAACTTCGTCAACTTTGTCCACTTCGTCAACTTTGTCCACTTCGTCCTCTTCGTCCACTTCGTCCACTTCGTCCACTTTGTCCACTTAATCCACCTCGTCAACTTCATCATCTCTGTCAACTTCGTCTACTTCTTCAACTTCCTCCACTTCGTCGACTTCCTGCATTCCTCCACTTCCTCCACTTCCGCCACTTCCTCCATTTCCTCTACTTCCTCCACTTTGTCTACTTCACCAACTTCCTCCAATTCCTCCACTTCCTCCATCTCTTCTACTTCCTTTACTTCCTCCACTTTGTCTACTTCACCAACTTCGTCCACTTCCTCCACGTCCTCCACTTCTTCCACTTCCTCTACTTCCTCCACTTCGTCCACATCCTCCACTTCCTCCCCGTCGTCGATTTCGTCAACTTCGTCCACTTTCTCCGCTTCCTCCACTGCTTCCACTTCCTCTACTTCCTCCACATCATCAAGTTCGTCAACTTCGTCAACTTCGTCCACTCCCTCCACCTCTTCCACCTCCTCTTCGTCCACTTCACCAACTTCGTCCACTCCCTCCACTTCGTCCACTTCGTCAACTTCCTCAACTTCGTCCAATTCGTCAACTTCGTCAACTTTGTCCACTTCGTCAACTTTGTCCACTTCGTCCTCTTCGTCCACTTCGTCCACTTTGTCCACTTCGTCCACTTAATCCACTTCGTCAACTTCATCATCTCTGTCAACTTCGTCTACTTCTTCAACTTCCTCCACTTCGTCGACTTCCTGCACTTCCTCCACTTCCTCCACTTCCGCCACTTCCTCCATTTCCTCTACTTCCTCCACTTTGTCTACTTCACCAACTTCCTCCAATTCCTACACTTCCTCCACTTCCTCCATTTCTTCTACTTCCTTTACTTCCTCCACTTTGTCTACTTCACCAACTTCGTCCACTTCCTCCACGTCCTCCACTTCTTCCACTTCCTCTACTTCCTCCACTTCGTCCACATCCTCCACTTCCTCCCCGTCGTCGATTTCGTCAACTTCGTCCACTTTCTCCGCTTCCTCCACTTCTTCCACTTCCTCTACTTCCTCCACATCATCAAGTTCGTCAACTTCGTCAACTTCGTCCACTCCCTCCACCTCTTCCACCTCCTCTTCGTCCACTTCACCAACTTCGTCCACTTCGTCCACTCCCTCCACTTCGTCCACTTCGTCAACTTCCTCAACTTCGTCCAATTCGTCAACTTCGTCAACTTTGTCCACTTCGTCAACTTTGTCCACTTCGTCCTCTTCGTCAACTTCGTCCACTTTGTCCACTTCGTCCACTTAATCCACTTCGTCAACTTCATCATCTCTGTCAACTTCGTCTACTTCTTCAACTTCCTCCACTTCGTCGACTTCCTCCACTTCCTCCACTTTGTCGACTTCACCTGCTTCGTCCACTTCCTCCAGTTCGTCAACATCGTCAACTTCCTCCACTTCGTACACATCCGCAACTTCTTCCACTTCGTCCATTTCGTCAACTTCTTCAACTGCGTTCACTTCATCCACTTCCTCCACTTCGTCAGCGTCTTCAATTTCGTCCACTTAGTCAACTTCTTCAACTTCCTCCACTTCGTCGACTTCCTCCACTTTGGCAACTTCGTCCACTTCGTCAACTTCGACCACTTCGTCAACTTCTTCCACTTCGTCCACTGCGTTCACTTCGTTCAACTTCGTTCAACTTCGTTCACTTCGTCCACTTCGTCAACTTCGTCAAATTCGTCCACTTCGTCAAATTCGTCCACTTCGTCAACATCGTCAACTTCTTCCAGTTCGTCCACTTCGTCAACTTCGTCCACTTAGTCCACTTCCTCTGCTTCCTCCACTTCGTCTACTTCGTCCACTTCGTCAACTTCATTCACTTCGTCATCTTCATCCTCTTCGTCCACTTCATCCACTTCGTCCACTTAATCCACTTCGTCAACTTCATCATTGATGAGAGGGTCGCACCTCTCACAAAAGTTGTGCATAAAATTAATGCAGTATAAGCTAGGAAATGACTCCTAGGTCGTCTCTCAAGGACCAATTTGGGTTCAGTCTCAGATCAAACACGTAGTGGGGGGGGTTTTGAAAGTGTTCTTGTGATTGGAAATAAACTAAATTAAAACTGGGAATTAAACACAACCGAACATGAATAAAAACATTAAAATGGAAATTACAACAGATAAATACCCAAACACAATTCAAGCTGTAAACATTTAACGGTTACACTAAAACATTATATACACAATGTTGTCATTTATCCTACGCATTCACAACCAGAAAGAAGAAAATTAACTCAACATGATATAAAATATTTTAACCAAACAAAGTAATAGAAAATAAATTTTTCTCTGCCATAGACCGTGACCCAATTCCATTTTTCCAGTAAACAATTAAGACCGAGATGCACTGGAATCCATCTCCCGTGAATATGCTTCCGTATGCCTTCAAAATGAATCTCCTCATGGACCCCTGGCACGTCCCATCATCTCTTCGTTCCAACCGTGACTTCCTTCTCGGGCTTCTATTTTCTTCATAATCAATCACCTAACTTGCCTCCTTAGCTCCACGTCCGTGCCGTGACACACCTTTCTCCATCTAATTACCATGCTTCACTTCCAAGAAAGAAAGACTCATTTCACGTTGCTCAAGAAAAATAAAAGAAACGTACACACCCCCAGGCCGTGTGCAGCTTGCAGGACTTGACAGCTCCTACTCCATCCTAATCCACTTCTTCATTCTTAAATAACTAAAGTAAATGAGTGGTGCACATTCGGCTTCCAACTCTCTTGGCACGTCCCATCATCCGAAACTCTCACTTAATCATCCACCTCTCATGTGCATAAAGGTGTGGCAGAAATTGAAATAAAGAAATGAAGATGTGACCGTGTGTGCCACCTTTTTCAAAGCTAAATTGAAAGCATAAATCCCTGGATGTGACCGTGTGCTTCCTTTCTTCAACGTTAAACGACAACCAAACCAATTAGATGTGCAGCTGTGTGCTATCTCTCCAAATTAAATGAGCGTACGTGCAGCATTCCAACGTGCGTCTCTCCTTCCAGCCGTAACACACCTCCATTTCATTCTTCTTGCATCCACTTCCCGTGCACACCGAGACACATCCAACTCCACGCACACCATACAGTTTAATAATGAAGCACTACTGGACCTCAAAACCAAACACCGAGAGAAATAAAAATTGCCAAAATGTGTGGCGGCTGGGGGCACCAGAACCAAATGGAAAATTCAATTAGAATTAAGCAAAAAGGAATTACAACTATTCATTCATTCCAGACAAAACAAGCAGTAACCCCCAAAAACTCAAATCCGAGAGAGAGCCCCCTGGAACACAAGCCTAGAGAAAATAAAACAAGTGGGGCTCTCCTTTTTGCAAGTGGCGGTTGTGCTCTTTTTCTAAGGGCCATGTGTCCTCTTTTTTAGGGTAGGGTCCACATAATAAACCCTAGGGTGCTAAGTCACTAATTTCTAATTTTGGGTCTAATCTAATTTACCAAAAATTGACCCAAAATATAATAGTTGATTCAAAAATTCTAAACTACTGAATTACAATTTAATTAATTCAAAAATGTCTGTGTGGAGAGTCTTGAATTTATTTGGTATTCTTCCTGATGTCCCAAAATGTATTTCCGAAATTTTCCTGCACTTCAAAAATGCACTTAATCAGCTCAGAAAACCCAAATTAGCACAATTACAAATTTCCGACCAAATTAAGCAGAATTCGGAAAACGGGGAAATAACAACCAATTAAACACAATTCCTTAGTTTATTTAAGTGCAATAAACTAAATATAATTCAAGAAATAACAACTCATCAATCATCTCCGTAAACTTCGTCTACTTCTTCAACTTCCTCCACTTCCTCCACTTCCTTCAATTCTTCTACTTCCTCCACTTTGTCTACTTCACCAACTTCGTCCACTTCCTTCACTTCGTCAACATCGTCAACTTCCTCTACTTTGTCCACTTCGGCAACTTCGTCCACTTCGTCAACTTCGTCCACTGCGTTCACTTCGTCCACTTCCTCCACTTCCTCCACTTCCTCCACTTCGTCAACTTCTTCAATTTCGTCCACTTAGTCCACTTCCTCCGCTTCCTCCACTTCGTCCTCTTCGTCCACTTCGTCAACTTCTTCCACCTCGTCCACTTTGTCCACTTCGTCCACTTCCTCCACTTCGTCAAATTCGTCCACTTCGTCAACTTCGTCAAATTCTTCCACTTTGTCCACTTCGTCAACTTCGTCCACTTCGTCAGCTTCATCTATGTCGTCAACTTCATCCACTTCGTCAACTTCGTCCACTTCGTCAACTTTGTCCACTTCGTCAACTTTGTCCACTTTTTCCACTTCGTCCACTTCGTCAACTTCGTCCACTTAATCCACTTCGTCGACTTCCTCAACTTCATCATCTCCATCAACTTCGTCTACTTCTTCAAGTTCCTCCACATCGTCGACTTCCTCCACTTTGGCAACTTCGTCCACTTCGTCAACTTCGTCCACTTCATCAACTTCTTCCACTTCGTCCACTGCGTTCACTTCGTTCACTTCGTCAACTTCGTCAACTTCGTCAACTTCGTCAACTTGTCAACTTCGTCAACTTCGTCAACTTCGTCAAATTTGTCCATTTCGTCAAATTCATCCACTTCGTCCACTTCGTCAACTTCTTCCACTTCGTCCACTTCGTCAACTTCGTCTACTTAGTCCACTTTCTCTCCTTCCTCCACTTAGTCTACTTCGTCAACTTCGTCCACTTCGTCAAGTTCGTCAACTTCGTCAACTTTGTCCAATTCGTCAACTTTTCCACTTACTCCTCATCGTCCACTTCGTCCACTTAATCCACTTCGTCCACTTCGTCAACTTCATCATCTCCGTCAACTTCGTCTACTTCTTCAACCTCCTCCACTTCGTCGACTTCCAGCACTTCCTCCACTTCCTCCACTTCCGCCACTTCCTCCATTTCCTCTACTTCCTCCACTTTGTCTACTTCACCAACTTCCTCCAGTTCCTCCAGTTCCTCCATTTCTTCTACTTCCTCCACTTCCTCCACTTTGTCTACTTCACCAACTTCGTCCACTTTCTCCACTTCCTCCACTTTGTCAACATCGTCAACTTCCTCTACTTCGTCCACTTCGACAAGTTCGTCCACTTCGTCAACTTCGTCCACTTCGTCCAGTGCGTTCACTTCGTCCACTTCCTCCACTTCCTCCACTTCCTCCACTTCCTCCACTTCTACAATTTCGGCCACTTAGTCCACTTCCTCCACTTCGTCCTCTTCGTCCTCTTCGTCCACTTCGTCCACTTCGTCAACTTCGTCCACCTCGTCCACTTCGTCCACTTCGTCAAATTCGTCCACTTCGTCAAATTCGTCCCCTTCGTAAACTTCGTCAAATTCTTCCACTTTGTTCACTTCGTCAACTTCGTCGACTTCGTCAACTTCATCTATGTCGTCCACTTCGTCCACTTCGTCAACTTCGTCAACTTCGTCAACTTTGTCCACTTCGTCCACTTTGTCCACTTTGTCCACTTCGTCCTCTTCGTCCTCTTCGTGCACTTCGTCCACTTCGTCCACCTCTTCAACTTCGTCCACTTAATCCACTTCGTCGACTTCGTCAACTTTATCATCTCAGTCAACTTCGTGTACTTCTTCAACTTCCTCCACTTCGTCGACTTCCTCCACTTTGGCAACTTCGTCCACTTCGTCAACTTCGTCCACTTCGTCAACTTCTTCCACTTCGTCCACTGCGTTCACTTCGTTCACTTCGTCCACTTCGTCCACTTCGTCCACTTCGTCCACTTCGTGAACTTCGTCAAATTTGTCCATTTCGTCAAATTCGTCCATTTCGTCCACTTCATCAACTTCGTCAACTTCTTCCACTTCGTCAACTTCATCGACTTAGTCCACTTTCTCTGCTTCCTCCACTTCGTCTACTTCGTCCACTTCGTCAACTTCGTCCACTTCGTCAACTGTGTCCACTTCGTCAACTTTTTCCACTTCGTCCTCTTCGTCCACTTCGTCCACTTCGTCCACTTAATCCACTTCGTCGTCAACTTCGTCAAATTCGCCCACTTCGTCAAATTCGTCCACTTCGTCAACTTCGTCAACTTCTTCCACTTCATCCACTTTGTCAACTTCGTCCACCTCCTCAGCTTCCTCCACATAGTCTACGTCGTCAACTTCGTCCACTTCGTCAACTTCATCAACTTTGTCAACTTCGTCAACTTTGTCCACTTCGTCCACTTAATCCACTTCGTCTACTTCTTCAACTTCCTGCACTTCGTCGACTTCCTCCACTTCGGCAACTTCGTCCACTTCGTCAACTTCGTCCACTTCATCAACTTCTTCCACTTCGTCCACTTCCTCCACTTTATCCACTTAGCCCACTTCCTCCACTTCCCCACTTCCTCCACTTCCTCCACTTCGGCAACTTCTTCAATTTCGTCCACTTAGTCCATTTCCTCCACTTCGTCCTCTTCGTCCGTTTCGTATACTTCGTCAACTTCGTCCACCTCGTCCACTTCGTCCACATCGTCAACTTCGTCCACTTCGTCAACTTCTTCCACTTCGTCCACTGCGTCCACTACGTTCACTTCCTCCACTTCCTCCACTGCCTCCACTTCCTCCACTTCGTCAACTTCTTCAATTTCGTCAACTTAGTACACTACCTCCGCTTCGTCCTCTTCTTCCAGTTCGTTCACTTCGTCCTCTTCTTCCACTTCGTCCACTTCGTCAACTTCGTCCACTTCGTCAACTTCGTCAAATTCGTCCACTTCGTCAACATCGTCATCTTCCTCCACTTCCTCCACTTCGTCCACTTCCTCCACTTTCTCCGCTTCCTCCACTTCATCAACTTCTTCAATTTCGTCCATTTAGTCCACTTCCTCCGCTTGCTCCGCTTTGTCCTCTTCGTCCAGTTAGTCCACTTCGTCCACTTCGTCAACTTCATCCACCTCGTCCGCTTCGTCCGCTTCGTCCACTTCATCAACTTCGTCAAATTCGTCCACTTCGTCAAATTCTTCCACTTCGTCAACTTTGTCCACTTCGTCAACTTCATCCTCTTCGTCCACTTCGTCCACTTGGTCCACTTCGTCCACTTCGTCCACTTAATCCACTTCGTAAACTTCATCATCTCCTTTAACTTCGTCTACTTCTTCAACTTCCTCCACTTCCTCCACTTCCTCCACTTCGTAAACTTCTTCAATTTCGTCCACTTAGTCCACTTCCTCTGCTTCGTACACTTCGTCCTCTTCGTCCACTTCGTCAACTTCGTCCACCTAATCCACTTCGTCCACTTCGTAAACTTCATCCACTTTGTCAACTTCGTCCAGTTCCCCACTTCCTCCACTCCTCCACTTCCTCCACTCCTCCACTTCCTCCATTTCCTCCACTTCGTCAACTTCTTCAATTTCGTCAACTTAGTACACTACCTCCGTGATGAGTTGTTATTTCTTGAATTATATTTAGTTTATTGCACTTAAATAAACCAGGGAATTGTGTTTAATTGCTTGTTATTTCCCCGTTTTTCCGAATTCTGCTTAATTTGGTCGGAAATTTGTAATTGTGCTAATTTGGATTTTCTGAGCTGATTAAGTGCATTTTTTGAAGTGCAGGAAAATTTCGGAAATACATTTTGGGACATCAGGAAGAATGCCGAATAAATTCAAGACTCTCCACACAGACATTTTAGAATTAATTAAATTGTAACTCAGTAGTTTAGAATTTCTGTATCAACTTTTATATTTTGGGACAAATTTTGATAAATTAGATTAGACCCAAAATTAGAAGTTAGTGACTTGACACCCTAGAGTTTTAGTGTGTGGGCCCTATCCTAAAAAAAAGAAGGACACACGGCCCTTAAAAAATAGGCCAGCCGCCACTTGCAAAAGCAGCCCCCACACACTCTCGGTCTTGGTTCTCTTTGGGGGTCTCTCTCGGGTTTTGGTTTTGGGGTGAATTTTTCTTTGGTTGAAAACACTGTTGCAAAGGAAGTTTTTATGAAATTAAATTTTCTTGCTTTGACTTGAGCACACGTTACGTTTTCAGTTTGTCATTTAATTTATGAAATTATTGGAATGAAGTTATGTCCAGTAATGCTTCATTACTAAGCTGTACGGTGGGTTTTACTTTGGAGAAGATGCGTTGATTCCAGGAGCTGTGTGGTGCCACGGTGCTGGAAGGAAGTGCCACGGCTGCTGTAAGAAGTGAAGAGAGGGAAATGGTGATAGCTGGAAGCAAGAAGCGTTGATGCACGGCTGGAGGCATGGAGCGGTGCTGAATGAAGAGGTAATGGGAGTATGGTGTGCACGGTTAGGTGGTGGAAGATTGATGTGCCACAGCTGCAACCGAGAGGGAGAGAATGCTCCAGGATGGTGTCCTTATTTTATTTAGAGAAATGGAACGGGGGATGGAATGGGAAGCTCACGGGATGGTTGGAAGGCTTTGATTAAATGCGAGTAGGTAGTGTGCAGGGAGCGTACGGAGAAAGAGAATGGAGCGGTGCTGAATGAGAGGATTCATTAGGTGCCATGGTTGGAAGCATGAGGAATGGTGTGCACGCATACGTGGAGATGGATTGAGGAAGGAGAAAGCTGGAGGTGTCATGGGATAGGGTCACGGCTTTTTCACGGAACAGGATTTCTTTCATTTTAGTAATCAGGTCAAAGTGACAGCAATGTCACGTGAAGAAGGGAGAAGGGCATTTTAATTTTTCTAGAATGTATTGTGCACAAAAAAATGGAGCTGGAAGAAGAGTAGCTACACGCGCAAGGTGTCACGGTTGGATGTGTCACGGCTGATTCAAGTAGAAGAAGAAAGCTGTAGGTGTCACAGCGTGGGAGAAACACGCAACCTAGGAAGATGGGTCTGAGCTTTTGAATTCTGCACGGTCACGGCTGCACTCAACTTTGCTGGAACGGAGATTGATTTCTCTTTAATTGGGTTCAACACATATTTCTTTATTGCTTTCTTAGTTGTTCCGAATATTGCATTTTCATTTATTAGATAAGGCATAGTTTCTTTCAATTTTTTATTCCAGTAGTAATGATGCATCTTGTCATTTATTTATTGCATTTCCACGTGTCACACACTTTGGCATTTAATTTGTATCCGCTGAATTTCAATTGGTTCCAACTCTTTTAAATTCAAGTTTTATTAGCTTAAGTGTAGCAATTGTTTATTCCAAGATGTAATGTGTGTTTTCTGATGTATCAATTTTTATTCAAGTGAGTCAAGCAAGTTTTCTTTAATTTAATGTTAGCGTAAGTTAGTTGGGTTGGTCATTAGTGATATCATATTGTTTTTTTTTTCTTTGAGATTTCCGGATTGTACTTGTGTTTGTTATACTTTGCTTATTGGTGTTTTAATTTAGTTCATTTTGAATCACAAAAATCACAAACCCCCCCCTTTGTGTTTGACCTGAGACTGAACCCAAATTGGTCCTTGAGAGACGACCTAGGAGTCACTTCCTAGTACTATACTGCATTCTTTTATGCACAACTTTTGTTGGGAGGTGCGACCCTCCCATCACTCCGCTTCCTCCACTTCGTCCTCTTCTTCCACTTCGTCCACTTCGTCAAATTTGCCCACTTCGTCAAATTCTTCCACTTCGTAAACTTCGTCAACTTCGTCCACTTCGTCCACTTCGTCAACTTCGTCAACTTCCTCAGCTTCCTCGGTCCACTTCGTCCACTGAATCCACTTTGTGTACTTCTTCAACTTCCTGCACTTCGTCGACTTCCTCCACTTCAGCAACTTCGTCCACTTCGTCAACTTCGTCCACTTTGTCAAATTCTTCCACTTCGTCCACTTCCTCCACTTTATCCACTTAGCCCACTTCATCCACTTCCCCACTTCCTCCACTTCCTCCACTTACTCCACTTCGGCAACTTCTTCAATTTCGTCCACTTAGTCCATTTCCTCCACTTCGTCCTCTTCGTCCGTTTCGTCCACTTCGTCAACTTCGTCCACCTCGTCCACTTCGTCCACGTCGTCCACACCGTCAACTTTGTCCACTAGGTCAACTTCTTCCACTTCGTCCACTACGTCCACTTCACTTCGTCCACTTCGTCCACTTCCTCCACTTCGTCCACTTCTTCAATTTCGTCAACTTAGTACACTACCTCCGCTTCCTCCACTTCGTCCTCTACTTCCACTTCGTCCTCTTCCTCCACTTCGTCCACTTCGTCAACTTCGTCCACCTCGTCCACTTCGTCCACTTCGTCAACTGTGTCCACTTCGTCAACTTCGTCAAATTCGTCCACTTCGTCAAATTAGTCCACTTCGTCAACTTCGTCAACTTCTACCACTTCGTCAACTTCGTCCCCTTCCTCTACTTCTTCCACTTCGTCTACTTTGTCAACTTAGTCCACTTCGTCAACTTCGTCAGCTTGGTCCACTTCGTCAACTTTGTCCACTTCGTCCTCTTCGTCCTCTTCGTCCTCTTCGTCCACTTCCTCCACTTCCTCCACTTCCTCAACTTCCTCCACTTCGTCAACATCGTCAACTTCCTCCACTTCCTCCACTTCGTCCACTTCGTCCACTTCCTCCGCTTCCTCCACTTCATGAATTTCTTCAATTTCGTCCACTCAGTCCACTTTCTCCGCTTCCTCCGCTTTGTCCTCTTCGTCCAGTTAGTCCACTTCGTCCACTTCGTCAACTTCGTCCACCTCGTCCGCTTCGTCCATTTCATCAGCTTCGTCAAATTCGTCCACTTCGTCAACTTCGTCAACTTTGTCCACTTCGTCAACTTCGTCCACTTGCTCCACTTCGTCCACTTCGTCCACTTCTTCCACTTCGTCTACGTCGTCCACTTCGTCCGCTTCGTCCACTTCGTCCACTTAATCCACTTCGTCAACTTCGTCAACTTCATCATCTCCTTTAACTTCGTCTACTTCCTCAACTTCCTCCACTTCCTCCACTTCCTCCACTTACTTCGCTTTGTACACTTCGTCCTCTTCGTCCACTATACCACTTCGTCAACTTCGTCCACCTAATCCACTTCGTCCACTTCGTCAACTTCGTCCAGTTCCTCACTTCCTCCACTTCCTCCACTTCCTCCACTTCGTCCACTTCGTCAACTTCTTCAATTTCGTGAACTTAGTACACTACCTTCGCTTCCTCCACTTCGTCCTCTTCTTCCACTTCGTCAAATTCGCCCATTTCGTCAAATTCGTCCACTTCGTCAAATTCTTCCACTTCATCCACTTTGTCAACTTCGTCCACCTCCTCAGCTTCCTCCACATAGTCTACGTCGTCAACTTCGTCCACTTCGTCAACTTCGTCCACTTCGTCAACTTCATCAACTTTGTCAACTTCGTCAACTTTGTCCACTTCGTCCACTTATTCCACTTCGTCTACTTCTTCAACTTCCTGCACTTCGTCGACTTCCTCCACTTCGGCAACTTCGTCTACTTCGTCAACTTCGTCCACATCGTCAACTTCCTCCACTTCGTCCACTTCCTCCACTTTATCCACTTAGCCCACTTCCTCCAGTTCCTCACTTCCACCACTTCCTCCACTTCCTCCACTTCCTCCGCTTCGGCAACTTCTTCAATTTCGTCCACTTAGTCCATTTCCTCCACTTCGTCCTCTTTGTCCATTTCGTCCAGTTCGTCAACTTCGTCCACCTCGTCCACTTCGTCCACATCGTAAACTTCGTCCACTTCGTCAACTTCTTCCACTTCGTCCACTGCGTCCACTGCGTTCACTTCGTCCACTTCCTCCACTTCCTCTACTTCCTCCACTTCCTCCACTTCGTCCACTTCGTCAACTTCTTAAATTTCGTCAACTTAGTGCACTACCTCCGCTTCCTCAACTTCGTCCTCTTCCTCCACTTCGTCCTCTTCTTCCACCTTGTCCACTTCGTCAACTTCGTCCACCTCGTCCACTTCGTCCACTTCGTCAACTTCGTCCACTTCGTCACCTTCGTCAAATTCGTCCACTTCGTCAAATTAGTCCACTTCGTCAACTTCGTCAACTTCTTCCACTTCGTCCACTTCGTCAACTTCGTCCACTTCCTCTACTTCCTCGACTTCGTCTACTTTGTCAACTTCGTCCACTTCGTCAACTTCGTCAGCTTAGTTCACTTCGTCAACTTTGTCCACTTCGTCCTCTTTGTCCTCTTTGTCCTCTTCGTCCACTTCCTCCACTTCCTCAACTTCCTCCACTTCGTCAACATCGTCAACATCCTCCACTTCCTCCACTTCGTCCACTTCCTCCACTTCCTCCGCTTCCTCCACTTCATCAACTTCTTCAATTTCGTCCACTTAGTCCACTTCCTCCGCTTCGTCCTCTTCGTCCAGTTAGTCCACTTCGTCAACTTCGTCCACCTCGTCCGCTTCGTCCGCTTCGTCCACTTCATCAGCTTCGTCCACTTCGTCAAATTCGTCCACTCCGTCCACTTCGTCAACTTCGTCAACTTTGTCCACTTCGTCAACTTCGTCCTCTTCGTCCACTTCGTCCAGTTCGTCCACTTCGTCCACTTCGTCCACTTCGTCCACTTCTTCCACTTCGTCCACTTCGTCCACTTAATCCACTTCCTCAACTTCGTCAACTTCATCATCTCCTTTAACTTCGTCTACTTCTTCAACTTCCTCCACTTCCTCCACTTCGTCAAGTTCTTCAATTTCGTCCACTTAGTCCACTTCCTCCGCTTCGTACACTTCGTCCTCTTCGTCCACTTCGTCCTCTTCGTCAACTTCGTCCACCTAATCCACTTCGTCCACTTCGTAAACTTCGTCCACTTCGTCAACTTCGTCCAGTTCCCCACTTCCTCCACTTCCTCCATTTCCTCCACTTCGTCCACTTCCTCCACTTCGTCAACTTAGTACACTGCCTCCGCTTCCTCCACTTCGTCCTCTTCTTCCACTTCGTCCACTTCGTCCTCTTCTTCCACTTCGTCCACTTCGTCAACTTCGTCCACCTCGTCCACTTCGTCCACTTTGTCAACTTCGTCCACTTCGTCAACTTCGTCAAATTCGTCCACTTCGTCAAATTAGTCCACTTCGTCCACTTCCTCTACTTCCTCCACTTCGTCTACTTTGTCAACTTCGTCCACTTCGTCAACTTCGTCAACTTCGTCAGCTTGGTCGACTTCGTCAACTTTGTCCACTTCGTCCTCTTCGTCCTCTTCGTCCACTTCCTCCACTTCCTCCACTTCCTCAAATTCCTCCACTTCGTCAACATCGTCAACTTCCTCCACTTCCTCCACTTCGTCCACTTCCTCCACATCCTCCGCTTCCTCCACTTCATCAACTTCTTCAATTTCGTCCACTTAGTCCACTTCCTCCGCTTCGTCCTCTTCGTCCAGTTAGTCCACTTCGTCAACTTCGTCCACCTCGTCCGCTCCGTCCGCTTCGTCCACTTCATCAGCTTCGTCCACTTCGTCAAATTCGTCCACTCCGTCCACTTCGTCAACTTCGTCAACTTTGTCCACTTCGTCAACTTCGTCCTCTTCGTCCAGTTCGTCCACTTCGTCCACTTCGTCCACTTCGTCCACTTCTTCCACTTCGTCCACTTCGTCCACTTAATCCACTTCCTCAACTTCGTCAACTTCATCATCTCCTTTAACTTCGTCTACTTCTTCAACTTCCTCCACTTCCTCCACTTCCTCCACTTCGTCAAGTTCTTCAATTTCGTCCACTTAGTCCACTTCCTCCGCTTCGTACACTTCGTCCTCTTTGTCCACTTCGTCCTCTTCGTCAACTTCGTCCACCTAATCCACTTCGTCCACTTCGTAAACTTCGTCCACTTCGTCAACTTCGTCCAGTTCCCCACTTCCTCCACTTCCTCCATTTCCTCCACTTCGTCCACTTCCTCCACTTCGTCAACTTAGTACACTGCCTCCGCTTCCTCCACTTCGTCCTCTTCTTCCACTTCGTCCACTTCGTCCTCTTCTTCCACTTCGTCCACTTCGTCAACTTCGTCCACCTCGTCCACTTCGTCCACTTTGTCAACTTCGTCCACTTCGTCAACTTCGTCAAATTCGTCCACTTCGTCAAATTAGTCCACTTCGTCCACTTCCTCTACTTCCTCCACTTCGTCTACTTTGTCAACTTCGTCTACTTCGTCAACTTCGTCAGCTTGGTCGACTTCGTCAACTTTGTCCACTTCGTCCTCTTCGTCCTCTTCGTCCTCTTCGTCCTCTTCGTCCACTTCCTCCACTTCCTCCACTTCCTCAAATTCCTCCACTTCGTCAACATCGTCAACTTCCTCCACTTCCTCCACTTCGTCCACTTCCTCCACATCCTCCGCTTCCTCCACTTCATCAACTTCTTCAATTTCGTCCACTTAGTCCACTTCCTCCGCTTCCTCCGCTTCATCCACTTAGTCCACTTCGTCAACTTCCTCCACCTCGTCCGCTTTGTCCGCTTCATCCACCTCATCAGCTTCGTCAAACTCGTCCACTTCGTCAAATTCGTCCACTTTGTCCACTTCGTCAACTTCGTCAACTTTTTCCACTTCGTCAACTTCGTCCTCTTCGTCCACTTGGTCCACTTCGTCCACTTCGTCCACTTCTTCCACTTCGTCCACTTAATCAACTTCGTCAACTTCGTCCACTTCGTCCACTTCTTCAACTTCCTCCACTTCCTCCACTTCGTCAACTTCTTCAATTTCGTCCACTTCCTCCGCTTCGTACACTTCGTCCTCTTCGTCCACTTCGTCCACTTCGTCAACTTCGTCCACCTAATCCACTTCGTCCACTTCGTAAACTTCGTCCACTTCGTCAACTTCGTCCACTTCCCCACTTCCTCCACTTCCTCCACTCCCTCTCCTTCGTCCACTTCGGCAACTTCTTCAATTTCGTCCACTTAGTCCACTTCGTCCTCTTCGTCCATTTCGCCAATTCGTCAATTTCGTCAACCTCGTCCACTTCGTCAACTTCGTCGACATCGTGAACTTCGTCCACTTCGTCAACTTCTTCCACTTCGTCCACTACGTCCACCGCGTTCACTTCGTCCACTTCCTCCACTTCCTCCACTTCGTCAACTTCTTCAATTTCGTTAACTTAGTCCACTACCTCCGCTTCCTGCACTTCGTCCTCTTCTTCCACTTCGTCCACTTCGTCAACTTCGTCCACCTCGTCCACTTCGTCCACTTCGTCCACTTAATCCACTTCCTCAACTTCATCAACTTCATCATCTCCTTTAACTTCGTCTACTTCTTCAACTTCCTCCACTTCCTCCACTTCGTCAACTTCTTCAATTTCGTCCACTAAGTCCATTTCCTCCACTTCGTACACTTCGTCCTCTTCGTCCACTTCGTCCACTTCGTCCACTTCGTCAACTTCGTCCACCTAATCCACTTCGTCCACTTCGTAAACTTCGTCCACTTCGTCAACTTCGTCCACTTCCCCACTTCCTCCACTTCCTCCACTCCCTCCCCTTCGTCCACTTCGGCAACTTCTTCAATTTCGTCCACTTAGTCCACTTCCTCCACTTCGTCCTCTTCGTGCATTTCGTCCACTTCGTCCACTTCGTCCACCTCGTCCACTTCGTCAACTTCGTCGACATCGTCAACTTCGTCCACTTCGTCAACTTCTTCCACTTCGTCCACTGCGTCCACCGCGTTCACTTCGTCCACTTCCTCCACTTCGTCAACTTCTTCAATTTCGTTAACTTAGTCCACTACCTCCGCTTCCTCCACTCCGTCCTCTTCTTCCACTTCGTCCACTTCGTCAACTTCGTCCACCTCGTCCACTTCGTCCACTTCGTCAACTGCGTCCACTTCGTCAACTTCATCAAATTTGTCCACTTCGTCAAATTAGTCCACTTCGTCAACTTCGTCAACTTCTTCCACTTCGTCCACTTCGTCAACTTCGTCCACTTCCTCTACTTCCTCCACTTCGTCTACTTTGTCAACTTCGTCCACTTCGTCAACTTCGTCAACTTCGTCAGCTTGGTCCACTTCGTCAACTTTGTCCACTTCGTCCTCTTCGTCCTCTTCGTCCGCTTCGTCCACTTCCTCCACTTCCTCAACTTCCTCCACTTCGTCAACAACGTCAACTTCCTCCACTTCCTCCACTTCGTCAACTTCCTCCACATCTTCCGCTTCCTCCACTTCATCAACTTCTTCAATTTCGTCCACTTAGTCCACTTCCTCCGCTTCCTCCGCTTTGTCCTCTTCGTCCAGTTAGTCCACTTCGTCCACTTCGTCAACTTCGTCCACCTCGTCCGCTTCGTCCGCTTCGTCCACTTCATTAGCTTCGTCAAATTCGTCCACTTCGTCAAATTCGTCCACTTCGTCAACTTCGTCAACTTTGTCCACTTAATCAACTTCGTCCTCTTCGTCCACTTGGTCCACTTGGTCCACTTCGTCCACTTCGTACACTTCGTCCGCTTAATCCACTTCGTCAACTTCATCATCTCCTTCAACTTCTTCTACTTCTTCAACTTCCTCCACTTCCTCCACTTCCTCCACTTCGTCCACTTCGTCAACTTCTTCAATTTCCTCAACTTAGTACACTACCTCCGCTTCCTCCACTTCGTCCTCTTCTGCCACTTCGTCAACTTCGTCAAATTTGCCCACTTCGTTAAATTCGTCAACTTCGTCAACTTCTTCCACTTCATCCACTTTGTCAACTTCGTCCACCTCCTCAGCTTCCTCCACATAGTCTACGTCGTCAACTTCGTCCACTTCGTCCACTTCGTCAACTTCATCAACTTTGTCAACTTCGTCAACTTTGTCCACTTCGTCCACTTAATCCACTTCGTCTACTTCTTCAACTTCCTGCACTTCGTCGACTTCCTCCACTTCGGCAACTTCGTCCACTTCGTCAACTTCGTCCACTTCGTCCACTTCGTCAACTTCGTCCCCTTCGTCAACTTCGTCCACTTCGTCAACTTCTTGCACTTCAACCACTTCCTCCACTTTATCCACTTAGCCCACTTCCTCCACTTCGCCACTTCCTCCACTTCCTCCACTTCGTCAACATCATCAACTTCCTCCACTTCGTCCACTTCCTCCACTTCCTCCGCTTCCTCCACTTCATTAACTTCTTCAATTTCGTCCACTTAGTCCACTTCCTCCGCTTCCTCCGCTTTGTCCTCTTCGTCCAGTTAGTCCACTTCGTCCACTTCGTCAACATCGTCCACCTCGTCCGCTTCGTCCGCTTCGTCCACTTCATCAGCTTCGTCAAATTCGTCCACTTCATGAAATTCGTCCACTTCGTCAACTTCGTCAACTTTGTCCACTTCGCCAACTTCGTCCTCTTCGTCCACTTGGTCCACTTCGTCAACTTCGTCCACTTCGTCCACTTCTTCCACTTCGTCCACTTCGTCCACTTAATCCACTTCGTCAACTTCGTCAACTTCGTCAACTTCGTCAACTTCATCATCTCCTTTAACTTCGTCTACTTCTTCAACTTCCTCCACTTCCTCCACTTCGTCAACTTCTTCAATTTCGTCCACTTAGTCCACTTCCTCCGCTTCGTACACTTCGTCCTCTTCGTCCACTTCGTCAACTTCGTCCACGTCGTCAACTTCGTCCACTTCGTCCACTTCGTCAACCTCGTCCACTTCGTCCACTCCGTCCACGTCGTCCACTTCTTCCGCTTCGTCCACTTCTTCCACTTCGTCCACTTAATCCACTTCGTCAACTTCGTTAACTTCATCATCTCTGTCAACTTCATCTACTTCTTCAACTTCCTCCACTTCCTCAACTTCCTCCACTACCTCCACTTCGTCGACTTCGTCAACTTCTTCAATTTCGTCAACTTGATCCACTTCTTCCGCTTCCTCCACTTCTTTCTCTTCGTCCACTTTGTCCACTTCGTCGACTTTGTCCACCTCCCCCACTTCGTCCACTTCGTCAACTTCGTCAAATTCGTCAAATTCGTCCACTTCGTCAACTTCGTCAACTTGTTCCACTTCGTCCACTTCGTCAACTTTGCCCACTTAGTCCACTTCCTCTGCTTCCTCCACTTTATCTACTTCGTCAACTTCGTCCACTTCGTCCTCTTCGTCCTCTTCGTCCACTTCGTCCACGTCATCCACTTCGTCCACTTAATCCACTTCGTCCACTTCGTCAACTTCATCATCTCCGTCAACTTCGTCTACTTCTTCAACTTCCTCCACTTCGTCTACTTCTTCAACTTCCTCCACTTCCTCCACTTCCTCCACTTCCTCCACTTCCTCCATGTCCTCTACTTCCTCCGCTTTGTCTACTTCACCAACTTCCTCCACTTCCTCCACTTCCTCCACGTCCTCCACATTGTCAACTTCCTCCACTTCGTCCACTTCGGCAACTTCGTACACATCGTCAACTTCGTCCAGTTCGTCCACTGCGTTCACTTCCTCCACTTCCTCCACTTCCTCCACTTTCTCCACTTCCTCCGCTTCCTCCACTTCGTCCTTTTCGTCCATTTCTTCCACTTAGTCCAGTTCGTCCACTTTGTAAACTTCGTCCAGCTCGTCCACCTCGTCCACCTCGTCCACTTCGCCCACTTCGTCAATTTCCTCCACTTCGTCAACTTCATCCATTCCTCAACTTCGTCAAATTCGTCAACTTCATCAAATTCGTCCACTTCGTCAACTTCGTCAACTTCTTCCACTTCGTACACTTCGTCAACTTCGTCAACTTAGTCCTCCTCCTCCGCTTCCTCCACTTCGTCTACGTCGTCAACTTCGTCCACTTCGTCAACTTTTTCCACTTCGTCAACTTCGTCAAGTTCGTCAACTTGGTCCAGTTCGTCAACTTTGTCCACTTCGTCCACTTCGTCCACTTCTGCCGCTTCATCCGCTTCTTCCGCTTCGTCCACTTAATCCCCTTCGTCCGCTTCGTCAACTTCATCATCTTCGTCAACTTCGTCTACTTCTTCAACTTCCTCCACTTCGTCGACTTCGGCATCTTCGTCCACTTCGTCGACTTCGTCAACTTCGTCAAATTCTTCCACTTCGTCCACTGCGTTCACTTCATTCAACTTCGTCCAAATTCGTCCACTTCCTCCACTTTATCCACTTCCCCACTTCCTCAGCTTCCCCACTTCCTCCACTTCCTCCACTTCGTCAACTTCTTCAATTCGTCCACTTAGTCCACTTCTTCCATTTCGTCCACTGCGTCCACTGCGTTCACTTCATCCACTTCGTCCACTTCGTCCACTTCCTCCACTTCGTCCACTTCGTCAACTTCTTCAATTTCGTCAATTTAGTCCACTACCTCCGCTTCCTCCACTTCGTCTTCTTCGTCCACTTCGTCCACTTCGTCCACTTCGTCCACTTCGACAACTTCGTCCACCTAGTCCACTTCGTCCACTTCGTCAACTTCGTCCACTTCGTCAACTTCGTCAAATTCGTCCACTTCGTCAAATTCGTCCAGTTCGTCAACCTCGTCAAATTCTTCCACTTTGTCCACTTCTTCCACTTCGTGCACTTCGTCAACTTCGTCCACTTCATTAACTTCGTCAACTTTGTCCCCTTCGTCAACTTTACCCATTCGTCCTCCTCGTCCACTTCCTCCACTTCCTCCACTTCGTCAACATCGTCAACTTCCTCCACTTCGTCCACTTCACCTACTTCCTCCACTTCGTCCACTTCGTCAACTTCTTCAATTTCGTCCACTTAATCCACTTCCTCCGCTTCCTCCGCTTCCTCCGCTTCGTCCTCTTCGTCCACTTCGTCCATTTCGTTCACTTCGTCCACTTCGTCCACTTCGTCCACTTCGTCCACTTCGTCAATTCCTCCACTTCGTCAACTTCATCCATGCGTCAACTTCGTCCACTTAGTCCACCTCCTCCGCTTGCTGCACTTCGTCTACGTCGTCAAATTCGTCCACTTCGTCAACTTTGTCCACTTCGTCAAGTTCGTCAACTTGGTCCAGTTCGTCAACTTTGTCCACTTCGTCCTCTTCGTCCCCTTCTTCCGCTTCTTCCGCTTCTTCTGCTTCGTCCACTTAATCCCCTTCGTCCACATCGTCAACTTCGTCCACTTCGTCAACTTCTTCCACTTCGTCCACTGCGTCCACTGCGTTCACTTCATCCACTTCCTCCACTTCGTCCACTTCGTCAACTTCGTCCACTTCTTCAATTTCGACAACTTAGTCCACTACCTCCGCTTCCTCCACTTCGTCCTCTTCTTCCACTTCGTCCACTTCGTCAACTTCGTCAACTTTGTCCACTTCGTCAATTATGTCCTCTTCGTCCACTTCCTCCACTTCCTCCACCTCCTCCGCTTCCTCCACTTCGTCTACGTCGTCAACTTCGTCCACTTCGTCAACTTGGTCCACTTCGTCAACTTTGTCCACTTCGTCCTCTTCGTCCACTTCGTCCACTTCTTCCGCTTCTTCTGCTTCGTCCACTTAATCCACTTCGTCAACTTCGTCCACTTCCTCCACTTCGTCAACTCCATCCACTTCGTCAACTTCGTCAAATTCGTCCACTTCGTCAACTTCTTCCACTTCGTCCACTTCGTCAACTTCGTCCACTTAGTCCACCTCCTCAGCTCCCTCCACTTCGTCTACGTCGTCAACTTCGTCCACTTCGTCCACTTCGTCAACTTCGTCAACTTCATCAACTTTGTCCACTTCGTCAACTTTGTCCACTTCGTCCTCTTCGTCCACTTCGTCCACTTTTCCGCTTCGTCCACTTCATCCCCTTCGTCAACTTCGTCAACTTCATCATCTCCGTCAGCTTCGTCTACTTCTCAACTTCCTCCACTTCGTCGACTTCCTCCACTTCGTCAACTTCGTCCACTTCGTCAACTTCTTCCACTTCCTCCACTGCGTTCAGTTCGTTTAACTTCGTCCACTTCCTCCACTTTATCCACTTCCTCACTTCCTCCACTTCCCCACTTCTTCCACTTCCTCCACTTCGTCAACTTCCTCCACTTCTTCCACTTCGTCCACTTCGTCCACTTCATCCACTTAGTCCACTTCCTCCACTTCGTCCTCTTCGTCCACTTCGTCCACTTCGTCAGCTTCGTCCACCTCGTCCACTTCGTCCACTTCGTCCGCTTCGTCCGCTTCGTCCGCTTCGTCCACGTCGTCCACTTCGTCAACTTCGTCCACTTCGTCGACTTCTTCCACTTGTTCCACTACGTTCACTGCGTTCACTTCGTCCACTTCGTCCACGTAGTCCACTTCCTCCACTTCGTCCTCTTCGTCCACTTCGTCCACTTCGTCAGGTTCGTCCACCTCGTCCACTTCGTCCACTTCGTCCGCTTCGTCCGCTTCGTCCGCTTCGTCCACTTCGTCCACTTCGTCAACTTGGTCCACTTCGTCCTCTTCGTCAACTTCTTCCACTTCGTCCACTACATCCACTGCGTTCACTTCGTCCACTTCCTCCACTTCCTCCACTTCGTCAACTTCTTCAATTTCGTCAACTTAGTCCACTACCTCCGCTTCCTCCACATCGTCCTCTTCTTCCACTTCGTCCACTTCGTCAACTTCGTCAACTTCGTCCACTTCGTCCACCTCGTCCACTTCGTCCATTTCGTCCGCTTCGTCAACTTCGTCCACTTCGTCCACTTCATCAATTCGTCCACTTCGTCAATTTCGTCCACTTCGTCAACTTCGGCAACTTCTTCCACTTTGTCCACTTCGTCAACTTCGTCCACTTTGTCCCATTCCTCATCTTCCTCTATTTCGTCGACTTCGTCAACTTCGTCCACTTCGTGAACTTTGTCAACTTCGTCAACTTCGTCAACTTCGTCAGGTTGGTCCACTTCGTCAACTTTGTCCACTTCGTCCTTTTCGTCCTCTTCGTCGACTTCCTCCACTTCCTCCACTTCGTCAACATCGTCCACTTCCTCCACTTCCTCCACTTCGTCCACTTTGTCCACTTCCTCCACATCGTCCTCTTCGTCCTCTTCGTCCACTTCGTCAGCTTCGTCCACTTCGTCCACTTCGTCCACTTCGTCCACATCGTCAACTTCGTCAACTTCGTCAACTTGGTCCACTTCGTCAACTTTGTCAACTTTGTCCTCTTCGTCCACTTCGTCCTCTTCGTCCACTTCTTCCGCTTCTTCCGCTTCGTCCACTTAATCCACTTCGTCCAACTCGTCAACTTCATCATCTCCGTCAACTTCGTCTACTTCTTCAACTTCCTCCACTTCGTCGACTTCCTCCACTGTGTTCACTTCGTTCAACTTCGTCCACTTCGTCCACTTCCTCCACTTCGTCCACTTCGTCAACTTCTTCAATTCGTCCACTTAGTCCACTTCCTCCATTTTGTCCTTTTCGTCCACTTCGTCCACTTCGTGAACTTCGTCCACCTCGTCCGCTTCGTCCACTTCGTCCACTTCGTCAACTTCGTCCACATCGTCAACTTCGTCCACTTCGTCAACTTCTTCCACTTCGTCCACTTCGTCCACCTCCTCCACTTCCTCCACTTCCTCCACTTCCTCCACTTCGTCCACTTCTTCAATTTCGTCAACTTACTCCACTACCTCCGCTTCCTCCACTTCGTCCTCTTCTTTCACTTCGTCCACTTCGTCAACTTCGTCCACCTCCTCCACTTCGTCCACTTCGTCAACTTCGTCCACTTCGTCAACTTTGTCAACTTCGTCCACTTCGTCAACTTCATCCACTTCGTCAACTTCTTCCACTTCGTCAACTTCGTCCACTTTGACCACTTCCTCTGCTTCCTCCACTTCGTCTACTTTGTCAACTTCGTCCACTTCGTCAACTTCTTCCACTTCGTCCACTTCGTCAACTTCGTCAACTTTGTCAACTTCGTCAACTTTGTCCCCTTCGTCAACTTTGTCCACTTCGTCCTCTTCGTCCTCTTCGTCCACTTCCTCCACTTCCTCCACTTCGTCAACATCGTCAACTTCCTCCACTTCCTCCACTTCCTCCACTTCCTCCACTTCGTCCAATTCGTCAACTTCTTCAATTTCGTCAACTTAGTCTACTTCCTCCGCTTCGTCCTCTTCGTCCACTTCGTCCACTTAGTCCACTTCGTCCGCTTCGTCCGCATCGTCTACTTCGTCAACTTCGTCAAATTCGTCCACTTCGTTAAATTCGTCCACTTCGTCAACTTCTTCAACTTCTTCCACTTCGTCCATTTCGTCCACTTCGTCCACTTAGTCCACTTCCTCTGCTTCCTCCACTTCGTCTACGTCGTCCTCTTCGTCCACTTCGTCCACATCGTCCACTTCGTCCACTTCTTCCACTTCGTCCACTTCTTCCACTTCGTCCAGTTAATCCACTTCGTCAACTTCGTCAACTTCATCATCTCCGTCAACTTCGTCTACTTCTTCAACTTCCTCCACTTCCTCAATTTCTCCACTTCGTCTACTTCTTCAATTTCGTCCACTTAGTCCACTTCCTCCGCTTCCTCCACTTCGTCCTCTTCGTCCACTTCGTCCACTTCGTCCACTTCGTCCACTTCATCAACTTCGTCGACCTAATCCACTTCGTCAACTTCGTCGACCTAATCCACTTCGTCAACTTCGTCCACTTCGTCAACTTCTTCCACTTCGTCCACTGCGTTCACTTCGTTCAACTTCATCCATTTCGTCCACTTCCTCCACTTTGTCCACTTCCTCACTTCCTCCACTTCCCACTTCCTCCACTTCCTCCACTTCCT
Source organism: Vigna reflexopilosa (assembly GCA_027742785.1). Lineage (NCBI taxonomy): Eukaryota > Viridiplantae > Streptophyta > Magnoliopsida > Fabales > Fabaceae > Vigna > Vigna reflexopilosa. The sequence continues at coordinate 19,987,183 of CM050923.1, forward strand.
CCACTTCCTCCACTTCGTCAACTTCTTCAATTTCGTCCACTTAGTCCACTACCTCCACTTCGTCCTCTTCGTCCACTTCGTCCACCTCGTCGACTTCGTCCACTTCGTGAACTTCGTCCACATCGTCAACATCGTCCACTTCGTCAACTTCTTCCACTTCGTCCACTGTGTCCACTGCGTTCACTTCGTCAACTTCCTCCACTTCCTCCACTTCCTCCACTTCGTCAACTTCTTCAATTTAGTCAACTTAGTCCACTTCCTCCGCTTCCTCCACTTCGTCCTCTTCGTCCACTTTGTCCACTTTGTCAACTTCGTCCACCTCCTTCACTTCGTCCACTTCGACAATTCGTCCATTTCGTCAAATTCGTCCACTTCGTCAACTTCGTCAACTTCTTCCACTTTGTCCAGTTCGTCCACTTCGTCAACTGCGTTCACTTCATCCACTTCCTCAACTTCCTCCACTTTCTCCACTTCCTCCACTTCCTGCACTTCCTCCACTTCGTCAACTTCTTGAATTTCATCCACTTGTCCGCCTCCTCCACTTCATCCTCTTCGTCCACTTCGTCCACATAGTCCACTTCGTCCACTTCGTCAACTTCGTCCACCTCGTCCACCTCGTCCACCTCGTCCACTTCGTCCACTTCGTCAAATTCGTCCACTTCGTCAAATTCGTCCACTTCGTCAACTTCTTCCACTTCGTCAACTTCGTCCACTTAGTCCATTTCCTCCGCTTCCTCCACTTCGTCTACGTCGTCAACTTCGTCAATTTGGTGTACTTCGTCCACTTCGTCTACTTCATCAACTTCGTCAACTTGGTCCACTTCGTGAACTTTGTCCACTTCGTCCTCTTCGTCCACTTCGTCCACTTCCTCCGCTTCTTCCGCTTCGTCCACTTAATCCTCTTCGTCAACTTCATCTTCTCCGTTAACTTCGTCTACATCTTCAACTTCCTCCACTTTGTCGACTTCCTCCACTTCGGCAACTTCGTCCACTTCTTCCATTTCGTCCAGTGCGTTCACTTCGTTCAACTTCATCCACTTCCTCCACTTCCCCACTTTATCCACTTTCCCACTTCCTCCACTTCCCAACTTCCTCCACTTCCTCCCCTTCCTCACTTAGTCAACTTCTTCAATTTCTTCCACTTAGTCCACTTCCTCCACTTCATCCTCTTTGTCCACTTCGACCACTTCGACCACTTCGTCAACTTCGTCCACCTCGTCCACTTCGTCCACTTTGTCAACTTCGTCCACATCGTCAACTTTGACCACTTCGTCAACTTCTTCCACTTCGTCCACTTCCTCCACTTCGTCCACTTCTTCAATTTCGTCAACTTAGTCCACTACGTCCGCTTCCTCCACTTCGTCCTCTTGTTCCACTTCGTCCACTTCGTCAATTTCGTCCAGCTCGTCCACTTCGTCCACTTCGACCACTTCGTCAACTTCGTCCACTTCGCCAACTTTGTCAAATTCGTCCACTTCGTCAAATTCGTCCACTTCGTCAAATTCGTCCACTTCGTCAACTTCGCGCACTTCGCCCACTTCGTCAACTTCGTCAACTTTTTCCACTTCGTCCTCTTCGTCCACTTCCTCCACTTCCTCCACTTCGTCAACATCGTCAACTTCCTCCACTTCCTCCACTTCCTCCACTTCCTGCACTTCCTCCCCTTCCTCCACTTCCTCCACTTCCTCCCCTTCCTCCACTTCTTCAACTTCTTCAATTTCGTCTACTTAGTCCACTTCCTCCGCTTCCTCCGCGTCGTCCTCTTTGTCCACTTCGTCCACTTAGTCCACTTCGTCCACCTCGTCCGCTTCGTCTGCTTCGTCCACTTCGTAAACTTCGTCAAATTCGTCAAATTCGTCCACTTCGTCAACTTCGTCCACTTCGTCCACTTAGTCCACTTCCTTTGCTTCCTCCATTTCGTCTACGTCGTCAACTTCGTCCACTTCGTCAACTTCGTCCACTTCGTCCACTTCATCAACTTCGTCCACTTTGTCAACTTCGTCCTCTTCGTCCACTTCGTCTACTTCGTCCACGAACTTGACGAAGTGGAAGTAGTTTACGAAGTGGACTAAGTGGAGAAACTGGAGGAAGTGGACGAAGTGGAGGAAGTAGACGAAGTGGATGAAGTTGGCGAAGTTGACGAAGTTGACGAAGTGGACGAAGTAGAAAAAGTGGAGGAAGTGGTGGAAGTGGACGAAGTGGAGGAAGTTGACAAAGTTGAGGAAATGCACGGAGGGGACTAAGTGGAGGAAGTGGACGAAGTGGAGGAAGTGGGCGAAGTGGAGGAAGTGGAGGAAATTAAGGAAGTTGAGGAAGCGGACGAAGTGGAGGAAGTGGACGAAGTTGACGAATTGGACGAAATTGACGAAGTTGACGAAGTGGACGAAGTGGACAAAGTTGACGAGGTTGACGATGTAGACGAAGTGGACGAAGTCCACGAAGTGGACAAAGTTGACGAAGATGACGAAGTTGACAAAATGACGAAGTAGAGGAAGTGGACGATGTGAACGAAGTTGACGAAGTAGACGAAGTGGACGCAGATGACGAATTTAACGAAGTTGAAGAAGTGGACGAAGTGGACTAAGTGGACGAAATTGACGAAGTTGAGGATGAAGTTGACGAAGTGGACGAAGTGGACAAAGTGGACGAGGTTGACAAAGTGGAATAAGTTCACAAAGTTCACGAAGTGGACGAAGTGGACAAAGGTGACGAAGTCGATGAAGTCGACGAAGTGGACGAAGTTGACGAAGTTGACGAAGTAGAGGAAGTGGACGAAGTTGACGAAGTGGACAAAGTGGACGAAGTGGACGAAGTTGACGAAGTGGATGAAGTCAACGAAGTGGACGAAGTGGACGATGTGGAATAAGTGGACGAAGTTGACGAAGTGGAGGAATTGGAGGAAGTGGAGGAAGTGGAGGAACTGAACGAAGTTTAACAAGTGGACGAAGTGGACGTAGTTGACGAAGTGGACGAAGTTGACGAAGTGGAAGTAGTTGACGAAGTTTGCGAAGTTGACGAAGTGGAGGAAGCGAACGAAGTGGACGAAGTGGACGAAGTGGACGAAGTAGACGAAGTGGAGGAAGTGGACGAAGGTTACAAACTGGAGGTAGTTGATGAAGTGGAGGAAGTGGTGGAAGTGGACGAAGTGGAGGAAGTGGACAAAGTGGATGAAGTGGACGAAGTTGACGAAGTGGAGGAAGTGGAGGAAGTGGTGGAAGTAGACGAAGTTGACGAAGTGGAAGAAGTTGACGAAGTGGACGAAGTTGACGCAGTTAACGAAGTGGACAAAGTGGACGAAGTGGAGGAAGTGGACTAAGTGGACGAAGTTGACGAAGTTGACGATCTAGAGGAAGTGGAGGAAGTGGAGGAAGTGGAGGTAGGGAACGAAGTGGACGAAGTTGTCGAAGGTGACATAGTGGACGAAGTTAACGAAGTGGACGAAGTGGAAGAAGTTGACGAAGTGGACGAAGTGGACGAAGTGGACAAAGTGGACGAGGTTGACAAAGAGGAATAAGTTCACAAAGTGGACGAAGTGCACGAAGTGGACGAAGTTGACGAAGTGGACGAAGTGCACGAAGTGGACGAACGCACGAAGTGGACGAAGATGACGAGGTTGACGAACTTGACGAAGTGGAGGAAGTGGAGGAAGTCGACGAAGTGGCGAAGTGGACGAGGTTGGCGAAGTTGACGAAGTTGACGAAGTGGACGAAGTGGAAGAAGTGGACGAAGTGGACAAAGATGACGAAGTTGACGAAGTGGACGAAGTGGACGATGTGGACGAAGTGGACGAAGTGGTCGAAGTGGTCGAAGTGGAGGATGTGGACTAAGTGCACGAAGTTGACGAACTAGAGGAAGTGGAGGAAGTGGAGGTAGGGAACAAACTGGACGAAGTTGTCGAAGGTGACGAAGTGAGCGAAGTTGACGAATTTGACGAAGTGAACGAAGTGGAAGAAGTTGACAAAGTGGACGAAGTTGACGAAGTGGACGAAGTTGACGAAGTAGACGAAGTGGATGAAGTGGACGAAGTGGACGAAGTGGACGAAGTGGACGAAGTGGACGATGTTGACGAAGTGGACGAATTTGACGAAGTGCTCGAAGTTCACGAAGTGGATGAAGTTTACGAAGTGGAGAAGTGGACGAAGTTTACGAGTGGATGAACTTGACGAAGTGGACGAAGTTGACGAAGTGGATGAAGTCAAGGAAGTGGACGAAGTGGACGATGTGGAATAAGTGGACGAAGTGGAGGAATTGGAGGAATTGAAGGAAGTGGAGGAACTGGAAGAACTGAACGAAGTTTAACAAGTTGACGAAGTTGACGAAGTGGACGAAGTGGACGAAGTTTACGAAGTTGACGAAGTTGACGAAGTGGACGAAGTTGACGAAGTGGAAGTAGTTGACGAAGTGGAAGTAGTTGACAAAGTTGGCGAAGTTGACGAAGTGGAGGAAGTGGAGGAAGTGGAGAAAGCGAACGAAGTGGACGAAGTTGAAGAAGTGGACGAAGTGGAGGAAGTGGACGAAGTGGAGGAAGTTGGTGAAGTGGACGAAGTGGACGAAGGTTACGAAGTGGAGGTAGTTGATGAAGTGGAGGAAGTGGTGGAAGTGGAGGAAGTGGAGAAAGTGGACGAAGTTGACGAAGTGAAGTGGACGTAGTGGACGAAGTGGACGAAATGGAGGAAGTAGAGGAAGTTGACGAAATGGAGGAAGTGGAGGTAGTGAACGAAGTGGACGAAGTTTTCGAAGTGGACGGAGTTGACGATGTTGACAAAGTGGATGAAATGGAAGAAGTTGACGAAGTGGACGAAGTGGTGGAAGTGGAGGAAGTGGAGGAATTGAAGGAAGTGGAGGAAGTGGAGGAAGTGGAGGAAGTTGACGAAGTTGACGAAGTGGACGAAGTGGACGAAGTTGAGAAGTGGACGAAGGTTACGAAGTGGAGGTAGTTGACGAAGTGTAGGTAGTTGACGAAGTGGAGGTAGTGGAGGAAGTGGAGGTAGTGGAGAAAGTGGATGAAGTTGACGAAGTGGACGAAATGAACGAAGTTGACGAAGTTGACAAAGTGGACGAAGTGGAGGAAGTGGACGAAGCGGGCGAAGTGGGCGAAGTGGACGAAGAGGAGTAAGCGGAGGAAGTAGACTAAGTGGACGATGTTGGCGAACTGGAGGAAGTGGACGAAGTGGGCGAAGTGGACGAGGTGGACGAGGTGGACGAAGTGGAGGAAGTCGACGAAGTGGAGGAAGTGGACGAAGTGGACGAAGTGGACGAAGTGAACGAAGTGGACGAAGTTGACGAAGTGGAAGAAGTTGACGAAGTGGATGAAGTTGACGAAGTGTACGAAGTGCACGAAGTGGACGAAGATGACGAGGTTGACGAAGTGGACGAAGTCGACGAAGATGACGAAGTGGAAGAAGTGGACGAAGTTGACGAAGTTGACGAAGTGGAAGAAGTGGACGATGTGGACGAAGTTAACAAAGATGACGAAGTTTACGAAGTAGACGAAGTGGACGAAGTGGACTGATGACAGATTTATGAACACCGAAAAAGGGCGCCACAAACTTGTTTAACAATCGACAAGTGTGACCGAATCGTATCAAGTAATAAAACTAGGTAAGACCAAGTATCGTTCTCCGAAAGGACTCACGGCCTAGTTAGTTATATGATTTGTTGATTATTTGAGACTTGTAAACAATTGATTGTAGGTTAAAATGCAAAAGACAATAATTAAACATGTATGCATGAATTTTGATCAATGGAAAAGAGGAAAACAAACACTTTAATGAATTAAATGGATGAGTATGTTGTTGGGGTTATCAATTTCATCTTGTTCACTCTCATATACTTTAGGAATTCATCATTCTTATCATCAATTGCTAATGCCACTCTCTAAATCACCTTGCAAGAAGGCCTATCCTTAATTACGAGTTCATACAATTCCTAGCATTCCTAGTAATTAGTTCTGAAGTGTAGGAGCTTAAAGGCAACCAATATGCTATTGGGAGAAATTCCCCAGATCTAGATTTCCCCATACGTTCCCATATCGACAAAATCAATAATCATGGCAATGAATGAGTTAAACAAAGCAAGCATTAAGCAAAGAGGAAAATCCCTAACTAAAGATGAAAGAAAGCATGTATCTTAATATAAGATGTTAAAACAAATTCCATATATGAGAGTTTCACAAGACTACATTGATTCCCCAACAACAATACAAGGTTTAGTTCACCATATTCATGGTGAAACTAGATGAACAATAATGAAAGAATGAAAGATAGAAAAACCCTAGAAAGAGAAGAGGAGAGTTGTCACCATCTCCCAATCTACCCCCAAGGGGTGAAAAGTGTGTTTCTACTTCCTCCCAGCCAAAGATACAAACCCTAGGATGTCCTAAAGCTTATATATTATTCTAAAATATACAGAAAATTAGGCCCAAGCCCAAAATAGTGCCGCTCAGCAGTAAACTACCGCTCAGCGGTAAGTGCGTGAGTTATTTTCCTCCCCTCAGCGGCCTTTTCACCCCTCAGCGGAGCCAACGTGGGTTTCTGATTGCCGCTCAGTGGTAAACTGCCGCTGAGCGGTAATTATGGCTTCTCCTTTTGCACTTTTTTATGTCTTTTCTGATTCCATCTCTATCCTTCTTCACTTCTTTCACCAAATTCACCTTCAAACCTGCATAAAACACTGAAATCAAGCATAAACCTATCCAGCTCTCTTATTTCTAAAAATATACCCAAAAGCATGATTTCAAGCTAGTTTCTAAGTGTTAAAGGTTGCTTTTAGTATCAACTTTAAGCACGAAAATAACAATTTTTCAACTGTTATCATGGACGAAGTGGATGAAGTGGTCGAAGTGGAGGAAGTGGACTAAGTGGACGAAGTTGACGAACTAGAGGAAGTGGAGGAAGTGGAGGTAGTGAACGAAGTGCACGAAGTTGTCGAAGGTGACGAAGTGGACGAAGTTGACGAAGTGGACGAAGTGGAAGAAGTTGACGAAGTAGACGAAGTGGACGAAGTTGACGAAGTGGACGAAGTGGACGAAGTTGACGAAGTGGACGAAGTGCACAAAGTGGACGAGGTTGACAAAGTGGAATAAGTTCACAAAGTGGACGAAGTGCACAAAGTGGACGAAGTGCACGAAGTGGACGAAGTTGACGAAAGTGACGAAGTGGATGAAATGGACGGAGTTGACGAAGTGGACGATGTTGACGAAGTGGACGAAGTTGACGAAGTTGACGAAAGGGACGAAGTTCACGAAGTGGACGAAGTTGACGAAGTGGACGAAGTGGAAGAAGTTCACGAAGTCGACGATGTGGACGAAGTGGACGAAGTTGACGAAGTGGACGAAGTTGACGAAGTGGACGAAGTGGACAAAGTGGACGAGGTTGACAAAGTGGAATAAGTTCACAAAGTGGACAGAGTTGACGAAGCGGACGAACTTGACGAAGTGGAAGTAGTTGACGAAGTGGAAGTAGTTGACGAAGTTGACGAAGTTGAGGAAGTGGAGGAAGCGAACGAAGTGGACGAAGTGGACGAAGCGGACGAAGTGGAGGAAGTTGGTGAAGTGGACGAAATAGACGAAGGTTACGAAGTGGAGGTAGTTGATGAAGTGGAGGAAGTGGTGGAAGTGGACGAAGTGGAGGAAGTTGGTGAAGTGGACGAAATAGACGAAGTGGACGAAGTGGACGAAGTGGAGGAAGTGGAGGAAGTTGAAGAAGTGGAGGAAGTGGACGAAGTGGAAGAAGTTGACGAAGTGGACGAAGTTGACGAAATTGACGAAGTTGACGAAGTTGACGCAATTGATGCAGTTGACGCAATTGACGCAGTTGACAAAGTGGACAAAGTGGACGAAGTTGACGAAGTGGAAGAAGTTCACAAAGTGGACGAAGTGGACAAAGTGGAGCAAGTGGACGAAGTGGGCAAAGTTGACGAACTTGACGAAGTGGAGGAAGTGGTGGAAGTGGACGAAGTGGAGGAAGTGGAAGAAATGGACGAGGTGGACGAAGTGGACAAAGTTGACGAAGTGGAGGAAGTGGAGGAAGTGGACGAAGTGGACGAAGTGGAGGAAGTGGACGAAGTGAACGAAGTTGACGAAGTTGACGAAGTTGACGAAGTTGACGAAGTGGACGAAGTGGACAAAGTGGAAGAAGTTGACGAAGTGGACGAAGTGGACGAAGTGCACAAAGTGGACGAAGATGACGAGGTTGACGAGCTTGACGAAGTGGACGAAGTTGACGAAGTGGACGAAGTTGACGAAGTGGACGAAGTTGACGAAGTGGACGAAGTGCACAAAGTGGACGAGGTTGACAAAGTGGAATAAGTTCACAAAGTGGACGAAGTGCACGAAGTGGACGAAGTTGACGAAGGTGACGAAGTGGATGAAGTGGACGAAGTTGACGAAGTGGACGAAGTGGACGATGTTGACGAAGTGGACGAAGTTGACGAAGTTGACGAAGTGGACGAAGTTGACGAAGTGGACGAAGTGGAAGAAGTTGACGAAGTCGACGATGTGGACGAAGTGGACGAAGTTGACGAAGTGGACAAAGTGGACGAAGTTGACGAAGTGAACGAAGTGGACAAAGTGGACGAGGTTGACAAGTGGAATAAGTTCACAAAGTGGACGAAGTGGACGAAGTTGACGAACGGAGGAACTTGACGAAGTGGAAGTAGTTGACGAAGTTGACGAAGTTGAGGAAGTGGAGGAAGCGAACGAAGTGGACGAAGTGGACGAAGCGGACGAAGTGGAGGAAGTTGGTGAAGTGGACGAAATAGACGAAGGTTACGAAGTGGAGGTAGTTGATGAAGTGGAGGAAGTGGTGGAAGTGGACGAAGTGGAGGAAGTTGGTGAAGTGGACGAAATAGACGAAGTGGACGAAGTGGACGTAGTGGACAAAGTTGAGGAAGTGGAGGAAGTTGAAGAAGTGGAGGAAGTGGACGAAGTGGACGAAGTGGAAGAAGTTGACGAAGTGGACGAAGTTGACGAAATTGACGAAGTTGACGCAATTGACGCAGTTGACGAAGTGGACAAAGTGGACGAAGTTGACGAAGTGGAAGAAGTTCACAAAGTGGAGGAAGTGGACAAAGTGGAGGAAGTGGACGAAGTGGAGGAAGTGGATGAAGTTGACGAAGTGGGCAAAGTTGACGAACTTGACGAAGTGGAGGAAGTGGTGGAAGTGGACGAAGTGGAAGAAGTGGAAGAAATGGACGAGGTGGACGAAGTGGACAAAGTTGACGAAGTGGAGGAAGTGGAGGAAGTGGACGAAGTGGACGAAGTGGACGAAGTGAACAAAGTTGACGAACTTGACGAAGTTGACGAAGTGGACGAAGTTGACAAAATGGAAGAAGTTGACGAAGTGGACAAAGTGCACGAAGTGGACGAAGATGACTAGGTTGACGAGCTTGACGAAGTGGACGAAGATGACGAGGTGGAAGAAGTGGACGAAGTGGACAAAGGGACGAAGTTGACAAAGGTTACGAAGTGGAAGAAGTGGACGAAGTGGACGAAGTTGACAAAATTGACAAGGTGGACGAAGTGGAGGAAGTGGACGATGTGGGCGAAGTGGACGAAGAGGAGTAAGCGGAGGAAGTAGACTAAGTGGACGTAGTTGGCGAACCGGAGGAAGTGGAGGAAGTGAACGAAGTGGACGAAGTTGACGAACTGAACGAAATGGACGAAGTGGACGAAGTGGAGGAAGTCGACGAAGTGGAGGAAGTGGTAGAAGTAGACGAAGTGAACGTGGTGGACGAAGTTGACGAAGTGGACGAAGTGGAAGAAGTTGACGAAGTGCACGAAGTGGACGAAGTGTACGAAGTGGACGAAGATGACGAAGTTGACGAACATGACGAAGTGGACGAAGTGGACGAAGATGACGAAGTGGAAGAAGTGGACGAAGTGGACAAAGGGGACGAAGTTGATGAAGTTGACAAAGTGGAAGAAGTGGACGAAGTCGACGAAGTTGACAAAGATGACGAAGTTGACGAAGTGGACGAAGTGGTCGAAGTGGAGGAAGTAGACGAAGTTGACGAAGTTGACGAACTAGAGGAAGTGGAGGAAGTGGAGGTAGTGAACGAAGTGGACGAAGTTGTCGAAGGTGACGAAGTTGACGAAGTTGACGAAGTGGACGAAGTTGACGAAGTTGACGAAGTGGACGAACTGGACGAAGTGGAAGAAGTTGACGAAGTGGAAGAAGTGGATGAAGTTGACGAAGTGGACGAAGTGGAGAAAGTGGACGAAGTTGACAAAGTGGAATAAGTTCACAAACTGAACGAAGTGCACGAAGTGGACGAAGTTGACGAAGGTGAAGAAGTTGACGAAGTAGACGAAGTGGACGAAGTTGACGAAGATGACGAAGTGGACGAAGTGGACGATGTTGACGAAGTGGACGAAGTTGACGAAGTGGACGAAGTTTACGAAGTGGACGAACTTTACGAAGTGGAGAAGTAGACAATGTGGACGAAGTGCACGAAGTTGAAGAAGTTTATGAAGTGGACGAACTTGACGAAGTGGATGAAGTCAACGAAGTGGACGAAGTGGACGATGTAGAATAAGTGGACGAAGTTGACGAAGTGGAGGAATTGGAGGAAGTGGAGGAAGTGGAGGAACTGAACGATGTTTAAGAAGTTGACGAAGTGGACGAAGTTGACGTAGTGGAAGAAGTTGACGAAGTGGACACAGTTGACGAAGTGCACGAAGTGGAGGAAGTCGAGGAAGTCGAGGAAGTGGACGAAGTTGACGAAGTTGAGGAAGTGGACAAAGTGGAAGAAGTTGACGAAGTGAAGGATGTGGAGGAAGTGGACGAAGTTGACGAAGTGCACGAACTCGACGAAGTGGACGAAGATGACGAAGTTGACGAAGTGGACGAAGTGGACGAAGTGGACGATGATGACGAAGTTGACGAAGTTGACGAAGTGGACGAAGTGGAGGAAGTGGACGAAGTGGAGTAAGTGGACGAAGTTGACGAAGTGGAGGAAGTGTAGGAAGTGGACCAAGTTGAGGAAGTGGAGGAAGTGGAGGAAGTAGACTAAGTGGACGACGCTGACGAAGTGGACGAAGTGGAAGAACTTGACGAAGTGGAGGAAGTGGAGGAAGTTGACGAAGTTGACGAACTGCATGAACTGGACGAAGTGGACAAAGTTGACGAAGTTGATGTAGTTGACGAAGTTCACGAAGTGGACGAAATGGAGGAAGTGAAGGAAATGGACGAAGTGGACGAAGTTGACGAAGTGGAGGAAGTGGAGGAAGTAGACTAAGTGGACGACGCTGACGAAGTGGACGAAGTGGAAGAACTTGACGAAGTGGAGGAAGTGGAGGAAGTTGACGAAGTTGACGAACTGCACGAACTGGACGAAGTGGACAAAGTTGACGAAGTTGACGAAGTTCACGAAGTGGACGAAGTGGAGGAAGTGCAGGAAATGGACGAAGTGGACTAAGTTGACGAAGTTGACGAAGTGGAGGAAGTGGACAAAGTTGACGAAGTGGAAGTAGTTGACGGAGTTTAGGAAGTGGACAAAGTTGACGAAGTGGACGGAGGGGAGGAGGTGGAAGAAGTGGAGGAAGTTGAGGAAGTGGTCGAAGTGGAGGAAGTGGACGAAGTTGACGAAGTGGACGAAGTTAACGAAGAGGACGAAGTTGACGTGGTTGACGAAGTTGACGAAGTTCACGAAGTGGGTGAAGTGCACGAAGTGGAAGAAGCTGACGAAGATGACGAAGTTGACGAAGTGGAGGAAGTGCACGAAGTGGACGAAGTAGACGAAGTGGACTAAGTGGACGAAGTTGACGAAGTGGAGGAAGTGGAGGAAGTGGAGGAAGTTGAGGAAGTGGAGGTAGTGAACGAAGTGGACGAAGTTGTCGAAGGTGACGAAGTAGACGAAGTTGACGAAGTTGACGAAGTGGACGAAGTGGACGAAGTGGGAAGTGGACGAAGTGGAAGAAGTTGACGAAGTGGAAGAAGTGGATGAAGTGGACGAAGTGGACGAAGTGGAGAAAGTGGACGAGGTTGACAAAGTGGAATAAGTTCACAAACTGAACGAAGTGCACGAAGTGGACGAAGTTGACGAAGGTGACGAAGTTGACGAAGTAGACGAAGTGGATGAAGTGGACGAAGTTGACGAAGATGACGAAGTGGACGAAGTGGACGATGTTGACGAAGTGGACGAAGTTGACGTAGTGGACGAAGTTTACGAAGTGGATGAACTTTACGAAGTGGAGAAATAGACAATGTGGACGAAGTGCACGAAGTTGAAGAAGTTGATGAAGTGGACGAAGTTGACGAAGTGGACGAACTTGACGAAGTGGATGAAGTCAACGAAGTGGACGAAGTGGACGATGTGGAATAAGTGGACGAAGTTGACGAAGTGGAGGAATTGGAGGAAGTGGAGGAAGTGGAGGAACTGAACGAAGTTTAAGAAGTTGACGAAGTGGACGAAGTTAACGTAGTGGAAGAAGTTTACGAAGTGGAAGTAGTTGACGAAGTGGACGAAGTGGACAAAGTGGACAAAGTGGAGGAGATGGACAAAGTTGACGAAGTGGACGAAGTTGAATAAAAGTTGACGAAGTTGACAAAGTGGAGGAACTAGTGGAAGTGGACGAAGTGGACAGAGTTGACGAAGTGCACGAAGTGGAGGAAGTCGAGGAAGTCGAGGAAGTGGACGAAGTTGACGAAGTTGAGGAACTGGACAAAGTGGAAGAAGTTGACGAAGTGAAGGATGTGGAGGAAGTGGACGAAGTTGACGAAGTGCACGAACTCGACAAAGTGGACGAAGATGACGAAGTGGACGAAGTGGACGAAGTGGACGAAGATGACGAAGTTGACGAAGTTGACGAAGTGGACGAAGTGGAGGAAGTGGAGGAAGTGGACGAAGTGGACGAAGTGGACGAAGTGGACGAGGTTGACGAAGTGGAGGAAGTGGACCAAGTTGAGGAAGTGGAGGAAGTGGAGGAAGTGGAGGAAGTAGACTAAGTGGACGACGCTGACGAAGTGGACGAAGTGGAAGAACTTGACGAAGTGGAGGAAGTGGAGGAAGTTGACGAAGTTGACGAACTGCACGAACTGGACGAAGTGGACAAAGTTGACGAAGTTGACGTAGTTGACGAAGTTCACGAAGTGGACGAAGTGGAGGAAGTGGAGGAAATGGACGAAGTAGACGAAGTGGAGGAAGTGGAGGAAGTTGACGAAGTGGAGGAAGTGGACAAAGTCGACGAAGTGAACGGAGGGGAGGAAGTGGAAGAAGTGGAGGAAGTCGAGGAAGTGGTCGAAGTGGAGGAAGTGGACGAAGTTCACGAAGTGGACGAAGTTGACGAAGTGGACGAAGTGGACGAAGTGGACACAGTTGACGTGGTTGACGAAGTTCACGAAGTGGGTGAAGTGCACGAAGTGGACGAAGCTGACGAAGATGACGAAGTTGACGAAGTGGAGGAAGTGCACGAAGTGGAGGAAGTAGACGAAGTGGACTAAGTGAACGAAGTTGACGAAGTGGAGGAAGTGGAGGAAGTGGAGGAAGTCGAGGAAGTGGATGAAGTGGAGGAATCGAACGAAGTGGACGAAGTGGACGAAGTGGACGAAGTGGACGAAGTTGACGACGTGGACGAAAATGACGAAGTGGACGAAGTGAACGCAGTGTAGGAAGTGGAGGAAGTGGAGGAAGTGGAGGAAGTGGAGGAAGTGTACGAAGTTGACGAAGTGGACGAAGTTGACGAAGTTGACAAAGTCGACGCAGTTGACGAAGTGGAAGTAGTTGACGAAGTGGAGGAAGTGGACAAAGTGGACGAAGTGGACGAGGTGGAGGAAATGGACGAAGTTAAGGAAGTGGACTAAGTGCACGAACTGGACGAAGTGGACGAAGTTGACTAAGATGACGAAGTTGACGAAGTTGACGAAGTTGACGAAGTGGACGAAGTGGAGGAAGTGGAGGAAATGGACGAAGTGGACTAAGTGGACGAAGTTGACGAAGTGGAGGAAGTTGACGAAGTGGAAGTAGTTGACGAAGTGGAGGAAGTGGACAAAGCTGACGAAGTGGACGGAGGGGAGGAAGTGGAGGAAGTTGAGGAGTTGAGGAAGTGGACGAAGTGGAGGAAGTGGACGAAGTTGACGAAGTGGACGAAGTTGACGAAGTGGACGAAGTTGACGAAGTGGACGAAGTGGACGAAGTGGACGAAGTGGACAAAGTTGATGAGGTTGACAAAGTTGACGAAGTGGGCGAAGTGCACGAAGTGGACGAAGTTGACGAAGTTGACGAAGATGACGAAGTTGACGAAGTGGAGGAAGTGCACGAAGTGGACGAAGTAGACGAAGTGGACTAAGTGGACGAAGTTGACAAAGTGGAGGAAGTGGAGGAAGTGGAGGAAGTTGAGGAAGTGGAGGAAGTGGAGGAATCGAACGAAGTTGACGACGTGGACGAAGTTGACGACGTGGACGAAGTTGACGACGTGTACGAAGTTGACGAAGTGGACGAAGTGGACGAAGTGGACGAAGTGGACGAAGTGGACGAAGTGGAGGAAGTGGAGGAAGTGGATGAAGTGGAGGAAGTGAACGAAGTGGATGAAGTTGACGAAGTTGACGAAGTTGACAAAGCGGACGAAGTTGACGAAGTTGACGAAGTGGAAGTAGTTGACGAAGTGGAGAAAGTGGACGAGGTGGAGGAAATGGACGAAGTTGAGGAAGTGGACTAACTGGACGAAGTGGATGAAGTGGAGGAAGTGGAGGAAGTGGACTCAGTGGACGAAGATGACGAAGTGAACGAAATGGACGAAGTTGAAGAAGTGGACAAAGTTGAAGAAGTGGACGAAGTTGAGGAAGTTGACGACGTGGAGTCAATGGACGAAGTGGACAAAGTTGACGAGGTTGACAAAGATGACGAAGTTGACGAAGTGGACGAAGTGGACAAAGTGGACGAGGTTCACGAAGTGGAGGAAGTGGACGAATTGGACGAAGTGGACGAAGTCCATGAAGTGGACAAAGTTGACGAAGATGACGAAGTTGACGAAGTGGACGAAGTGGACGAAGTTGAGGAAGTGGACTAAGTGGACTAAGTGGAGGAAGTGGATGAAGTGGAGGAAGTGCACGAAGTGGAGGAAGTGGACGAAGTTGACGAATTGGACGAAGTTGAGGAAGTGGACTAAGTGGATGAAGTGGAGGAAGTGGAGGAAGTGGACTAAGTGGATGAAGTGGACGAAGTTGACGAAGCTGACGAAGTGGAAGAAGTTGACGAAGTGGAGGAAGAGGATGAAATGGAGGAAGTGGAGGAAGTGGAGGAAGTTGACTAAGTGGACGAAGTGGAGGAAGTGGATGAAGTGGAGGAAGTTGAGGAAGTTGACAAAGTTGATCAAGTGGACGAGGTGGAGTGATGAGTCGTTATTTCTTGAATTATATTTAGTTTATTGCACTTAAATAAACCAGGGAATTGTGTTTAATTTTCTGTTATTTCCCCGTTTTCCGAATTCTGCTTAATTTCGTCAGAAATTCGTAATTGTGCTAATTTGAGTTTTCTGAGCTGATTAAGTGCATTTCTGGTTGTAGGGAAGTTTTGGAAACATCATCTGGAGCATTGGAATATGGCGTGACACACTAAAAGGCTCAACATTTAGTCATTTAGATTCTAATTAAAGTTGTAATTTCGTTTTCTAGAAGCCCTTAATTACAATTAGGTGTTTTGGACCCTTTTAGGGGCAATTTTGTAAAAAGACCCATTTGTAATTTACTCTTGGTTGTCTTAGCTTATTGGTGGTGAAAAACTATTCATTTCCACTTCCATTTGCTTGTTCTTGATGCTTGGAGTTTGAGTTTTGGAGCTTGTCTTTGCATTTCCATGGTGAATGTTGGGTTTGAGTAACTTTATATCTCGTTTTCCTCTCCCTTTGCTGCTGTTCCTCTCGGTTATTATCTCATTCTATATGGTTGGATGATAAAAATGAAGTTCTATGTAGTTTTAGGTTGAAGAGAGCTTAAGATGATGTGTGGGTGTTGTGGGTTTAACTCTTTCCTTGCATTTTTCGATTTTGATGCTTGAGACTAGGTTGGGATCAGATCTTGGTGATGTTATAGGGGCTGGACAGAACTGGAATGATGGTCTAAGTATTATTTTCGTTTTTGTAAAGAAACTTGAAGAAATGGTAGTGTTGAAGATGGGTTGGTGAGTAGAAGTTTGGGTTTATTGTTCTTGTGTTCATTTGCAACTTTAACTTTGGTTTCTTGAAGTTGTTCTTTGTATTGAAGAGTGGTTTTGGGTGCATAATTCTTGAAGGAAAACCGTTTGGAGTTTGTAGGAGAGAGGAAATTGCTTCATTTAATTTTTACCACTTTTGGACCAACACAAAAGATGCTTGTTTTGACCCAAGGAATGTTTCCACTTTGAGATTTGGCCTTTGCTTGTTCCAGCCGTGAATTGCAATGAGCATGGAGGTTTTTGGAGTTTGTTTTCATTTGTTAATTGCCATTATGACAAGTAATTTGCTAGGATTAAATTAGGCTTGTTGGTTTCTTTGGTTTTTAATTAATTTAATTAATAGGTTGAGTTTATGTGTTTGAGTTAGTGTTGCATTTAATTATTTTTAACTGTGTTTGTTAATCAGTTTGTAACAGTGTTTCATGTTTGAATGTTGTCTAAGGCTTTTAATAGTGCTAGTTTAATTACCATGCTAGCTTAAATTAGTTTGTTTGCATATGTGTCTTTATTGAGTTCTTTAATTTTTGCAAAACCTTCACAAACCCCCCCCCCACTATGTGATGACCTGAGACTGAACCACAATTGGTCCTTGAGAGACGACCTAGGAGTCACTTCCTAGTACTATACTGCATTAATTTTGCAAACAACTTTTGTGTGAGGTGCGACCCTCTCAACATGGAGGAAGTGGAAGAACTGGACGAAGTTGACATAGTTGAGGAAGTGGACGAAGTTGAGGAAGTTGAGGAAGTGGAGGAAGTGGAGTAAGTGGACGAAGTTCACGAAGTTGACGAAGTGGACGAAGTTGACCAAGTGGACGAAGTCGACGAAGTTGACCAAGTGGACGAAGTTGACAAAGTGGAGGAAGTGGTGGAAGTGGACGAAGTTGACCGAGATGACGGAGATGACGAAGATGACGGAGATGACGAAGATGACGAAGTTGACGAAGTGGAGGAAGTGGAGGATATGGAGGAAGTGGACGAAATGGACGAAGTGAACGACGTGGACAAATTTGTTGAAGTTGACGAAGTTGAGGAAGTGGACGAAGTGGAAGAAGTGGACGAAGTTGACATAGTGGACGAAGTCGACGAAGTTGACGAAGTGGACGAAGTGGACGAAGCGGACGAAGTTGACGAATTTAACGAAGTGGACGAAATTCACGAATTGGACGAAGTGGAGGAAGTGGACGAAGTGGATGAAGTGGAGGAATTGGTGGAAGTGAAGGAAGTGGAGCAAGTGGAGAAAGTGGAGGAAGTGAACGAAGTGGACGAAGTGGACGAAGTTAACGAAGTGGAGGAAGTTGACGAAGTGGACAAAGTTGACGAAGTGGACGAATTTGACGAAGTGGACGAAGTTGACGAAGTGGACGAGGTCGACGAAGTCGACGAAGTGGAGGAATTAGTTGAAGTGAAGGAAGTGGACGAAGTTAACGAAGTGGAGAAAGTTGACGAAGTTGACGAACAGGGCGAAGTGGACGAAGTTGACGAAGTGGACGAAGTTGACGAAGTGGGCGAAGTGGACGAAGAGGACGAAGTGGAGGAAGTGGACGAGGTCGACGAAGTTGACGAAGTGGAGGAAGTGCACGAAGTGGACGAAGAGGACGAAGTGGACGAGGTCGACGAAGTTGACGAAGTGGACGAAGTTGTTGAAGTGGACGAAGTTGACGAAGAGGGCGAAGTGGACGAAGTTGACGAAGTGGGCGAAGTGGACGAAGAGGACGAAGAGGACGAAGTGGACGAAGTGGACGAGGTCGACGAAGTTGACGAAGTGGAGGAAGTGGACAAAGTGGACGAAGAGGACGAAGAGGACGAAGTGGACGAAGTGGACGAGGTCGACGAAGTGGACGAGGTCGACGAAGTGGACGAGGTCGACGAAGTGGACGAAGTTGTCAAAGTGGACGAACAAAGTTCACGAAGTTGAGGAAGTAGACGAAGTGGACGAAGTGAACGAAGTGCAGGAAGTGGAGGAAGTGGACTAAGTGGACGAAGTTGACGAAGTGGAGGAAGTGGAGGAAGTGGACGAAGTTGACGAAGTTGACGAAGTGGAGGAAATGGAGGAAGTGGACGAAGTGGACAAAGTGGACGAAGTGGAGCAAGTTGAGGAAGTTGACGAAGTGGACGAAGTTGACAAAGTTGACGAAGTAGACAAAGTGGAGGAAGTGGACAAAGTGGAGGAAGTGGACGAAGTGGAGTAAGTGGATGAAGTGCAGGAAGTTGACGAAGTTGACAAAGTTGACGAAGTGGACGAAGTTGGCGAATTGAAGAAAGTAGAGGAAGTGGGGAAGTGGAGGAAGTGAACGAAGTGGACGAAGTTGACGAAGTGGACGAAGTTGACAAAGTGGACGAAGTTGACGAAGTGGACCAAGCGGACGAAGTTAACGAAGTTGACGAAGTGAAGGAAGTGGAGGAAGTGGAGGAAGTGAAGGAAGTGGACGAAGTGGAGGAAGTTGACGAAGTGGACGAAGTGGACGAAGTTGACGAAGCGGACGAAGTGTAGAAATGGATGAAGTAGACGAAGTGGAGGAAGTGGAGGAAGTGGACGAAGTGGAGGAAGTGAACTAAGTGGATGAAGTGGACGAAGTTGACAAAGTTGACCAAGCCGACGAAGTGGATGAAGTGGACAAAGTGGACGAAGTTGACGAAGATGACGAAGTGGACGTAGTTGACGAAGTGGACGAAGTGGCCGAAGTGGACGAAGTTGACGAAGTATACAAAGTGGAGGAAGTGGACGAAGTGGAGTAAGTGGATGAAGTGCAGGAAGTTGATGAAGTTGACGAAGTGGAGGAAGTGCAGGACGTGGAGGAAGTGGACGAAGTTGACAAATTGGACGAAGTGGACGAAGTTGACGAAGTTGACGAACTGAAGGAAGTGGAGGAAGTGGATGAAGTGGAGGAAGTTGACGAAGTGGACGAAGTGTAGAAGTCGACGAAGTGGAGGAAGTGGAGGAAGTGAACTGAGTGGACGATGTTGACGAAGTTGACGAAGTTGACGAAGTGGACGAAGTGGACGAAGTGGACCAAGTGGACGAAGTTAACGAAGTTGACGAAGTGGAGGAAGTTGAAGAAGTTGACGGAGTGGATGAAGTGGAAGAAGTGGAGGTAGTGGAGGAAGTGGACTAAGTCATTAAGTGGAGGAAGTGGAGGAAGTGGAGGAAGTTTGTTGAAGAAGTGGAGGTAGTGGACGAAGTGGAGGAAGTGGACTCAGTAGAGGAAGTGGATGAAGTGGACGAAGTGATGGAAGTCGACTTCTTCGACGAAGTGGACGAAGTGGATTACGTTGACGAAGTGGACGCAGTTGACGAAATGGACGAAATTGACGAAGTGGACGAAGTTGACGAACTGAAGGAAGTGGAGGAAGTGGACAAAGTGGATGAAGTGGAGGAAGTGAACTAAGTGGACGAAGTGGCCGAAGTGCACGAAGTGGACGAAGAGGACCAAGTGGACGAAGAGGACGAAGTGGAGGAAGTTGACGAAGTGGACAAAGTTGACAAAGTGGACGAAGTTGACGAACTGAAGGAAGTAGAGGAAGTGGAGGAAGTGGAGGAATTGAAGGAAGTGCACGAAGTTGACGAAGTAGATAAAGTTGACGAAGTGGACGAAGTAGACAGAGTGGAGGAAGTGGACGAAGTGGAGTAAGTGGACGAAGTGCACGAAGTTGACGAAGTTGACTAAGTGGAGGAAGTGGATGAAGTGGGCGAAGTTGACAAAATTGACGAAGTGGATGAAGTGGACGAAGTGGACGAAGTTGACGAACTGAAGGAAGTAGAGGAAGTGGAGGAAGTGAACGAAGTGGACGAAGTTGACGAAGTGAAGGAAGTGGAGGAAGTGAAGGAAATGAAGGAAGTGGAGGAAGTTGACGAAGTGGACGAAGTTGATGAAGTGGACGAAGTGTAGAAATGGATGAAGTAGACGAAGTAGAGGAAGTGGACGAAGTGGACGAAGTTGACGAAGCCGACGAAGTGGACGAAGTGGACAAAGTGGATGAAGTTGACGAAGATGACGAAGTGGACGAAGTTGACGAAGTGCAGGAAGTTGATGAAGTTGACGAAGTAGACAAAGTGGAGGAAGTGGACGAAGTTGACAAATTGGACGAAGTGGACGAAGTTGACGAAGTTGACGAACTGAAGGAAGTGGAGGAAGTGGATGAAGTGGAGGAAGTGAACTAAGTGGACGAAGTTGACGAAGTGGACGAAGTAGACGAAGTTGATGAAGTGGACGAAGTGGACGAAGTGGACGAAGTTGACGAAGTGCCGAAATGGACGAAGTGGACGAAGAAGACCAAGTGGACGAAGTTGACGAAGTTGACAAAGTGGATGAAGTTGACGAAGTAGACAAAGTGGAGGAAGTGGACGAAGTGGAGTAAGTGGACGAAGTGCAGGAAGTTGACGAAGTTGACGAAGTAGAGGAAGTGGAGGAAGTTGATGAAGTTGACAAATTCGACGAAGTAGACGAAAGGGACGAAGTTGACGAAGATGACGAAGTGGATTAAGTTGACGAAGTGGACGAAGTGGAGGTAGTGGAGTAAGTGGAGGAAGTGGAGGAAGTGGACGAAGTGGAGGAAGTGGACGAAGTGGACGAAGTTGACGAAGTGGACGAAGTGGACGAAGTGGCCGAAGTGGACGAAGAGGACGAAGTGGACGAAGTTGACGGAATGGACGGAGTGGACGAAGTTGATAAAGTAGACAAAGTGGAGGAAGTGGACGAAGTGGAGGAAGTGGACGAAGTGGACTAAGTGGACGAAGTGGACTAAGTTGACGTAGTTGACGAAGTGTACGAAGTGGACGAAGTGGAGGAAGTGGATGAAGTTGATGAAGTGGACGAAGGGGATGAAGTTGACGAAGATGACGAAGTGGACGAAGTTGACGAAGTGGACGAAGTGGACGAAGTGGCCGAAGTGGACGAAGAGGACGAAGTGGACGAAGTTGACGAAATGGCCGAAGTTGACGTAGTTGATGAAGTTGACGAAGTGGACGAAGTGGATGAAGTTGACGAAGTAGACGAAGTGGACGAAGTGGAGGAAGCGGACGAAGTTGACGAAGATGACGAAGCGGACATAGTTGACGAAGTGGACGAAGTTGACAAAGATGACGAACCGGACGAAGTTGACGAAGTGGCCGAAGTGGACGAAGAGGACGAAGTGGACGAAGTTGACGAAATGGACGAAGTTGACGTAGTTGACGAAGTGGACGAAGTGGATGAAGTTGACGAAGTAGACGAAGTGGACGAAGTTGACGAAGTGGCCGAAGTGGACGAAGAGGACGAAGTGGACGAAATTGACGAAGTGGACGAAGTTGACGAAGTGGACGAAGTTGACGAAGTGGACGAAGTGGATGAAGTTGACGAAGTAGATGAAGTGGACGAAGTGGACCAAGCGGATGAAGTTGACGAAGATGACGAAGTGGACGAAGTTGACGAAGTGGACAAAGTGGACGAAGTTGACGAAGATGACGAAGTGGACGAAGTTGACGAAGTTGCCAAAGTGGACGAAGTTGACGAAGTAGACAAAGTGGAGGAAGTGGAGTAAGTGGACGAAGTTCAGGACGTTGACGAAGTTGACGAAGTGGACGAAGTGGAGGAAGTGGAGGAAGTTGGCAAATTGGACGAAGTGGACGAAGTTGACGAACTGAAGGAAGTGGAGGAAGTGGAGGAAGTGAACGAAGTAGACAAAGTTGACGAAGTGGACGAAGTGTAGAAGTCGACGAAGTGGAGGAAGTGGAGGAAATGAACTAAGTGGACGA
The DNA here is from genome assembly GCA_027742785.1 of Vigna reflexopilosa. Taxonomy (NCBI): domain Eukaryota; kingdom Viridiplantae; phylum Streptophyta; class Magnoliopsida; order Fabales; family Fabaceae; genus Vigna; species Vigna reflexopilosa. The sequence continues at coordinate 20,009,065 of CM050923.1, forward strand.
AGTTGACGAAGTGGACGAAGTGGATGAAGTGGACGAAGTTGACGAAGATGACGAAGTGGACGAAGTTGACGAATTGGACGAAGTTGACGAAGATGACGAAGTGGACGAAGTTGACGAAGTGGACGAAGTTGACGAAGTTGCGGAAGTGGACGAGGTGGACGAAGTTGACGAAGTTGATAAAGTACACAAAGTAGAGGAAGTGGACGAAGTGGAGGAAGTGGAGGTAGTGGAAGAAGTTGACGGAGTGGACGAAGTGGAAGAACAGGAGGAAGTGGAGGAGGTGGACTAAGTGACTAAGTGGACGAACTGGACAAAGTTGGTCAAGTTGACGAAGTGGGTGAAGTTGACGAAGTGGCGGAAGTGGACGAAGTGGAAGAAGTGGACGAAGTTTACAAAGTGGATCATGTACACGAAGTGGACGAAGTTGACTAAGTTGACCAAGTTGACGAAGTTGACGAAGTGGACGAAGTGGGTTAAGTGGAAGAAGTGGACGAAGTTCACAAAGTTGCCGAAGTTGACGAAGTTGACGAAGTTGACGATGTTGACGAAGTTGACGAAGTTAACGAAGTGAAGGAAGTGGAGGAAGTGGATGAAGTGGACGAAGTTGACGATGTGGACGAAGTGAACGAAGTTGACGAAGTTGACGAAGTGGACGAAGTTTAGAAATGGACGAAGTGAACGAAGGGGAGGATGTGGACGAAGTGGAGGAAGTGGAGGAAGTGATAAGCGACGCTCCGAGGAGAAGAAGACGAAACTTGAGAGATTTGGACTCCTCGAGGCATCCTTACATCGATGCGCAGCGAAAAGAAGCAGAGGAAGAAAATGAAGCAGCTGAAACAGTAGAAGAACTAAGAACCCTAGGTTTGGAGGATTAATCGATGAAAACCTAGGGTTTGAGGCGGAAGCGGATTTGAACGGTGGAGAAGTGATTTTAATCGACGAGAGAGGTGAGGTTCTGCGATGACAATGTGGCTCGTGGTGGAGGAGCTCTCTCTCGAGAGTGAAGTAAATGAAGACTTCGCGAAATGAAGATGTGATGTGGTGCTGAGGGAACTCGTGAGGGAATAAGCTCGCGTGGTGGCGAGGGCGTAAGCAATCCACGCGGCTGAGGCAGAGTGGAGTAAAAATGGTTACGTGGATGTAAGAGAAATCTGAAGTGTCAATGGAAAATGAAAGATGAAGCCTGAATGGAAGGTGGCTAGAGGAGATCCTTTGGGATTCTCTAGCTTGACTTTCAAGGGAATTAAATTCTGGAGTTCTCTCTACAGAAAGTTTAATTCATTATTCTCAAAAGTGTCTTACAAGAGGTGGTGGCATGTCTATATATAGGACTAAAAGTCCCTCCTATCCAGCACATGCCTAACACCTTTTACACATGCTTTTAATAAAAGTAAAAGAAATACTACACTAAACTAATTAGCCTTGGTCCCCGCGTATCATCCCCTCCCCCTTGGAAAGGATTTGTCCTCAAATCTGATGGTGCTTTTGAAGACTTATTTTTGTTAGCTTCATAAGGGTTCCTCCTGGGTCAAATATCCATCTGCAATAAGCATCAAACATATCTCTAATTAGTTTTCTTTGACCCAATAAGATATATAAAAGAATATGTGTAGAAGAAGGTTTCCAAATTTTGAAATTTTTAATTTTAATATAACAAAGAAACCTTTCTTCATTTGAAATTTTATTTGTATCTTGAGTTATTGGTAACCATAAAGGTAACCATAACCCAAGTTGGAACTTTGCATGTGTTGAAAGTGATAACATTTTTAAAGATGGAGTGGCCAATTGTAACATCCCAAAATACAGTAATTACCATAAATCAGAATTAATTACAATTAACAGTAATCACAAACAGTCTTTACATTAAATCAGATTCACAAAAGCCAAACGGCATCAGCACAGGGAACGCGTATAAACGCATACGAATGAAACCAAGAGTGAACGTGCCTTGATACCTAAACTAACGTACATCCAAATACAATCAGAGATGATTAAGACGAACGGCCTTACAAAATAATTGGCCGAACGTTCATACTATACTAACACGTGCAGTACTATTCTAACGAGCACTCTCAGGCTCGGCCTTTACTTCAACCTCCACCAGGTTAGCTTCATCCAAATTTTCTTCTTCCAGCACTTCTTCAAGGAACGTACCATCATCTGCTCACATCCACAACGGATGATCATTGCATTTGACAAGACGGAGGTACATGGACAGTAGACAACACAAAGGAAATGCAAGGGTAAGCTTATAATATTTAATTTATACAATCAACACATACATTTACGTTTCAATCCACACATACAGCATATAACTTATCAATTAACAATCATAGAAATAAGTATAAAAGACAGACCGTCCGGACTGTATGAACCGTGTAGCTACAGGCGTCCTTGCACCCGAGTGGTGTGGTAACTGTATTGCACTCGACAGCTGCCACTCGAGGTTAGCTCTATCCAAAGTACCCCTGAGGAATAGAACCTCCTGCCATTCCCACACATGACTACCCCCTTCTACGTGAAGATGAGTATCACGGAATATCAGGATGGACCAAGCCAGCATTAGCATGCCCACAGTCATACTTTACAAAACTCAATGTTCAATCATATCTGAGACGTTCCTCCTTGGAACGCTCATTAAAATCCACTTCCAATAATTTATTCCAAATATCATTCGCCCATGTTACACAGTTCTCTCATTCACATTTTCATTCCGTATTCCATTCTCGTAACGTTAACAACATGCCTACTTTAATCAGATAAGGACGGAATTATTACATTACATTTGTTTACACGTTTCTGAACAAAAGAAACGAACTCTCGTCCACTTACGGACGTTGAGAATAATTAAATAATTCAAATAGGATTGAGTTTAGAAGATCAAAATAATACTTAGAAAATTTTGAGTACAAGAACTTTAGGTTGAACAAAGAGGATAAATACCTTACAAAATAACTTGGATAAACAATCAGAGTATTTGTAGTTCAGAAAACAACACTTACTGTCAATGACCGAACGTTACATAAATAACTGTGGACAAACGCCAGATACGTTCTCTCAGAATTCAATAATAAGGACGAGCGTTCAGTTAGAAACCGAACCCTGCTTTGGACGAACGCTAGGTTAATGACCGAGCACAAATCAGAACGAACGCTGGTTATAATCCGAGCGCTATTTAGGACGAACGCTTCGGTATAGGACCGAACGCCAACTTGGACGAACGTTCAGTATAAGGCCGAACGCTCTGTCGAACGAACGTTCGACATAAGGTCGAACGACATTAAGAACGAACGCTCGACTTAAGGCCGAACGTCATTGAGGACGAACGCTCGACTTAAGGCCGAACATCATTGAGGACGAACGCTCGATTTAAGGCCGAACGTCACGTATTTATAAAGTTTCAAATATTTATCTATACTGAGCTGAATCGAACGCTCATTCACTAAATGGGGACGCTCGTTCTCGAGCAGAATTCTTTCCAAATGAACGAATTCCAGTCTAAGTTTTTTTTTTTATGAAAACCGAACGGTCTAATACCGTACAATGACGAGCGTCATTTAGCAAAGGGGATGATCTAAAATTTCAGATTTTCACAAGCTTAACAGAATTTTCCAGATTTCCAATTTATAAACTTTATACTTTCATTTCCAGATTTAATTCACCTCAAACATCATCATCATACAGATTTCAACATTTTAATCATTCCAACCACACAATAACCATACTCCATTCATACATAATCAAATCAACATGCATTTCAATCAAAATCAACATCAAATATAATTCATACAAGCAGTGTTCGTTCATGACAGATCCATCCAAACCAGAATTCATATCAGATATCAGTAACCATTCATAACAACTCAACTTCATATTTTTCACACATGCAATCCAGAATTACACAACAAACAAGTATAAATTAAACATATAAGCTTCCCTTACCGGATCAATGAAGGAAACATCCTAACACAAGATTTTTGGTTCGTCCAGCTAACGGTATTCTACTCTCAATGCTTCTTGACTCTTCTTAAACAATCTAATCCACAGAAACATGAAATCCTTTAGACTACGCTTTTGCATGCAACCAAAGAAACTTGGTTTTCCAGAAAACCTAAGGACGAGCTACTGGAGAAAGGCTTACCAGTTTCGGTTTCTTGAAACTGTTCGGTCCAGTGGATAGCTCCCAGCTCAACGAACGTGCCTACGGTGCTGTAACGTGATCGGAGAAGAGGTGTGAGATTTACAGTAGAGAGATGTTGGGAGTTCTAGAGAGAAGGTGGAGAAAATGGAGGTTTAGGTTCTGGGGAAGATGAAGTGTGCGTGCAGAGAATGGGAAAGAGTGTTTCAGAAAATTAAATTCTCTTTTCCAAGTCAAACGGACGTTCACTCACACGCTGACACCTGTCTTCCATTACTGACTCCCATTCTATCTCGGTGACACTTGGCAGTGAGTGGCAGAGTTATGCATGTGCGTTGTTAATGCATTGCAGAGGGTTTTTCCATACATTAAATTTTGATTTGACAAGGTGTTTATCAGGATTAATTTTCCAGGGTCTTACACCAATTCTTTGAAAGAAAAGTGAAATTTGGAAAATTCAAATATAAATGGATAAAAGTGAGAGGATAGAAAACCTCCCCTTAAGAGTTTAACTTCTAATGTAGGAGGAGATGTTGCCCTTAGTTGCTTTGGTTTCTTGTCTTCCATTTCTATCCTTTCAACTTCTTCCTTTTCTCTTCTAAGTGTTTCTTTTCTCTCTTTCTCTCTTCTTTTCTCTTCTTCTCTTTCTTCCTCATCTCTTCTCTCTCTTTCTTTCTCTTTTCTTCTCTCGTTTTCTTCCTCTTCTCTTCTCTCTTGCTCTCTTCTTTTCTCTTCTTCTCTTCTCTTTCTCTCTTCCTCTTTTCTTTTATTTCGTTCTTCCTCTTCTCTTCTCTCTTTTTCTCTTCTCTCTATTTCTCTTTTCTCTCTTACTTCTTGCTTTTGCTTTTCTCTTTTTAATCTCTCAATTCTATGTTTGCTTGTCTCTTCCCATAGCCTCCTAAGTTTTTCTAGAAACTCACTTTCCCTACGGGAGAACCCACTTAAATTTTGAATGAATGACTCACCTTCTCTAATAAGCTCTCTCATAAGTTCTAAGTTTCTTTCAATTTCTCGAGGCACAAACTTTCTTCTCATACAAGCTTTCAATTCATTCCAATCATGAATGGGATATTTTCTACCCATCGTAACATGGTATTGCCTATCATCCCACCACTCTCTTGCATGCTTTTTAAAACTAGAAGTGTAAAGATTAAGAATATAAGATTCATTATCTCTAGAATAGAAGGATTCATATTTACTTTTTCTCACCATGAATGAATGCATGTCATTAATTTCCTTTTCCCAAGCTAGGTATGTTAATGCACCAATATCATCACCAAAGAATGGAATATTTTCACTAGCTTGTTTATACAAATCATCTTCAATCCTATCAAATTCATAAGATGAACAAGACTTCCTTCTAGCTTTATCATGTTCTCTTCTGATGCCTTTGTAACTAAGTTGCTTATCAAAATTAAAATTCCTAGAAGACCTATATGAATAACAAGACATCTTTGTTTCTACAAGTTTTTCTAGTGTAAAAGATATACAAGATTCACACTTAGACAAGTCCCAGGTAAGAGAGGTGAGTCATGAAGACTGCTTAAGTACCAAGTCTTGCCTTGCCAGAAATGTCTTAGGTTACTACTAGTTACCCTTTAAACTAAAATCACTTTTAAAATCAAAGGACACAACTCAAACAATCACAACAATTAAACACTAAAAGACGAGACTCTTCGGACTCTAATGTGACAAGGCTTAGAGTTTAATCCCTTTTAGCCTAAATCACCCCTAAACGTAAGACACAAAAATTAAACACAAACAAGAAAAGTTTTGCCAAGAGTTGAAAGAGCACCAAGGACTCTTCCAAGACACTTGGACTTTGATTGGCCTTTTACAATGCAATTAAGAAAATTAACAATAGAGCCTATTACAAAACCAGATGAAGAAACAATTAAAAAAACAAATAACAGCTATGCTTCAATCCTGGTCCACTTCATTCAGCTTTGTTGCTCAACTTATACTGCACAAACAATTCCAACTAAATCAACAATTCACTTATCGCAAACAATTACAAATTATATCAAGAGCAGTTCAATCAAAACAGAAACAGTTTAAGGTAGAAGAATGGCCCTTTAGTCAAAACTGCATAGCAAGATGTAAATGCTACTTGTCTCACGGATTCAGCACACACTTTACAATCTGCCACAGTACAATCAGTATGGCTTTTCCCAAACTACATAGAAAATTCACAACTAGTTCAGCAGAGCACACAATGCAAAGCAATGTCAAATGAAACTCAAAAATAGCTACGCAAACTAGAATTAGGTAAGCTAATCAACTTCCCTATTTACAAGACTGCTTTTAGCTGTGTAATTCCAACTAAACTCCCAAACAGATCAGCTCTGCACACTAAAATTTCACACCAAATTTCAGCAAGGTACAAATGGCAATGGATATTGAACCAGATGCAAATAGGTGTAAGTCAAAGCTGAACCAAACTGATTAAAGAACCATCCAGACTAATCAAAACCTGACCAATCCAATGCAATGCAGAAACAATTCCAATTCAGAATGGCTAATCCTAGTCTACAAAAACTATCATACCAGATCAACAAATAATGCTAATCAATGACAAGCTATAATAGGCATAGTTCAACCAAACAGAAGTAATTAAAGGTGAAAGAAACTCCCTTCAATTCAGATGGCTGCTACTGGTTGCTCATTTTAAACTAATCTCAACTTCTATTGGACACCCTGCACTGGTTCATTTCTGCATACAAAATCAAACCCAAATCCAGCAAATACAAATAGGAATGGACATTAACCAGATGCAATAGATGTAATTCAATCAATCTGAACAATACTGAAATCTGCATGTGATTAATACAGAAAAATATTTTCTATATGCATTTGGAAAAATGATCTCAACAAAGAAAGAGTGATGATGCTAATCAGGACTCAACAGATTTCAACAATTGTAATCAAACCATGAAATCAGTAATCACATTCAAAACAATTAATATACCAATGATTTTAGTAAACAAATTAAGATCTAGAATGAAGGCAACAGAATGCAATAATCAGATTCAATGCAATAAAACTTTCTCTCTTGGTCAAATGGTTTGCATTCCAGCTTAATCAATCTCACTTTCCTGCACAAGTAAACCGTCAGCACACAGTTAAGTAAAACTGATTTTCTCATACAAATGTGCCAAGGAAGTGGCCTAAGTCAGCCTTACTAAGCTTACAGCACTGAGGTTCCTCTTTAAAAATTTAAAGCACTCAAATGAAAGGCTTAAAAGAGAAATTTTCAGTTTAGGCCAGAGAATCCTATGGATCACCACCACCTAAAATGCTACCATTCACACTTACCTTCCTTCAAATCCCAAAAACCAGAATGGAATCAGATTTCTCAATCAGGAAAATGGCTAGGATAAACAAGGTAATGGAATGACAAAAACAGCAGAGCAACTGACTTGAGATCAGATTAATAAAGCAAAGAAAAGATCCAATTATGATTCAACAGAACATGATTAACATGTGAGAGACAAAACTAGATAACCAACAAATAACAAGCAAGAAACAAAGCTTTTGATCAAAGTGAGCACTCAAATGGAACTTAATGAATAGAGCTAGAACATATTTTTAAAGCAAGAAAAACAAAAACCACAGCAAGTTGAAACTGAAATCACATGCAGCGTCCAGAACTGAATTTTCAAAACTGTTAAATGGAATGCCACAAAGAAACCAGTCTATATGTTTAAATCTGAAGTCTGTTTTGAAATTGGTTTCAACTGGATTGTACAGGTCTGAAAAGCTTTTTACATTGAATATATCATATTCATCTTTCTGTATTTTTTTTATCACAGATCCTTGCTATTGCTACAATCTAGTCCTCTTGAAATGATCTAATTCACAAGAAAATTCAGCACTGCAGTTCCAACTTGTACAAAAAAATCGAACTTAAAAATTGGGGTTTCAAAGGTGAAATTGCACAAAGGCTGATATAACTCGAATTAAGCTATTGCATCATGTTTGAAATATCAAAACAACTTGTTTTGCTCTGAAGTTGGATGTAGAAAGTAGTAATTCGAAAATTGAACTTGCAATAGCCAATTATGCAATCAAACAGCTCAACTACACCACCAGTTTTAAGTTTTATGGAGTCAATTGACAAATTATTGATGAAAATGACTTTTAAACAGCAATTTTGAAGCTTAAACATGACACGAGGAAGTTAATGCAAGATTTCCAGCAAGATCTATATGCCATAACAGATTTTAAAACAAAAAAAAAACTAGACTCAAACAAGACAATGCAGATCGGTCAACTGCAACTTTGATACTGTTGGAGTTTTCTCAAGATGCCACCAAGCTATTTGCTTCAGCAATTCATGGCTTAAGTGGTGTGCACCTGATACTAACTCATTCAAGCCTTTTATCATCGAAATAATATGTATTGGCCATGACAATAAACACAAATCAGAATACACATCAACAACACTTAAATCTGAGATTAAGGTCACTTTTGCATGCACCCGAGCTCACAATGACTGTATCATAGCTCATATGGTGTACAGCCACTGATCCTATAATCCAGAATCTCAGGAAGAAAATTCAAATACAGCTTTGAACACAGAATTTATAACATTTTAAGCAATTAAACATAACTGTAAACATGACAGAATATGATTCATCAATGAAAATGACTCAAATGAACAAATGGACCGATTAAAATGAGGAAAAGACTCAAAGAAAAGCTGGCACACACAAATTGACTCAACCAGAACCTACTGTAAGCAGCAATTGATGTACAGAAACCAAACAATGAACAAGACAAAGTAAAATACTCAAGACATTGCACGAATGCTAACGAACAACACGGAAAATTTGAAAAACAACCAAACGCACATATTGAATCTCAAGAACAGAGAATAGATGGAGACAGAAAATTTGAGAATCAACGAAGAGTAACTCAGATCAAAGAGAAACGAGATACTTAGCTCAAGCGGACGCGCCTAACCTAGGCTCTGAATACCACTTGATAAGCGACGCTCCGAGGAGAAGAAGACGAAACTTGAGAGATTTGGACTCCTCGAGGCATCCTTACATTGATGCGCAGCGAAAAGAAGCAGAGGAAGCAAATGAAGTAGCGGAAACAGTAGAAGAACTAAGAACCCTAGGTTTGGAGGATTAATCGATGAAAACCTAGGGTTTCAGGCGGAAGCGGATTTGAACGGTGGAGAAGTGATTTTAATCAGCGAGAGAGGTGAGGTTCTGCGATGACAATGTGGCTCGTGGTGGAGGAGCTCTCTCTCGAGAGTGAAGTAGATGAAGACTTTGCGAAATGAAGATATGATGTGGTGCTGAAGGAACTCGCGAGGGAATAAGCTCGCGTGGTGGCGAGGGCGTAAGCAATCCACGCGGCTGAGGCAGAGTAGAGTAAAAATGGTTATGTGGATGTAAGAGAAATCTGAAGTGTCAATGGAAAATGAAAGATGAAGCCTGAATGGAAGGTGGCTAGAGGAGATCCTTTGGGATTCTCTAGCTTGACTTTCAAGGGAATTAAATTCTGGAGTTCTCTCTACAGAAAGTTTAATTCATTATTCTCAAAAGTGTCTTACAAGAGGTGGTGGCATGTCAATATATAGGACTAAAAGTCCCTCCTATCCAGCACATGCCTAACACCTTTTACACATGCTTTTAATAAAAGTAAAAGAAATACTACACTAAACTAATTAGCCTTGGTCCCCGCGTATCAGGAAGTGAACTAAGTGGACAAAGTGGACGAAGTTGACGAAGTGGACGAAGTTCACGAAGATGACGAAGTGGACGAAGTTCACGAAGTGGACGAAGTGGACGAAGATGACGAAGTGGACGAAGTTGACGAAGTGACGAACTTGACGAAGTGGACGAATTGACGAAGTTGTCGAAGTGGATGAAGTTGACGAAGTTGATAAAATACACAAAGTGGAGGAAGTGGACGAAGTGGAGGAGGTGGACTAAGTGACTAAGTGGACGAAGTGGACGAACTGGACGAAGTGGACAAAGTTGGTGAAGTTGACGAAGTGGACGAAGTTGGTGAAGTTGACGAAGTGGACGAAGTGGACGAAGTTGACGAAGATGACGAAGTGGACGAAGTGGACGAAGTGCCGAAGTGGACGAAGTGGACGAAGAGGACCAAGTGGACGAAGTTCACGAAGTTGACGAAGTGGACGAAGTAGACAAAGTGGAGGAAGTGGACGAAGTGGAGTAAGTGGACGAAGTGCAGGAAGTTGACGAAGTTGACGAAGTGGAGGAAGTGGAGGACGTTGACGAAGTTGACAAATTGGACGAAGTAGACGAAAGGGACGAAGTTGACGAAGATGACGAAGTGGATGAAGTTGACGAAGTGGATGAAGTGGTAGAAGTTGACGACCTGAAGGATGTGGAGGAAGTGGAGGAAGGAAACGAAGTGGACGAAGATGACCAAATGGACGAAGTGTAGAAGTGGATGAAGTGGAGGAAGTGGACGAAGTGGAGGAATTGGACTAAATGGAGGAAGTGGACGAAGTTGACGAAGATGACGAAGTGGACGAAGTGGACGAAGTGGACGAAGTTGACGAAGTGGCCGAAGTGGACGAAGAGGACGAAGTTGACGGAGTGGACGATGTGGACGAAGTTGATAAGGTGGAGGAAGTGGACGAAGTGGAGGAAGTGGAGGAAGTGGACTAAGTGGACGAAGTTGACGAAGTGGACGAACTGGACGAAGTGGACGAAGTTGACGAAGATGACGAAGTGGACGAAGTTGACGAAGTGGACGAAGTGGACGAAGTGGACGAAGTGGACGAAGATGACGAAGTGGACGAAGTTGACGAAGTGGACGAAGTGGATGAAGTTGACGAAGTTGCCAAAGTTGAGGAAGTGGACGAAGTTGACGAAGTAGACAAAGTGGAGGAAGTGGACGAAGTGGAGTAAGTGGACGAAGTGCAGGAACTTGACGAAGTTGACGAAGTGGACGAAATGGAGGATGTGGAGGAGGTTGAAGAAGTGGAGGAAGTTGACAAATTGGACGAAGTGGACGAAGTTGACGATGTGAAGGAAGTGGAGGAAGTGGAGGAAGTGGAGGAAGTGAACGAAGTGGACGAAGTTGACGAAGTCGACGAAGTGCAGGAAGTGGAGGAAGTGAACTAAGTGGACGAAGTTGACGAAGTGGACGAAGTGGACGAAGTTGACGAAGATGACGGAGTGGACGAAGTTGACGAAGTGGACGAAGTCGACGAAGATGACGAAGTGGACAAAGTTGACGAAGTGGACGAAGTTGACGAAGTGGACGAAGTTGACGAAGTTGCCGAAGTGGACGAAGTTGATAAAGTACACAAAGTGGAGGAAGTGGACGAAGTGGAGGAAGTGGAGGAAGTGGAGGTAGTGGAAGAAGTTGACGGAGTGGACGAAGTGGAAGAACAGGAGGAAGTGGAGGAGGTGGACTAAGTGACTAAGTGGACGAAGTGGACAAAGTTAGTGAAGTTGACGAAGTGGACGAAGTTGGTGAAGTTGACGAAGTGGACGAAGTGGAGGAAGTGGCGGAAGTGGACGAAGTTTACAAAGTGGATCAAGTACACGAAGTGGACGAAGTTGACGAAGTTGACGAAGTGGACGAAGTGGACGAAGTGGACGAAGTGGACGAAGTGGAAGAAGTGGACGAAGTTCACGAAGTTGACGAAGTGAAGGAAGTGGAGGAAGTGTGCGAAGTGGAAGAAGTTGACGAAGTGAACGAAGTTGACGAAGTGGACGAAGTTTAGAAATGGACGAAGTGAACGAAGGGGAGGAAGTGGAGGAAGTGGAGGAAGTGGAGGAAGTGGAGGAAGTGAACTAAGTGGACGAAGTTGACGAAGTTGACTAACTTGACGAAGTGGACGAAGTTCACGAAGATGACGAAGTGGACGAAGTTGACGAAGTGGACGAAGTGGACGAAGATGACAAAGTGGACGAAGTTGACGAAGTTGATAAAGTACACAAAATGGAGGAAGTGGACGAAGTCGAGGAAGTGGAGGAAGTGGAGGTAGCGGAAGAAGTTGACGGAGTGGACGAAGTGGAAGAAGTGGAGGAAGTGGAGGAGGTGGACTAAGTGACTAAGTGGACGAAGTGGACAAAGTTGGTCAAGTTGACGAAGTTGACGAAGTTGGTGAAGTTGACGAAGTGGACGAAGTGGACGAAGTAGACGAAGTTGACGAAGTGGACGAAGTTGACGAAGATAACGAAGTGGACGAAGTTGACGAAGTGCCGAAGTGGACGAAGTGGACGAAGAGGACGAAGTGGACGAAGTTCACGAAGTTGACGAAGTGGACGAAGTTCACGAAGTTGACGAAGTGGAGGAAGTTCACAAAGTTGACGAAGTAGACAAAGTGGAGGAAGTGGACGAAGTGGAGTAAGTGGACGAAGTGCAGGAAGTTGACGAAGTTGACGAAGTGGAGAAAGTGGAGGAAGTTGACGAAGTTGACAAATTGGACGAAGTAGACGAAAGGGACGAAGTTGACGAAGATGACGAAGTGGATGAAGTTAACGAAGTGGACGAAGTTGACGAACTGAAGGAAGTGGAGGAAGTGGAGGAAGTAAACGAAGGGGACGAAGTTGACGAAATGGACGAAGTGTAGAAGTGGACGAAGTTGATAAAGTAGACAAAGTGGAGGAAGTGGACTAAGTGGACGAAGTTGACGAAGTGGGCGAAGTGGAGGAAGAGAAGGAAGTGGAGGAAGTGGAGCAAGTGGAGGAAGTCGAGGAAGTGCACGAAGTGGAGGAAGTGGAGGAAGTGGATGAAGTTGACGAATTGGACGAAGTGGACGAAGCTGACGAAGTGGACGAAGTTGACGAAGTTGCCGAAGTGGACGAGGTTGACGAAATTGATAAAGTAGACAAAGTGGAGGAAGTGGACGAAGTGGACAAAGTGGACGAAGTGAACGAAGTTGACGAAATGGAGGAAGTGGAGGAAGTGGACTAAGTGACTAAGTGGACGAACTGGACGAAGTGGACAAAGTTGGTCAAGTTGACGAAGTGGACGAATTGGTGAAGTTGACGAAGTGGACGAACTTGACGAAGTGGACGAAGTTGACGAAGTGGACGAAGGTGACGAAGTTGGTGAAGTTGACGAAGTGTACGAACTTGACGAAGTGGTCGAAGTGGAGGAAGTGGCAGAAGTAGACGAAGTGGAAGAAGTGGACGAAGTTGACGAAGTGGACGAAGTGGATGAAGTGGAGTAAGTGGAAGAAGTTGACGAAGTTCGCGAAGTTGACGAAGTTAATGAAGTGAAGGAAGTGGAGGAAGTGGAGGAAGTTGACGAAGTGGAGGAAGTTGACAAAGTGGACGAAGTTGACGAAGTGAACGAAGTTAAAATGGACGAAATGGACGAAGGGGAGGAGGTGGACGAAGTGGAGGAAGTGACTAAGTGGACGAAGTGCACGAAGTTGACGAAGTGGACGAAGTTGACGAAGTTGACGAAGTTGACGAAGTGGACGACGTGGACGAAGTGGACGAAGTCGACGAAGTGGACGAAGTTGACGAAGATGAACGAAGTGGACGAAGTTGACGAAGTGCCGAAGTGGGCGAAGAGGACCAAGTGGACGAAGTTGACGAAGTGGACGAAGTTGATGAAGTTGGCGAGTAGACAAAGTGGAGGAAGTTGACGAAGTTGACGAAGTGGAGGAAGTGGAGGAAGTTGACGAAGTTGACGAAGTGGAGGAAGTGGAGGAAGTTGACGAAGTTGGCAAATTGGACGAAGTAGACAAAGGGACGAAGTTGACGAAGATGACGAAGTGGACGAAGAGGACCAAGTGGACGAGGTTGACGAAGTTGACGAAGTGGACGAAGTTGAGAAAGTGGACGAAGGTGACGAAGTTGACGAAGTAGACAAAGTGGAGGAAGTGGACGAAGTGGACGAAGTTGACGAAGTTGATAAAGTTGATAAAGTGGACGAAGTGGAGGAAGTTGACGAAGTTGACAATTGGACGAAGTAGACGAAAGGGACGAAGTTGACGAAGTGACGAAGTGGACGAAGTGGACGAAGAGGACCAAGTGGACGAAGTTGACGAAGTGGACAAAGTGGAGGAAGGGGACGAAGTGGAGTAAGTGGACGAAGTGCAGGAAGTTGACGAAGTTGACGAAGTGGAGGAAGTGGAGGAAGTGGATGAAGTTGACAAATTGTACGAAGTAGACGAAGGGACGAAGTTGACGAAGTGCCGAAGTGGACGAAGTGGACGAAGAGGACCAAGTAGACGAAGTTGACGAAGTGAACGAAGTTGACAAAGTAGACGAAGTGGAGGAAGTGGACGAAGTGGAGTAAGTGGAGAAAGTGCGGAAGTTGACGAAGTTGACGAAGTGGAGGAAGTGGAGGAAGTGGAGGAAGTTGACGAAGTTGACAAATGGACGAAGTTGACGAAGTGGACGAAGTTGACGAAGATGACGAAGTGGACGAAGTGCCGAAGTGGACGAAGAGGACCAAGTGGACGAAGTTGACGAAGTTGACGAAGGAACGAAGTTGACGAAGTTGACGAAGTAGACGAAGTGGAGGAAGTGGAGTAAGTGGACGAAGATGACGAAGTGGATGAAGTTGACGAAGTGGATGAAGTGGTAGAAGTTGACGACCTGAAGGATGTGGAGGAAGTGGAGGAAGGAACGAAGTGGACTAAGATGACGAAGTGGACGAAGTGTAGAAGTGGATGAAGTGGAGGAACTGGACGAAGTGGAGGAAGTGGACTAAGTGGAGTAAGTGGACGAAGATGACGAAGTGGACGGAGTGGACGGAGTGGACGAAGTTGATAAGTAGACAAAGTGGAGGAAGTGGACGAAGTGGACGAAGTGGACTAAGTGGACGAAGTATACGAAGTTGACCAAGTTGACGTAGTTGACGAAGTTGACGAAGTGGATGAAGTTGACGAAGTGGACGAAGTTGACGAAGTTGACGAAGATGATGAAGATGACGAAGTGGACAAGTTGAGAAGTGGACGAAGTTGACAAATTGACGAAGTGGACGAATCGGACGAAGTTGATGAAGATGACGAAGTGGACGAAGTTGACGAAGTGGACGAAGTTGACGAAGTGGACGAAGTGGACGAAGAGGACGAAGTGGACGAGGTTGACGAAGTGGACGAAGTTGATGAAGTAGACAAAGTGGAGGAAGTGGACGAAGTGGACTAAGTGGACGAAGTGACGAAGTTGACGAAGTGGACGATGTGGAGGAAGAGAAGGAAGTGGAGCAACTGGAGGTAGTTCAGAAGTTGACGGAGTAGACGAAGTGGACGAAGTGGAGGAAGTGGAGGAAGTGGACTAAGTGACTAAGTGGACGAAGTGGATGAAGTGGACGAAGTTGACGAAGTGGAGGAAGTGGAGGAAGTTGACGAAGATGACGAAGTGACGAAGTGGACGAAGTTGACGAAGTGACGAAGTTGACGAAGTGGACGAAGTTGACGAAGTAGACAAAGTGGAGGAAGTGGAGAAGTGGAGGAAGTGCAGGAAGTTGACGAAGTGGAGGAAGTGGACGAAGTTGACGAAGTGGACGAAGTTGACGAAGTAGACGAAGTTGATGAAGATGACGAAGTGGACGAAGTTGACGAAGTGACAAAGTGGAGTAAGTGGACGAAGTGAGGAAGTTGACGAAGTTGACGAATTGGACGAAGTAGACGAAAGGGACGAAGTGGACGAAGATGACGAAGTTGACGAAGTGGACGAAGTAGAAAAGTGGAGCAAGTGGAGTAAGTGGACGAAGTGCAGGAAGTTGACGAAGTTGACGAAGTGGAGGAAGTGGAGGAAGTGGACGATGTTGACGAATTGGACGAAGTTGACGAAGTGGACGAAGTTGACGAAGTGACGAAGTGGATGAAGTTGACGAAGTGGCGAAGTGGACGAAGTGGACGAAGAGGACGAAGTGGACGAAGTTGACGAAGTGGACGAAGTTGACGAAGTCGACAAGTGGATGTGTGGACGAAGTGAAGAAGTGGATGAAGATGACGAAGTGGATGAAGTTGACGAAGTGCACGAAGTTGACGAACTGAAGGAAGTGGAGGAAGTGGAGGAAGTAGACGAAGTGGACGAAGTTGACGAAGTGGACGAAGTGTAGAAGTGGATGAAGTGGAGGAAGTGGACGAAGTGGAGGAAGTGGACTAAGTGGAGGAAGTGGACGAAGTTGACGAAGATGACGAAGTGGAGGAAGTGGACTAAGTGGAGGAAGTGGACGAAGTTGACGAAGATGACGAAGTGGAGGAAGTGACGAAGTGGAGGAAGTGGACGAAGTTGACGAAGTGACGAAGTGGACGAAGTTGACGAAGTTGACGAAGTGGACGAAGTTGACGAAGTGGACGAAGTTGACGAAGTGGACGAAGTGGACGAAGTGGACAAAGTGGACGAAGTTGACGGAGTGGACGAAGTGGACGAAGTGGAGGAAGTGGACGAAGTTGAGGAAGTGGAGAACTGACGAAGTGGACGAAGTGGACGAAGTTGACGAAGTTGACGAAGTAGACGAAGTGGACGAAATGGACGAAGTGGACGAAGTGGACGAAGTTGACGAAGTGGATGAAGTGGACGAAGTGGACAAAGTTGACGAAGTGGAGGAAGTGAACTACGTGGACGAAGTTGACGAAGTTGACAAAGTGGACGAAGTGCACGAAGTTGACGAAGTTGACGAAGTGACGAAGTGGACGAAGTGGACGAAGTTGACGAAGTGGACGAAGTGGACGAAGTTGACGAAGTTGACGAAGTGAAGGAAGTGGAGGCAGTGGAGGAAGTGGAGGCAGTGAGGAAGTGGACGAAGTGGAGGAAGTTGACAAAGTGGACGAAGTGGACGAAGTGGACGAAGTGGAGGAAGTGGACGAAGTGGACGATGTGGAGGAAGTGGACTAAATGGGCGAAGTGGAAGAAGTTGACGAAGTGGACGAAGTGGACGAAGTTGACGAAGTGGACGAAGTTGACGAAGTGGATGAAGTGTAGAAATGGATACAGTTGACGAAGTGGAGGAAGTGGAAGAACTTGACGAAGTTGACGAAGTGGACGAAGTGGAGAAGTGGACGAAGTACAGGAAGTTGACTAAGTGCAGGAAGTGGACGAAGTGGACGAAGTTGACGACATTGACAAAGTGACAAAGCGGACGAAGTTGACGAATTGGAGGAAGTGGAGGAAGTGGAGGAAGTGAACGAAGTCGACGAAGTTGACAAAGTGGATAAAGTTGAGGACGTGGACAAAGTGTAGAAGTGGAAGAAGTGAAGGAAGTGGAGGAAGTCGAGGAAGTCGAGGAAATGGACGAAGTGGAGGAAGTGGACGAAGTTGACGAAGTTGACGAAGTGGACGAAGTGAAGAAGCTGACGAAGTGGACGAAGTTGACGAAGTGGACGAAGTGGACGAAGTGGACAAAGTTGACGAGGTTGAGGAAGTGGACGAAGTCGACGAAGTTGACGAAGTGACGAAGTTGACAAAGTTGAGGAAGTGGAGGAAGTGGAGGAAGTGGAAGAAGTTGACGAAGTTGACGAAGTGGACGAAGTGGACGAAGTGAGAAGTGACGAAGTGGACGAAGTTGACGAAGTGAAGAAGTGGACGAAGTGGAGGAAGTGACGAAGTGGACGAAGTTGATGAATTGGACGAAGTTGACGAAGTGGAGGAAGTGAACTATGTGGACGAAGTGGACGAAGTTGACGAAGATGACGAAGTGGAGGAAGTTGACGAAGTGGAGGAAGTTGACGAAGTGGGCGAAGTTGACGAAGTGGCCGAAGTGGACGAAGTGGACGAAGTGGACGAAGTTGACGTAGTTGACGAAGTAGACAAAGTGGAGGAAGTGGACGAAGTGGACGAAGTTGACGAAGTGGACGAAGTTACGAACTCGACGAAGTGGTGGAAGTGGTGGAAGTGGACTAAGTGGAGGAAGTGGACGAAGTTGGCGAAGTGGAGGAAGTGGAGGAAGTGAACTACGTTGACGAAGTTGACGAAGTGGACGAAGTGGACGAAGTGTAGAAATGGATGAAGTGGACGAAGTTGACGAACTGAAGGAAGTGGAGGAAGTGGACGAAGTGAACGAAGTGGACGAAGTTGACGGATTGGACGAAGTTGACGAAGTGGACGAAGTGTAGAAGTGGACGAAGTGGACGAAGCGGACGAAGTGGAGGAAGTGGAGGAAGTGAACTATGTGGACGAAGTTGACGAAGTTAACGAAGTGGACGAAGTGGAAAAGTTGACGAAGATGACCAAGTGGACGAAGTGGGCGAAGTTTACGAAGTGGCCGAAGTGGAGGAAGAGGACCAAGTGGACGAAGGTGACGTAGTTGACGAAGTAGACAAAGTGGAGGAAGTGGACGAAGTGGAGGAAGTGGACGAACTGGACGAAGTTGACGAAGTGGACGAAGTTGACGAACTCGACGAAGTGGACGAAGTGGAGGAAGTGGTGGATGTGGTGGAAGTGGACTAAGTGGAGGAAGTGCAGGAAGTGGACGAAGTGGACGAAGTGGACAAAGTTGACGAAGTGGAGGAAGTGGAGGAAGTGAACTACGTGGACGAAGTTGACACAGTGGACGAAGTTGACGAAGATGACGAAGTTGAGGAATTGTTGAAGTGGACGAAGTGGACCAAGAGGACGAAGTTAACGAAGTTGACGAAGTGAAGGAAGTGGAGGAAGTGAAGGAAGTGGACGAAGTGGAGGATGTTGACGAAGTGGACGAAGTGTGGAAATGGACGAAGTGGACGAAGTGGTGGAAGTGGACGAAGTGGACGAAGTGGACGAAGTGGACGAAGTGGACGAAGTGGACGAAGTGGACGAAGTGTAGAAATGGATGAAGTGGACGAAGTGGACAAGTAGAAGAAGTGACGAAGATGACATAGTGGATGCAGTGGACGAAGTGGACGAAGTGGACGAAGTGGACGAAGTTGACGAAGTAGACAAAGTGGAGGAAGTGGACGAAGTGGAGTAAGTTGACGAAGTGCAGGAAGTTGACGAAGTGGAGGAAGTGGACGAAGTGGACGAGGTTGGCAAATTGGACGAAGTGGACGAAGTTGACGAAGTTCACGAACTGAAGGAAGTGGTGGAAGTAGATGAAGTGGAGGAAGTGAACGAAGTGGTCGAAGTTGACGAAGTGGAGGAAGTGAACTAAGTGGACGAAGTTGACGAAGTGGACGAAGTTGACGAAGTGGACGAAGTGGACGAAGTTGACGAAGATGACGAAGTGGACGAAGTTGACGAAGTGGACGAAGTGGACGAAGTTGACGAAGTTGACGAAGTGGACGAAGTTGACGAAGTAGACGAAGTGGAGGAAGTGGAGGAAGTGGAGTAAGTGGACGAAGCGCAAGAAGTTGACGAAGTTGACGAAGTGGAGGAAGTGGAGGAAGTGGACGAAGTTGACAAATTGGACGAAGTGGACGAAGTTAACGAAGTGGCCGAAGTGGACGAAGTGGACGAAGTTGATAAAGTAGACAAAGTGGAGGAAGTGGACGAAGTGGAGGAAGTGGACGAACTGGACGAAGTGGACGAAGTGGACTAAGTGGACGAAGAAGACGAAGTAGACGAAGTGAAGGAAGTGGAGGAAGTGGAGGAAGTGGACAAATTTACGAAGTTGACGAAGTGTAGAAGTGGACGAAGTGGACGAAGTGGAGGAAGTGTAGGAAGTGGACGAAGTTGACAAATTGGACGAAGTGGACGAAGTTAACGAAGTGGCCGAAGTGGACAAAGTGGACGGAGTGGACGAAGTTGATAAAGTAGACAAAGTGGAGGAAGTGGACGAAGTGGAGGAAGTGGACGAACTGGACGAAGTGGACGAAGTGGACTAAGTGGACGAAGAAGACGTAGTAGACGAAGTAAAGGAAGTGGAGGAAGTGGAGGAAGTGGACAAAATTGACGAAGTTGACGAAGTGTAGAAGTGGACGAAGTGGAGGAAGTGGAGGAAGTGTAGGAAGTGGAGGAAGTGGAGGAATTGAACTAAGTGGACGAAGTTGACGAAGTTGACGAAGTGGACAAAGTCGACAAAGTTGACGAAGATCACGAAGTGGACGAAGTTGACGTAGTGGCCGAAGTGGAAGAAGTGGACGAAGTTGACGAAGTGGACAAAGTTGACGAAGTAGACAAAGTGGAGGAAGTGGACGAAGGGAGGAAGTGGACGAAGTGGTGGAAGTGGTGGAAGTGGTGAAAGCGGACGAAGTGGAGGAAGTGGAGGAAGTGGACAAAGTTGACGAAGTGGAGGAAGTGGAGGAAGTGGACTAAGTGGACGAAGTAGACGATGTTGACGAAGTGGAGGAAGTGGAGGAGGTGAAGGAAGTAGACGAAGTGGACGAAGTGGACGAAGTAGACGAAGTTGATAAAGTTGACAAGGTTGACGAAGTGGACGAAGTTGACGAAGATGAAGGAAGTGGACGAAGTTGACGGAGTTGACAAAGTGGACGAAGTGGACGAAGTTGACGAAGATGACGAACTTGACGAATTGACGAAGTGGACCAAGTGGACGAAGTTGACGAAGTGAACGAAGTGGACGAACTTGACGAAGTGAAGGAAGTGGAGGAAGAGTAGGAAGTGGACGAAGTTGAGGAAGTTGACGAAGTGGACGAAGTTGACGAAGTGAACGAAGTTGACGAACTGAAGGAAGTTGACGAAGTGGACGAACTGTAGAAATGGACGAAGTGGAGGAAGTGGACGAAGTGGAGGTAGTGGACGAAGTGGTGGAAGTGGTGGAAGTGGACTAAGTGGAGGAAGTGGACAAAGTTGACGAAGTGGACGAAGTGGAGGAAATGGACGAAGTGGAGGAAATCAAGGAAGTGGAAGAAGTGAACTAAGTGGACGAAGTGGACAAAGTTGATGAAGTGGACGAAGTTGATGAAGTGGACGAAGTGGAGGAAATGGTGGAAGTAGTGGAAGCGGACTAAGTGGAGGAAGTTGATGGTATCGGAGGGGGTATTTTTCAAAGAGTATAGCGCAGCGGAATTAAGACTCAGAGAGCGGAAAGCGTATTTGATCACAATTAAACTTAATTTGGTCCTTTTAGTAAAAATAATTTTCTTTCAGAAAATTAATCAAACAGTTGATGAACGTACAATAAAATGAGTATAGGGAATAAGAAGAACAACACAGAATTTTTATCCTGGTTCGAATCAAAAGATTCTACGTCCAGTCGTTAATCACTATAAATAGTGATTAACCTTTTTCACTAAAAATTGTTTAACAGATTACAAGATAATGAACAATAAAAATGAATAGAACCACTCTACCAACTTGAAGAGAACCGCTTCAGCAATCGACCAACGATTCACAAGCTTCTCCTTTCACAAGACCAGGCAGAGCACCTTGCTAACTTGAAGAGAGTCTGCTCCGACTATCGACACACGATACGCGAGCCTCTCCTTTCACAAGACCAAGAAGGGGAACAATGAACAAAAAGCTTTCTAAGAACGTTCCTCTGACACACAGTGTTCTAAGCTTTCTCAGTTAAAAAACAACGTTACTTTCTAATTTCTCCAAAACAAAATATATAGCCAAGTACACCGAGTGCCAAAGGTCAGCTCCCAACTGCCATGAATAATCGATTATTGTAAGTGATAATCGATTATTCAAGTCCGTTATAGGTTTTCAAAAATGTGATAATCGATTATATGAAGTGATAATCGATTATTCAAGTATGACTTGTGATAATCGATTATTGCTTAATCATAATCGATTATTGTAGTTAAAAATGCAAGTTTACAAGGTTTACAAGAATTTCCTACTACATTTAATTTCTACAAATTGCTTTTAACTAATTCTAATATCTTCTGCAACTAAAACTTCTTGTAGCATCATCAAAACAAATTTCTTCAATATTTACCAATACTCCTTATTGGTAACAATCTCCCCCTTTTTGATGATGATCAAAAATTCAATTTTAAAAGCAAGTTTGGCTTACCTGCAAAACATACAAGCTAACAAACAACAACAAGGTTAGCAATACCTGTAATAATTTATACTTCTCCCCTTGTATTATTCTTCTCCCCCTTTTTGATCAGAAGCAAAAAGAATAATGTAATAACCTCCCCCTTAATATGAGCTCCCCCTCAAAAATAGAATATATGCAAAAAATAAAAGCTCATTATATTAAGAACAGAAAGGAATTACATGAAATTCATTAAGAAACTAAATACCATAAAGAAAATAACATAACAATCAAACTTAGATTTTTATGGTCGTTTATAGCCGTTATGGGATGCTCCACGGCTCTATTTTTGAAACTGTCAGCGCGATAATCGATTATGGCTCGTGATAATCGATTATCAGTTTAATAATTACTGCCCAGAATTGCATGATAATCGATTATGCATAATGATAATCGATTATCTGCTCAAGATTTTCCAGAATTGAATTTGATGCATGAATAATCGATTATAACTTAGTGATAATCGATTATGAAGCGTTAAGTTTACGAAAAATGCAAAAATTCGCATAGATTTTGATTCTAAGATATGTCTAACACTCCTAACTCTCTTCTAAGCTCAAAAAATCTATCGTTAGGTAGAGCCTTGGTAAAGATATCAGCTAATTGATGTAAAGTATCAACATATTCAATTTGACAATCCCCTTTTTGAATATGATCTCTTAAGAAATGATGCCTAATTTCTATATGCTTAGTTCTTGAATGCATTATGGGGTTCTTGGTCAAATTTATCGCACTGGTATTATCACATTTTAGAGGAATTTTGTCAAGGAAGATATCAAAGTCTTCCAATTGTTGTTTCATCCACAAAATTTGGGCACAACAGTTTCCAGCTGCAATATATTCAGCTTCGGTGGTAGACAAAGCTACACATGCTTGTTTCTTTGAGTGCCATGACACTAAAGAACATCCCAAGAAATGACAGGTTCCACTAGTACTTTTTCTATCAATTTTACAGCCACCATAATCTGCATCAGAGTATCCTATTAAACTAGGTGAGGCATCAGAGGGATACCAAAGTTCAAAAGAAGTAGTTCCCTTAAGATATTTTAGAATTCTCTTAACTGCAGTCAAATGAGATTCTTTAGGATTGGCTTGGTATCTAGCACATACACAAACACTCTGCATAATATCTGGTCTACTAGCAGTTAAGTATAGCAAGGATCCTATCATGCCTCTAAACATGGTTTCATTCAATCCTTTTCCAATTTCATCCTTATCTAAATAACATGAAGTACCCATGGGTGTACTAGCTTCCTTGCAGCTACCCATACCAAATTTCCTAAGAATTTCTCTACAGTATTTAGTTTGGGAGATGAATGTTCCACCATTCATTTGTTTTATCTGTAGTCCTAAGAAAAAGTTTAACTCACCCATCATAGACATCTCAAATTCACCTTGCATTATGTTTGCAAACTCTTCACACAAAGAATCATCAGTTGACCCAAAAATGATATCATCTACATAAACTTGCACGATTAAACTGTGTTTTCCTACTTTCTTAATGAATAAGGTTAAATCAACCTTTCCTCTAGAAAATTCATTTTCAATTAAAAAGATACTAAGTCTTTCATACCAAGACCCAGGTGCTTGTTTAAGACCATAAAAGGCATTTTTCAACTTGTAAACATGATCAGGAAATTTACAAACTGACAGACAACAATAAGAGTTAGTAGTAACTGTACATATTTCTCCCCCTAAATGTGATATTTCCCTTAAACTTAAAAAAAAATTCTGAAAAATTTTTAAGATCTATTCAGTCCAATGCAATGCAAAAATACTTACAAGCTAGTTGAGATTAGTATTTGCAATTCCAAACTAGTTTCACTACTTCTTAGTAGATCAAATTCAACTTTTATCAGACTTAATTAATTCATTGAAATCAACAGTCAGTTTTCAAACGAATTAGAAATTAATGATTCTACAAACAATTTATAAGCTAGAATGAATGCAATAGTAGCTTAAATGAATGTGATCACACCTACTCCAGGTTTAACAAGAAAGCATTTCAGCTAGCTCAATCAGTTCAAAAACTAATTTTTACAGCACAAATTTCAACTTCCCAAACACCAACTATGATTCATGCACTCTCATATCCCAATTTGTTCAACTTCATATATTCAACTATGCATATCAAAACAACATATGCAAAAATTCAACCACAAGAGCTGATTCAGGTGCTATCTTTCAACATTTTTTAAACAAAATAATTTACATCAAAATTATGCAAATTTGATAAGTTCATTTTCTGCACCCAGGCTCTCAATGTATATTATCATAGCTCATTCGTTATGCATTTGAACTTAAAAACAAATCTCCACAGAACCAACTTTGAAATAGAAATGACAATTTAATTTTCACATATCTTAATCATCAAAAATTGCTAATGAAAATCTGTCAGCCAACTCATTTAAATGACTTTTTCATAGTTTTTGATACTTGACAGAGATTACACCACGGTAACTTCAAAGTACTCATGAAATTGAATACTAAGCCAGTTAAACACAAATTCAATAGATAATTATCAACAAAGCACTGAAATAACAATGCACATGGCTTTACATGACATGAATGAAATTCAACACATGAATATCTTAAATAAATGAATTTCACTTGATCAAAATGTGTAAACAGACAAGAACACACCACAGGATGAATGAAATAGTGATGAACATATCATTTGCCTAACCAGTAATGAATATAACAGTAATTAAATAATGGAAAATCAAATAAAAACAAGATGTAACATCACAGTTTAAACAACACTTAGCTCAAATACTTGGTGTTTGAATGAAGGCTTTTGGATACCACTTGATGGAGTTACATCCTGGTTTGTAGCATCACTTCAAAGAGCAGAATACCATAGAGCTCTCTTATCCTTTTGAAAACTTAACCTGCAAAGTAAAAACAATAGAGTTTTGGTCCCCATAATCTCATTTGGGTCCTTTTAGGTTAGAGACATATTACTTTATAACAGGAATCCAAGCATATTTTCCATTTGGAACATCAAAATGTTTAATTTTAAATTTGTTAGAAGTATGTCACTTTTTCATACAATAAAAACAACAAACATCATGCACCTTGTTTTTCACAAAAGTCCCTTTCTCAACCCAAACTCTACGAGTTCTCTTAACTTTAGACTTTTTATGATGATGCATGTTTATATTTCTAAGATTTCTCTTCCTAAAAACATTTTGAACATGTGAGATAGGCTTGATTCCTTTAGAAAGTAAATTTTCCAATATGTTAATGTCAAACATGTGACTTTTACAAGATAAACACTCAACAGGTTTTTCATTTGAATTAGATTCAGACAATTTTGTTTCAAGATTACTAACTTTGTTTCTTAATATGACTTCCTCATCTACTGCATTATCATACTTAATTTGCAATTAATTGTTTAAATTCTTTGGACATTCAGTTTTCATGTGTCCTTTTTCTCCACATCCATAGCATTTAACACTTGAAGAAGATTCTTGATTTTCTCTCCTTTCTTTATGAAATTTGTCCTTACCTTTTGCCTTCATAAACTTGGCAAATTTCTTTATCATGAGGCTCATGTTCTCCTCATCATCAGAATCATCATCTTCAATCCTATTAGATTTCTTTACTTTGGAGATTTCGGACTTGAAGGCTAGTGTCTTTCTTTTGCCTTGATCTTCTTCAGCCGTCAATCTTCTCAACTCAAGCTCATGCTCACGGAGTTTCCCAAACAAAATTGGCATTGACATTTGAGTGAGATTTTGAGACTCCAAGATGGCAGTCACCTTTGGTTGCCAAGACCTGTCCAAAGATTTCAGAATTTTCACATTAAGTTCATCAGTATCAAAAGTCTTACCCAACCCTGTTAAATGATTCACAATATGAGTGAAACGCTTTTGGACATCAGAAAATGTTTCTCCAGGTTGCATTCTGAACATCTCATACTCCTGAATGAGAGTGTTCTTCCTTGCACGTTTCACATCCTATGTTCCTTCATGTGTGACTCTCAGAACTTCCCACATTTCCTGTGCTGTCTTACACACAGAAATTCTATAAAATTCATCAAGCACAACAGCAGATGAAATAATATTACGAGCTTTAATATCAAACTGAGCTCGTCTATTTTCTTCATTAGTCCAATTAAAATAAGGTTTTTCAGTATCTACACCATCAACAGTATTCATAGGAATATAAGGGCCATTTTGTACAGCTTCCCAGATACCTCTATCAACAGACCCCATAAAAATCTCCATTCTAACTTTCCAAAAAGCATAGTTATCACCAGTAAACAGTGGAGGCCTGTTAATGGAAGCACCCTCAGCATATACAAGGTTTTGATTGTGACCAGCCATTTTCGCAAATTTTGAAAAATTATCAAAGCAAGCTCTGATACCAATTGATGGTATCGGAGGGGGTATTTTTCAAAGAGTATAGCGCAGCGGAATTAAGACTCACAGAGCGGAAAGCGTATTTGATCACAATTAAACTTAATTTGGTCCTTTTAGTAAAAATAATTTTCTTTCAGAAAATTAATCAAACAGTTGATGAACGTACAATAAAATGAGTATAGGGAATAAGAAGAACAACACAGAATTTTTATCCTGGTTCGAATCAAAAGATTCTACGTCCAGTCGTTAATCACTATAAATAGTGATTAACCTTTTTCACTAAAAAATTGTTTAACAGATTACAAGATAATGAACAATAAAAATGAATAGAACCACTCTACCAACTTGAAGAGAACCGCTTCAGCAATCGACCAACGATTCACAAGCTTCTCCTTTCACAAGACCAGGCAGAGCACCTTGCTAACTTGAAGAGAGTCTGCTCCGACTATCGACACACGATACGCGAGCCTCTCCTTTCACAAGACCAAGAAGGGGAACAATGAACAAAAAGCTTTCTAAGAACGTTCCTCTGACACACAGTGTTCTAAGCTTTCTCAGTTAAAAAACAACGTTACTTTCTAATTTCTCCAAAACAAAATATATAGCCAAGTACACCGAGTGCCAAAGGTCAGCTCCCAACTGCCATGAATAATCGATTATTGTAAGTGATAATCGATTATTCAAGTCCGTTATAGGTTTTCAAAAATGTGATAATCGATTATATGAAGTGATAATCGATTATTCAAGTATGACTTGTGATAATCGATTATTGCTTAATCATAATCGATTATTGTAGTTAAAAATGCAAGTTTACAAGGTTTACAAGAATTTCCTACTACATTTAATTTCTACAAATTGCTTTTAACTAATTCTAATATCTTCTGCAACTAAAACTTCTTGAAGCATCATCAAAACAAATTTCTTCAATATTTACCAATACTCCTTATTGGTAACAGAAGTGGACGAAGTGGTGGAAGTGGAGAAAGTTGACGAAGTTGACGAAGTGGACGAAGTGCAAGAAGTTGACGAAGTGGATGAAGTTGACGAAGTGGACAAGGTTGACCAAGTGGACGAAGTTGACGAAGATGAAGTCGAGGAACTGAACGAAGTGGACAAAGTTGACGAATTGGACGAAATGTAGAAGTGGACGAAGTGGACGAAGCGGACGAAGCAGACGAAGTGGAGGAAGTGAACTATGTGGACGAAGTGGACAAAGTTGACGAAGTGGACGAAGTTGACGAAGTTGCAAAGTAGACAAAATGGAGGAGGTGGACGAAGTGGAGGAAGTGGACGAACTGGACGAAGTTGACGAAGTGGACGAAGTTATCGAACTCGACGAAGTGGATGAAGTGGACAAAGTGAAAGAAGTGGTGGAAGTGGTGAGAGTGGTGGAAGTGGACTAAGTGGAGGAAGTGGACGAAGTGGACAAAGTTGTCAAAGTGGACAAAGTTGACAAATCGGACGAAGTGGAGGAAGTGAACTAAGTGGACGAAGTGGACGAAGTTGACGAAGATGAAGAAGTTGACGAAGATGATGAAGATGATGAAGATGATGAAGATGACGAAGTTGACGAAGTGGACGAAGTTGACGAAGATGACGAAGCTGACGAACTTGACGAAGTGGACGAAGTGGACGAAGTTGACGAACTGAAGGAAGTGGAGGAAGTGGAGGACGTGGACGAAGTGGACGAAGTTGACGAATTGGACGAAGTGTACAAGTGGACGAAGTGGAGGAAGTGGACGAAGTCGACGAAGTGAGGAAGTGACGAATTGGACGAAGTCGAGGAAGTGGAAGAAGTTGACGAAGTTGACGAAGTGGACGAAGTTGACGAAGATGACGAAGTGGACGAAGTTGACGAAGTTGACGAAGTTGACGAAGATGACGAAGTGGCCGAAGTGGACAAAGTGGACGAAGAGGACCAAGTGGACGAAGTTGACGTAGTTGACGAAGTAGACAAAATGGAGGAAGTGGACGAAGTGGACGAAGTGGACGAAGTGGACGAAGTGACGAAGTGGACGAAGTGGACGAAGTCGACGAAGTGGACGAAGTGGTGGAAGTGGTGGAAGTGGACTAAGTGGACGAAGTGGACGAAGTGGACGAAGTGGACGAAGTGACGAAGTGGACAAAGTTGACGAAGTGGACGAAGTGGAGGAAGTGACGAAGTGGCAAGTGAAAGTGGACGAAGTGGACGAAGTTGACAAGATGAAGAAGTTGACGAAGTTGACGAAGTGGACGAAGTTAACGAAGTTGACGAAGTGAAGGAAGTGGAGGAAGTGGAGGAAGTGAAGGAAGTGGACGAAGTGGAGGAAGTTGACGAAGTGGACGAAGTGTAGAAATGGACGAAGTGGAGGAAGTGGACGAAGTGGAGGAAGTGAACTAAGTGGACGAAGTGGACGAAGTTGACGAAGCTGACGAAGTGGACGAAGTGGACAAAGTGGACGAAGTTGACCAAGATGACGAAGTGGACGAAGTTGACAAAGTGGACGAAGTTGACGACGTGGCCGAAGTGGACGAATTGAGAAGTTGACGAAGTAGACAAAGTGGAGGAACTGGACGAAGTGAAGTAAATGGACGAAGTGCAGGAAGTTGACGAAGTTGACGAACTGAAGGTAGTGGAGGATGTGGAGGAAGTGAACGAAGTGGACGAAGTGGACAAAGTGGACGAAGTGGACAAAGTTGACGAGGTTGAGGAAGTGGACGAAGTCGACGAAGTTGATGAAGATGACGAAGTTGACGAAGTCGAGGAAGTGGAAGAATTTGACGAATTTGATGAAGTGGACGAAGTTTACGAAGATGATTAAGTTGACGAAGTTGACGAAGTGCACGAAGTTGACAAAGATGACGAAGTTGACGAAGTTGACGAAGTGGATGAAGTTGACGAACTGAAGGAAGTGGAGGAAGTGCACGAAGTGGACGAAGTGTAGAAGTGGACGAAGTGGACGAAGGGGACGAAGTGGAGGAAGTGGAGGAAGTGGACGAAGCGGACGAAGTGGAGGAAGTGGAGGAAGTGAACTATGTGGACGAAGTGGACGAAGTTGACGAAGTGGACGAAGATGACGAAGTGGACAAAGTTGACGAAGTTGACGAAGTGGGCGAAGTTGACGAAGTGGCCGAAGTGGACGAAGTGGACGAAGAGGACCAAGTGGACGAAGTTGACATAGTTGACGAAGTAGACAAAGTGGACGAAGTGGAGGAAGTGGACGAAGTGGACGAAGTTAACGAAGTTGACGAAGTGAAGGAAATGGAGGAAGTGGAGGAAGTGAAGGAAGTGGACGAAGTGGAGGAAGTTGACGAAGTGGACGAAGTGTACAAATGGACGAAGTGGAGGAAGTGGACGAAGTGGAGGAAGTGAACGAAGTGGACGAAGTGGACGAAGTTGACGA